>CM042419.1:10341876-10499376 GCA_023634145.1 Thymallus thymallus
ACCCTGGGGGGCCCCTGTGTTGCTAACTGCCCGTTCTGACACACAGCTCTGTAGTCGCACAAATTGTGGCCTACCGGTCAGGTAGTCCGTGACCCAGGAGACTAAGGGTGCTTCCACTTTCATCCTCCTCATCTTCTCACCCAGTAGCAGGGGCTGAATGGTATTGAAGGCACTGGAGAAGTCAAAAAACATGACCCTCACAGTGCAACCTGCGTTGTCCAGGTGAGAGTAGGCCCTCTGCAGAAGGTAGATGATTGCATCATCCACCCCGATGTTGCGCTGGTATGCAAACTGCAGGGGGTCCATTGATGAACACACCAGGGGTCTGAGGTGAGCGAGGACTAACCTTTCCAGGGTCTTCATGATGTGGGATGTTAGCGCTACAGGTCTGAAGTCATTCAGGACAGTGGGGTGTGCCTTCTTGGGCACTGGGACGAGGCAGGATGTTTTCCACAGCACAGGGACCCTTTCTAGGCTCAGGCTAAGGTTGAAAAGACGCTGGAGTATTCCACACAGTTGGTCAGCACAGACCCTCAGCACCCTTGGGCTGATGCCATCAGGGCCCGCCGCTTTCCACTGGTGTAGTCTCTCCAGCTCTCTCTTCACTTGGTTGGTGGTGAAAGCCAGCCCAGGTAGGGAGGTGGGGGGAAGGGGGGTGTTGAGGATCAGTCCAGAGGGGGCAGGGGCGGAGGTGGGGTCACTGATTGTCTCAGCAGAGGTGCTGTGAGCAAAGTGGGGGTAGGATAGCCGTGAGGGTGTGTGGTCTGGGGAGCTGGAGGGGAGGTGGACAGGGCCAGTATCGAACCTGTTAAAAAATTGGTTCAGCTCATTGGCTCTGTCCTGGGTCCCCTCCGTCTGCCCACTGTTTGACTTTTTGAAGCCAGTGATATTTCTCATACCCTTCCACACCTCTCTCACCTGGCTCTGCCTCAGCTTGTCCTCCATCTTCTCCTTATACACTCTCTTCCCCTCAGCAATCCGCAACTTCAGCTCCCTCTGGACGCATTTCAATTTGTCCTTGTCCTTCTCCTTGAAGGCCCTCTTCTTCTCATTCAGCAGGGCCTTCAGGTCGCTGGTGACCCAGGGTTTATTGTTTGGGAAACAGCGTACCTTCCTGGTGGGTACAGTGTTGTCTACACAAAAATTAATATAGTCTGTTATGCAGTCAGTGAGTCCATCGATGTCCTCCCCATGAGCCTCACAGAACACATCCCAGTCTGTTGTTTCAAAGCAGTCCTGTAGGGCCTCATTCGCCTCCGGGGACCATCTCCTAATAGTCCTGGTGGTTGCAGGCTGCTGTTGGACCATAGGCCTGTAGAGTGGGGTGAGGTGGACAAGGTTGTGATCCGATCTACCGAGGGGAGGGAGTGCAGTGGAGTTGTATGCATCCTTCACATTAGCATATAACAAGTCCAGAGTTTTATTATTCCTGGTTGGGCACTTCACGAACTGTTTGAACGTGGGCAGCGTTGAAGAGAGAGATGCATGGTTAAAATCCCCCGAAATTGCAAAGAATGCACTGGGATGCGCTGTCTGTAACCTCGCGATAACAGAGTGGATGACGTCACACGCTGCGTTTGCGTCAGCAGAGGGCGGGATGTAAACAATAACAGCAATGGCCGCCGTGAATTCCCTCGGCAAATAGTAGGGTCTCAGGCTAACGGCTAGCAGTTCAATGTCCGGGCTACAAAACTGTTCCTTAAGAGTAATATGGTTCGGATGACACCATCTGTTGTTAACTAATAAAGCCAGCCCACCACCCTTACTCTTACCGGAAGAGACGCGATCCCTGTCCGCTGTGATGGTCTGGAAACCGTCGATAGTGACGTTCTGTATGGGGATGTTGTCGTTCAGCCAAGTCTCAGTAAAACACATTAGGCTAGCTTCCCGATAAATCCTTTGTCCACGAACAAGTCCCGCCAACTCATCCATCTTGTTATGTAGACACCTCACATTGCCCATAATAATAGATGGTATAGCCGGCTTGTACTTGAACCTCCTCCGCTTTGCCTTACATTTCAATCCCGCCCTGCGTCCACGGCGTCGTCTTTTCAATTCGTCCGGAATATCAAACTTTTCCCTGGGGAGCAGCAGCGCTGAGTGGGCTAAATCCAGGAGCTGGGCTCGGTTGTAAACAATAACAGTTGACGACTCCTGTCGACGTTCAGCTGCGATAAAATCCATAAAATCCATAATCCTGAACTGTTATAGTTCGACTGTAGCAAAATAAAAAATAAAACTAAAGAAAATAGACGAAAGAAAACGAACTAAAACAACAATTAATGCACGGACAACGGGAGCTGCTTAAAAGGCGACCACTCAGGGCGGCGCCAAACTCGATATTAAGTATATTTTCAGCCCATTATGTGACTGTTGTGGAGATGGCAAATTTTAATGGCTATGTTGATGTAGCCTCTGGGAACGAGTGAGCTGGGAAGACAAGAATAAGCTGTGGGACCCTTTGGGGTCCTTTAGTCTGAGGGCCCATAGAATTATAACTAGATTTTCCCCCCCCAAAAAATGAATGACTCACTAGCCTAACAATATATGTTGATGCACTGTGGCATCGCAGATCAACACTGTGTCACACTAAAGAGGTGCATGTTGCCTTCATATTTTATCATCTTCATGTTGAGTTATCCCAGGAGAAAATCAAAATATTACTCATATGGGAGTGTTCAGAGCTGAATTCTGTAGCTGTGCTTCACTTAATAGTTTCTGAAAGTTTTTTATGGACATCAGATGTCTGATATTTTTAGTAGTCTGTTTGATAGAACAGACACAAAATAACTCTATTTAATCCAAAATTTGGTAATTTGACATTTATTTTACAAGTTGTATCAAAATCTCCCAAAATACAATTTGGTGACGAGACTTATAATTGCATTTTAGAACATCAAAGAAATCCGAGCCAAAATAAAATGTGCCCTGAAAAAAACGTAATTTGTTTTCAATAAGTTGTAATTGCAGTCTACTCATCAGGTGAAGCCAATCAAAGTGAGGTTTATTACATTTTGAAATGAGTCGATATTATTTGAAAATAGGTCTACTACCAAGCTGGGAAATTAAATTGTTCAGAGTAAAAAACAGAACGCAATCCTGCTAGATGGGTATAGGCATCTTAGAGTAGGCCCTTGTTGTAGTGATTTGGATCCCCCGCCCCCCCAAAAGTCTTTACAGAAATGTTAACATTACAGTTCAATTTCACAGACATGTATTAATGCCATGCTAAACCAGCTGTCATCGTTGGATAGAACAATATGTTCAATGATTTCCTAATACGGCTGTATTCTGGACTGTTGCTTGCCCTGTGTTTCTCATCATAGTAGGTAACAACAACGTAACAACATTTATTTGACAGCTTCACATGTTCTGATTGGTGATTGGTTTGAGTGTGTTGATGAGTCATCCCAAAATATACAGTTATTGAGTATTCTGTGTACACATTAGACAAGGCCAAGTCTCAAGCACAGGGACATTATTATGTATTCCCTGCAAGACGCCTACATACATCAGTTTGATCCATCTCCGGAGTCATTAACAAAATCACTTTAGCGCGGTTTTGACAAGCCTCAGTGATTGCCACTAATGAACATAGCACATCACAGATAAATCAAAGCACCGAAAAAAGCTATGTTTATGCACATCTCTAAGGATGAGCCTGAAACTGAAGGTATAATTTCAGAGAAGGCCCCTTGAAGATCAGAAGCGTATTGGACAAAACCAGTCACTGTCAGTGACCACATAGACCTTGCCAACTGACTACAGAGAAACGTGTATTAAATGAAGTTATATTTTTTTCCCGTCTTAAAAGTAACTGTGTTTCCTGGATATGACTAAAATCCCCCATTATTTGTTTTATTCAAAATCATTCATCACTATTCAATAGACATTATTTGCCATTACCTTTAGAGAGGTGAGAAATTAAACGTTGTCATTCCCCACGCTATTTACATTGATCTCGAAACTGACTGCAAAAAAAATTATATTGTGCACACTGTATGCAGTGTGCAAGTTTAATAAACACAATCCACAAATGCCCCGGGCAAAATATACAAGCATTTTACATAAGTCAAGCAGGGTGTAAAAATTCCTTGCCTTTTTTATTTATTAATATTAGGATTCCTCAATGTCACCGTCTCTCGTTTGTGTTACTAGCCATCTCATCAGTTTTCCAATCCACAGGTCTAACTTGACTGAAGCTTTCCTAATATGGACACCGTATGCCCGAAGATGGAGCGAGGATCACAAAAACGCAAACCTTCCATGACATATAACTTAAATATACATTAATATTTCAGTACCACCCTTGTTGGTTATAAAACATACATTAGTTTAAATATTTATCCACGTTGTATGGCTTATGTATCGTTTATGTTATAGGTCTATCAGAATGCTGGATGTCACTCATTTGAATCTAGAGGTCAGCAGAGGTGTTTTCATCCCACTGAATCAGAGGAACAGTATTCTAAGGATTTCAAGGGAATTACTATTATTACCCCAAATTATATCATACACACATTTAGCTATTTAAGTATCTCTTCCTGTCATTTACATGTACAGTTAATGTAACCATGCAAGTATTCACTTACCTGTAAATATAACTGTATATTTACCTGTACAGCTAATTTAACCATGCAAAATATTCACTTACCTGTTCATTTAACCAGTCTGTCTATTAAGTAAACTATTATTACCCACGCTCATATCATATGCATTTTTAGCTATTGAAGTATTTTTCTGCCATCCACCTGTAGAGTATAGTTAACCATGCACCATCCACCAATGTATAGTGTACATATTCAGCCAACCACCCATACTATGCAATGTCTTTTTATTGCTTTTTTGCACTCCAGATATCTTGTATTTCTATACTTTTTCATACTGCCGCTCTATGTATCATGTACCGTGTATCTGTCTTTTGTGTATTTTCGTTCTGGCATTTTGCACCTGCCCTATGTTTTGTTGTAGCTGCTTGACAAAGAAATTTCCCCCTCAGGGATCAATAAAGTACCTATCTATCTATCTATCTATCTATCTATCTATCTATCTATCTATCTATCTATCTATCTATCTATCTATCTATCTATCTATCTATCTATCTATCTATCTATCTATCTATCTATCTATCTATCTATCTATCTATCTATCTATCTATCTATCTCTGCATATGAATGTTGCAACCTAGTCTCTTTGCATTGATAGAATAAGAGAATCAAGTACCTTTGGAATGGAACAAAAGATAATTGTAATAGCTTAGAATACAATACAACTGAACACAATTGTATGACTTCAGATGTAAGCCATCACAGGAATCTCTATTTGGGGGCGGCAGGTAGCCTAGTGGTTAGAGTGTTGGGCCAGTAACCTCTCTGACATTTCAGTTGAATGCTTTCATTTGTACAATTGACTAGTATTCTCCTTTTCCTTTCCATGACAATCCTAACTCTCCTTGGCACTGAATGTGTTGTTGCAAGCCTACTGCCCAGCTGGTCATGCATCTGCAAAAGTCTATTTCCAAACTCAAGCTGTTCATCCTAGGCCACTTCCTGTAGCCTGTATTTTCTACAAGTAGATAATGAATAGTTTTTTGGTCAGTAATACTTTCTTTTGGTTCTGACAAAGCCTAATGAGTAAAAAAACAGCAACCAAAAACTTTTTTAAAAATTGGAGGCATACAACGTCACTAGTTCTTTCCCTCGTATCTATCATCTCTGGCTCAGGCTTGCGTCATATCATAGCACTACCATAATTTGCTCTTGAAACCATAATGGTTGAGACAATTGACCCTTTTTACTCCATAGAGGCATAAAGCCCTGCATGCATTCTCTTTATTTTTCTTTTGACATCACTCGATCCTGCAGGCCCCTGAATTTCAAATTGGCTCTGGCGCACAAAGGCAGAGCCCCCAGAAAGGTGCTTAATGAGACACAAAGGGCTTTACACTACACTGCTGAGAATATATCTGGCATGTAAAACAGCAGCTTTGATGAGCTCAGTCTCTCTCTAACTCTTCTCTCTCTCCCTCTGCTCCCATTCTAAACTCTTGGGTCCAAACCACTACTCCTTGTCTCATCTGGTAGGGAGCTAGCAGCAAGGATTGTTGATAAGCCAAGCGGCGATTTCGAAGATTCATTCGATAATTAACTCATGCATATGATATGTGCTTAATCTCTTAGGGGGGAATTCTGATTCTCGAGTTAAGCAAGCATAAATGGGAAATAATTCTCCTTTTTATGCACTTTTCTCTCTATGTGTATTCTGTCCTTGAACTTAATCTTTTAGAAAACAAGTGATAGTTCAAACATGCTTTTAGTTGGGTTCTTACGTTGTGTTACTTTGTTAATTAAATAGTTACAATGCCATTCATTTTTGAGTATTGACACATTTTCCATTTGAGAGCTCTGGGAACAACCTTGGAGAGTGTCCTTTGTCGCAGTCTCCAAATATTCAGTGGAATAATACCAATGCTCTCTGAGGAAAAAGTCACACATACTGAAGAGCCAACTCCAGAATTGCAGCATGTTGTGGATGCTGTGGTACAACATAAGTGATTAGATTAAGGTTAATTGGTAACACTGTATTTGAATGGTTCATCTGTAGATGCTCTACAGACTATCTAAAGACTATCAGTAACACTTCAACTATCTACTAACCCTAACCTTAAACCTAACCCTTATTCTAAACCTTACGCTAACCCTAACCAAAACTTAGCAAGCAGTTGCTTATTAACAGAAAGTTTGTTGGTAGTATGACCATCTGTAGAGATGGACTATCCAAATAAAGTGTGACTGTATAATTTTGTATAATCACTCTCCATAGTATTTAATTTTTTTATTTAACCTTTATTTAACTAGGCAAGTCAGTTAAGAACAAATTCTTATTTACAATGAAAGCCTAGGAACAGTGGGCCCAACGCTCTACCCACTCGGCTACCTGCCGCCCCATATGGAGTATGGAGTGAAGGATGATATATATTTGCTTGTACCTGTGCTTGTGGATGTGTGTGTGAAGTGGTTTCATTGTTGGCATTCATTGTAGCTATCAGCCTCGTTCACCAAGCTTTTGAATAAAACATTGCAGCTCACCCTCTAGGCCCAGCATCACTTCCATATGAATGCTAACACTTATTATGCAACTCTGATTTCTAGAACATGTCACATCTCCGAATATAGAAATCTTAATTGCCATTGCAGAATGGTCTTCTGTGGTAGGCAGTGCAGGATTGTTCTCTAGCTCCTGTTCCATTTACAAGAAGAGGCTGACTGTAGTAATCTCAGAAATATTTAATTATACATCAAATGTGTATGTTTATGTGAGCGTGCGGGTGCAATTGTGGAGAGAGTGAGAGCTAGCGAGAGAGAGAGCGAGAGCGAGAGCGAGAGAGAGAGAGAGAGAGAGAGAGAGAGAGAGAGAGAGAGAGAATATATTGGATTCACAACTGTAACTGTAGGCTCAAATTGAAATCACATTATCAGGAGTCTCTCCCAACCAGCCAGCCATTGAGCTCCCATCTTCTCAGTGTCAGGAAATGCAATTACCTCACGATAATGGAGTGATACCTTCGATTAAGCCTCTGTATGAGAATGGTAGGCGGCTTGTTTCTGGAGAGCGTGACATTTCAATAAAAATGCTTCCTCTGAATCCTATAGGAAAGTATTTACCTTTATTTTAGACATACATGTATAACTTGGATACTTTCTTTAAATTCTTCATTAAGGCTTGTAGGGCTCAGGGGCTCTGGTAGTTCCTGAAGGTATAAAATATTTCCTTTAAAATTTCACATTGTGTGAGCTCAGCTTTATCCCCATGAAATGGTGGTAACTCTTACCTTATGTCTTGCATGTTGGCAGGGGATCAGGCAGGGATCTGAGGAGACACTGACACAGACTGAAGTACAATTAGACAAACCTTTGTACTTGCATTTGATGATTCAGCCAGGTCCTGTATAATCAATCTTGAGTCAATGTAGAGAAGCTTACAAAGCAGACTGATACAGGTAATTTGTTGATGTGTAGTACAGATTCCAGAGAATTTGAGATTTGTGTTGTTTTGTTTTCTGATAATCGGAGGTCCAAACCTTATTTGGTCCTTATTTGGAAAACACTATTGAGTCGTGTACTCTCTACCCTGTTGTAGCAGAGAACACCAGTCGGCACAGCGTTTCCTCCTGCTGTTGCATTCTGGGAGGATCAATATTTCCTGAGTGTTAGCTATAACAGGCCTCATCTTGCGCATAATAAAACTCGGAGCGATTGCCTTTTCAGACCGCAGGGATGACATGGTGCATTCAGAATCCACCAGCTCACCAGCTCACTAGGAAAGATGTCTCAGCGCAGCGGGTCGGATGCTCGCTCAGATGAGACAGCAGGGCAACGTCTGCTCCACAGGTTGCCCCGAGACAAAAGGTTTCTCTCAGAGTGAAAAGCGCAGCTGCTGTCTCTGTTATTAGCATCGGCTTCCAGCTCTGACTGTTAGCTCTGAAGGTATTTGTTAGGGCGCACTCGTAGTGTGTAGTACTGTAAAGTGTGCCATTTGTACCGGAGCAGCTCGGCACGGCTCTCGTTTGAACACAAAGACAATTTGTAAGGACATTTTTTTGTAGAAGCCCTCAGATCACCGGGGTTTTGGGGTTTGTAATTGATTCTGCTTCCTCAAGATGGAGAGCTGGTTACTTGTTTGACTTGGTTTGGGGGATTATCTGGCTTTACAATGGGGAGAGCTCTATCGACTGAAAAGGAAAAATCCTTTTTGTCTGTTATTTCTTGTGTTGGGTTCATCCGTAATTAGACGATCAAGTGAGTTATTCCGATCAACTCTGACAGGGTCATTAACTCACTAAACATCACATGACCGCCTGCAGTAGACCAGAACGATCTAGAAGAAACAGGAAATAAACACCCTAGCGGTAACTAATTGCGTGTGAAAATTTAACACACTGAGTCGTAGAGTCCTTTTTCTACATGCCAAGTGAGAGTCAGGAGCAGTAATTGGTTCCCGCGCCCTATACCTAAAAAAAAAAGTATGATCATTACCGCTCTGTGGAAAATAAAAAAACTCACTGAGCGAGATTCCCAACAATTATCTGTCCCCCGTGAACAATGCCTGGAGAAGTACTGAAGCAAGCGAGCGGAGTGGAGACACATATCAAAGAGACTGCGTTTCTTTTTTAGTCATGCAAATGTACTGGCATTTTGCAAAAAAGGACGAGCCTCAGAGAGAAGAGGAGGATCCTGGGAAAATAAGCTTGCTGTTCTCACAGTATTGTCTTCTGGAACACGGGGTTCTTTTTAAGGAGCACCGAACCGTGTTTGTTTTACTTAGAGACAAACAGGTTGTCGGGTAGAAACTCACAGAGGGACAAACCATGCAATAGACATTTGTCTTGTCTGTTCTCTGTGTCATACAGTATATGCCGTAGCTTAAAAGGCAAATCATTTGATATCAATTGATTCGGTGAGATTAGCTTTTTGTATTGGGCTGTGAATTGATTCTTTGATGCATTTTACATGGACTTGGAATAGAACAGTCAAAACATATTGTCTCAGAAAGGTTCCATATACTGTGGTCTTGTTTCAAAAATAGTACAGAACTCATTCACTGCCACAGTCACATCAATAGTTTACACTCTCACTCAGCTCCCCAGAGCCCATGCACAGCCAGGCTATCAGCCCAGTAAAATAGAATGCAGCTCCAATGCACTTGGCGCACTTGTGAGGACACTGCTGTTTACTTTTCCACCAGCATTGACGTTCATATCCATGAGCCGTACACTATCACCCAACTTCCTGTCCCTGGACAATCCTGCCCTTCCTCCCACCCTTCTCTTCACTACACACTCTTCATCTTCCTTTTACTTCCTCTCTCTACCCTTTTATCGGTTTGCTCCTCCTCTCTTTTAGTCTTTCTTTCCCCCTTTCACGTCTTCCTGATTCTCTGTGTGTGCGTGTGTGTGCGTGTGTGTGTGTGTGTGTGTGTGTGTGTGTGTGCGTGTGTGTGTGTGTGTGTGTGTGTGTGTGTGTGTGTGCGTGTGCGTGTGTGTGTGTGTGTGTGTGTAAATGCATGTGTGTGGAGAACAAGTAGTTAGCTATTCATCATGCATTTCTGAGTTGGTTCATTGGGGATATGTGATTATTGTAACCTTGCTTAGAGAGTTGTTGACAAAGCACTATAATACATGGAAGTATACTTGGGTTCTTTTTTTGACTTTAGATTCTAAGAAACACTCACATTGTATTCATTCATATGATTTTACATTTGAACAAGTTTAATTGGGGTCATTCCAAACTGGATGTCAATATTGGGGAAAACGGACTTGCATTTCAAATTGATAGAGAGGAGTAACGAACACACTTCATTGTTAGATTGCCTTCGTGTTTAATCAAGGTTTTAGTTAACCAATGTTAATCTAAGATGATAATTTTTTTGTCCAACTGTGGTCACTCAGAAAACCAAAATGAAAGCTTCATAGCAGATATCAGGAACAATGCTGCCAACTAGATATTTCTTAGGTGAAACATCTCACTACTTACACATGTACTGATCAATGTACACCACTCTGTATTTTGAATTGTTTCCTAGAATTCCTTCAAAAGTGCATATAACAAAATTGCTTGAATTTCTACTTCAAACCAATGCTGTTCACAAAGAAGTGTCCTTTGACTGATAATCATACTACTGAAATCAAGTGGCCCTCGAGTAATTTGAGAGGGCCTCTTCTTCAGATACTGTGAACCAGTGAATCAACCTTTGATCACACATAAGCCAGTCTGCAGTTTTGTCCCCCAAGGGCAAGTAGGCATTGCACATTGAGAGTACAAGCAATATAATTAACACTTAGAGCCACAAGAATATATCAATGATTTCTGAAGAACATGAATGCTTTGCAGTTTACATATAAGATGAATGGAAAATTATTGTCCCCACGAGTAACATCCAAAATGCACACCCGATAAAATATGTCCAATCATTGATATTAGTTCAGAAAAATCAGTATTTAGAATACAACATCTGTTCAATGTAGTATTCAATTCAGTATTACAGTAGCTGCAATTCCGGAAAAAATAACATTATGTGTGTGTAACTCCTTAAACTGTTGTGAGTAATGCAGTGTGGACCACAGCAAATTCCAAGAGTTCACATCAAAGCATTTTCGAGCCCTAAGAGGCTTTTTTAGAGCACAAAAGTACTGAGAGGAAAAGAGGAAAAGCTATCTCCAAACACCATTGAGAAAGAGTCAGCACCTTGAGCGCTTAAAGCCCTGATCCTCTGTAGTGAAATCACAGGTCTGTCTCCACCCAAACCTGTACAGCGATCATAAATGGTATGAGTCCCCATCCACCCATGAGCAAAACTGGACCCATTTCCTCCTGCCAACACGTCTCCCCATTGGTTAATAAGTGGAAAATATGCATGGGTGACTACACGTCCTCAATTTAATTAGCAGGAAAATACCTGTCGTGCTTATTAAAATTATTGACCACTCACTCGATCTGCCTCTGCCGACAGCCCCTCGCAATGCAGTTTAACTTGAGATTGCCAGGCATGTGGTTGGAGAGTGTCTCAGAGATATGGTGGGGGGTTGTGTAGTGAAAATATCCAGCGCTACGGGGGCCGGGGCTCCATAAGAACTGAGCAGAACAGAGCTCCCCTGGGATCCCCACCCAGGTAATTATTTTGTATTCGAGCCCCTAAGATAAGCTGCACATTATCACTGTGTGCTGTATGTGAAATTCTCAAGAGCCTCCATCGAGGAACAGACGCCTTCTGCAGAGGAAAGTGAGAACTGTAGGTGACGGAGGCTGTTTGCAATGGTGTGAAGGATTCCCACTGAAAACAGACTAACACATTAAAATAACCACTACTACTACTACTATTATTAAAGTACCATTGTTCAAGGTCTATTTGGAGCTGCATCAAGTGGTCTTGCCTCATTACCTTGGTGCCTTCCATCTACAGTAATTATAGATGCTGATTAGTCTACTGAGGTGTAATCAGCTTAACATGTGTTTATCTAGTGCACTTGTGTACTCCTCTCAAAATACCCCTATACTCAGTCTCCCACACACAAACGCTCACACACAGCTCTAGATGCTACAGTACTCACACGCTGTTCTTCTCAACACATTCCTTGGGTATATGCAACGCCTTGGCGAAATGCAGTGACACTGATCTGAGCATGATTAAAACAGAGGAGCAGCCACCCTCCCCACAAACACACACACACACACCACCACCAACCCCTCTCATCTTGTCCATGCTTCAACAGTCACATATTCTTTGAAGGAGAGTTTTAATTGGATCTCTTCAGAAGGTGCTATCGGATTAACCATGCAGAAAAACTGGGTTCGACTGGTCATGCTTCCATCAGGGCCTCCGATTGCATCTGACAGACAGTGATCCACCTAATTCCGTAGCGACATGATAAAAGGACGAGATACAATAGATTAAAAAAGCATGTACGTTTTTAATGTGTTATGACGGCATCACAGGGGATTTTGAGATACGTTTATAGTAATGATGCTGTGCATTACAATAGTTGTCCCTCAGATGTGAAAAGACAGATCTTCCCATATTTGTGGTGTGATTGTGATTGGTGTTGATGTATATACAGTATCTGGTAAACCTGAGAAGTATAATATCATTGAATTGAATAAACTTGATTAAACCTGAGAAGTATAATATAATTGAATTTAATAAACTGCATTAAACCTGAGAAATAGAATATAATTGAATTTAATAAACTGCATTAAACCTGTGAAAAATAATATAATTGAATTGAATGAACTTTTTTTAAAACCTGAGAAAAATAATATAATATAATTGAATCAACTTAACTATAGTATGAGACTAGAGTATAAACAATCAATATCAATGGACAAAGATGAGCACAGACATGATTGAAAAGCCACCTGATTATTAAATAAATCTGTACCGTATTTGTCCGGTCACCATTGCATAGTCAACAACCTCAACGGTACTCAACCTCCAAGCAGGTATAGATTTCCGAACTTGTTGTGCAAATTGAAAAGCAACTGGGTTTCTATACGATAGATAATAGACATATTCAATGGCATTGAGACTTCTGAAAATGCTATTATTTAAAAATCAAGACATTTAACAGAGGAACAGTGGAAACCCAATTTTGATAAGTTGTTTTGCCTTCATTCTAAGGCATTATTTTCCATGATTTTGACCACTGTGATGACACTCAAGGTATCAATCATAGTGAGTGTTTTATGACTCAGTGGCACGTCCATGTTCTTCTTCATTCTTTCGTCGTATTGTTGTGTGCCATTAGTACTGCATTTAAGAAGGTAATCTGTAGAAAATAATATTGCAGTCCAACATGCTGCTTTAAACAAATTATATTGACATTGGTTGGTTATGAGTTAATTGCTCATTGGGAGTGTATATTAGACAGCCAGAAAATGAGTCTGCTAGCCCAATGTTAACTTTTATGAATTTCCTTAACGCTAACCTTACTGAAACTATATAATCTTAACCAAACCTTTGTTCTTAAACCTAACCTAAATTCATCCCTATGCCTTGAATTTCCGTTTTTTGGTCTGCATGTCAAATATACAGTACACTCCCCTTAATTTGCCATATTTCAGTCAATTACTGGCATATCATTAGTCCATATCCATAGTGACAAGGAGCTGCAATTTACTGTTGCTTGCAGTTCACAGATTGATGCGTTGATGGGACTCTTATGCAGAGAGTGCCAATCATTTGTTAGAGTTCAGCTGTGAAACAATGCCATACAATGTGATCTGCCACTCTCAGGCAACTTAGTAAACTGCTAAATTCGGTCACATTTGTTCCCAATTCGGCTGTAGATTGAGGGGCACTTGGATGGCTGTTGCCATGGGAACAATTGAGGAAACTGGCCACCTCTGTTCTTTGTGAAAATATCCTGTGCGATGCTTGAAAGACCAAGGGAACAGACTGCTTTAAGGTTGTAATTAGGGCAGGTTGAGGAGAGGAACATATTCAGCCACTCTTGCAGGACAATATAATTTTGTCTGATTTCAGAGATGCTTCTGTAAAAGTGTGTTTGTGTGTTTACATGTACATTTTAGTCATTTAGCAGACACTCTTATCCAGAATGACTTACAAATTGGTGCATTCCATTTAGGATAACCAGTGGGACAACCACATCTCGATCACAGTAAGTACATTTATTTAAACAAGCAGCTGTGAGGATAGTTAGTGCTAGCAGGTTAAATAAGTCAAGTTTTAGTTAAGACAAAAGACAAGTGTTAGTAAAGTATGAGGGGGGTAGAAGGATTACTGTTATACTATTCCAGGTATTCCTTAAAGAGGTAGAGTTTCAAGTGTCTCCGGAAGGTGGTCAGTGATTCCACTGTCCTGGCATCGTGGGGGGGCTTGTTCCACCATTGGGGTGCCAAAGCGGCGAATAACTTTGACTGGGCTGAGCGGGAACTGTGCTTCCGAAGAGGTAGGGGGGCTAGCAGGCCACAGGTGGATGACCCTCGTTTGGGTGTAGGGTCTGATCAGAGCCTGAAGGTAAGGAGGTGCCGTTACCCACACAGCTCCGTAGGAAAGCACCATGGTTTTGTAGTAGATGCAAGCTTCAACTGGAAGCCAATGGAGTGTGCGGAGGAGCGGGGTGACACGAGAGAACTTGGGAAGGTTGTACACAAGACGGGCTGCAGCGTTCTGGATAAGTTGTAGGGGTTTAATGGCGCAGGCAGGGAGCCTAGCCAACAGCGAGTTGCAGTAATCCAGACGGGAGATGCCTGGATTAGGACCTGTGCCGCTTTCTGTGTAAGGTAGGCTCGTACTCTGTGAATGTTGTAGAGCATGAACCTGCAGGATCGGGTTACCGCTTTGATGTTAGCAGAGAACGACAGGGTGTTGTCCAGGGTCACACCAAGGTTCTTTGCACTCTGGGAGGAGGACACGACGGAGTTGTCAACCATGATGGCGAGATCATAGAGCAGGCAGTCCTTCCCCGGGATGAAGAGCAGCTCCGTCTTGTCGAGGTTCAGCTTGAGGTGGTGATCCGACATCCAAACTGATATGTCTGCCAGACATGCAGAGATGTGATTCGCCACCTGGTTATCAGAAGGGGGAAAGGATATAATTCATTGAGTGTCGTCTGCGTAGCAATGATAGGAGAGACCATGTGAGGATATGACAGAGCCAAGTGACTTGGTGCATAGAGAGAGTAGGAGAGGGCCTAGAACTGAGCCCTGGGTGACACCAGTGGTGAGAGCACGTGGTGCGGAGACAGATTCTCGCCATGCCACCTGATAGGAGCGACCTGTCAGGTAGGATGCAATCCAAGAGTGTGCAGTGCCGGAGATGCCCATCATCAAGGTTTTAGAGATGAAAGAAGAACAGTTAAAATATTGAGAATTGATGCCATTAATGGAAGAAAATGTATCACACAGGGTTTTCTTTGTCAGTGCATGCATAAGTATTTGTATGGTCATTGCACACAAAAATAATATATTTTGAAAAATGTATAGAAATGGTCTGGACACTGCACTGTAAGTAAATTAGTTAAACGGGTAGAGCCTAACACGTGTCTGTGTGTGTGTGTGTGGTGGGGGAGCCTGATTGGGTACACAGTAATGTATTAAGTACAATGCTGACAAATGGTTGTGAAAACCTTCCTTCTGGCTGTGATTATAAACTGCCTATGAAATTCAGATTCACAATATTTATAGTTTATGATAAACATGCATCATTCTATTGGTATTATTAAGAAAATGTCCACTCTGCTAAGCACATGGAAACAGCTTAGTCAAGAAAATGAATCTTAATTGAACTCAGAGCTAATGTGATGATGCATGTGCCAATGGCTTTTATTTCCTACTTTATTAACGGCAGGTATCATTAGGGCTGTCACTGTATTCACATCACATTATGAACAGCATGACGATGGCTTTTCCTCTTGAGTAGGGTTGAGTTGGTTGTATTTGTGCTGAAAATATACGTACGCATCGTCTTGAAATCATCTGTTTATTGACTTCTACCACGATATCAAATATTTTAAGAATATTATAAGTAGTTGCTTGATCTGGCACAATGGGGTCAAAAGTGGATGTCAGTCAAGTTGCCCCCCCCCCCCCCCCACTCCTATGTGGCATTTTTTTATTTGTTTTATGGTAAATACATGTCATTTAACTGTAAAAATGTATGACCTTTTAATGTGCCATGAACACAACCAGTCATGATGTTTTCATCTGATTGTCAAGCAAATCACTTCGAAAAGTAGTTTACGTCCATCTAAAATATTTCAATTATCCGAAACAGTGCACCTATCAACTTTCCTTCAATTCGCAAGTAGCTGATACTATCTAAACAGAGAATGCATCTGAGTGAGTGAAACAGATTACTTTATGTAGCCCATGTATTTGATGCTGTCTGGTCAAATAGAGTGTGACATGCCATATACTATTTTTGTCCAGACAGCATGAGATACTGTACATGAGCTATACATACATGTCCTCTACCAGGACGACGACGGCAGCATTATCAGCAGCACCTGTCTTTTTCGAGAGGAGCATGGGGGGGCATCAAGCTGATCAATTATTTGTAAAAAATCTTATAGCAGTATAATTTTTTTCAATTATACCCAGCTTGCGAGCCACCTTGATGATGTGAGGTCTGAGGCAACCGCCTCTTCTGCTTAATGGTAACTCCGCTACTGAGCACACCCTAAGTATTAAAAAAAGAAAACTAATACATATTTAACCCAGGTCTGGGGTGTGAATGAACTGAGCCCTCTCTGTAAATGTCTATGTCATATTACCCCAGCATGTCTCGTTTCTAAAACCATACAAATCTTCTATGATCAAATCTTCAGTTAATCACTGAGACGTACTACTGTGAAATAGCTCATGAACCCCATTAGCCAATGGTGTATTATGCATGGAGTCCGCAAGGAGTATGATAAAGTCTCCCGTTGGAAATTACTTTTGATGAAGGTCACATGGTTAAAGACTTGCTGGATGCCTTTCACAAATTGAAATGCTGTGCTTGATGCTGCAGCACTCATTTCAATGTTGCCCGTATTTTGGCTTGTCGGTAGTTGAGGGTAAGGACTTTAATGTTTATTTTATAGAAATAACCCAACCCATCAGCATACATTACAATATATACTCTCCACATCTGAGGAGAAATATTTACTATTTACAATCTAGAGCGCTTATCATTCGTGCAACTTCTAAGAGTCTTAGATGTCTGTGATTTAAAACAGGGGTGACTTTTTTTTACTATAGAAAATGAAATTCATACAATCCAAAACTGGGAGCATATTAACGTATGTGTCGCTATGGGGCTCAAAGGGCCGGGAGAAAGATTGCCACCCAGTGATTGGTGGACCCTGGAATAGGTGCAGATGAAATGTGTAAGAACACGCCTAGGTCTGTGATTAGAGCGATAACGGCTTAATATGAAAGAGATGTACAGAACATAGGTTCATCGCCAAGTCACATAAGACCACACACTATCATTAAAGCCCTCCATGTTTTAATGTTATTTTTAAATCATCACTGTATGTCAAATAAATCACTGTGTGTGTATTTTTTGTAATTTACTTCCCTGAGCCTCTTTACCCTTGAAATGCTCAGTCTGATCGTGTGGCCGTACAGATACACATTTTTATATGTTTACCTTCACAGCCCTGATTGGCAAATAGGAGCCTATGCCAGTTAGCCCTTTAAAGTAGGAGAATAGATATGTAAATAAAATATGACTGGTCATTGGTCAGAATAATCAGATCAGATTGTGATGTTATGATCAGGGCTAAAAACTCCTACCCATCAAACAGGCTGAAATTCCAGGCATATATTACACAAAAAGGGCAGTATCATGAGTTTCACAATTTCAGAGTGTCATTTTGACCTCATAGTGTGGAAATATCATTAAAAAAAACTAGGGAAATCACGTTTTTAAATGCACTGCCCGTTTAACACTTTGACTATTCACTGTTTCCTTCAAATCACGTTATTTTTTGTCCTGATGCAGCTTGGTCAAAAACCTGTGTTCTGTATATCTGCCCGAGGGGATGTGGTATATGGCCAATATACCACGGTTAAGGGCTGTTCTTAGGCACGATGCGGCGTGGATATACCACAGCTGTCAGCCAGTCAGCAATCAGGGCTCGAACAACCCAGTTTATAATAAAGAATATTACCAACCTCTCATCTTCACTGTGTATCAGTGAATAATAAACTCCCTCTGGTTCATCAGGGTTAGGTGATTCATCTTAGTCCATGTCATGTTTCTAAATGGCGACAACAATTGTCTCATGATGTGATGTGTGCTATGTGTGAATGGGGCTCATGGATTCTTGGCTGGTTTCGCGCTCCATATGCCAAGATTAGCTGGCCAACTGAGTTGCTGGGCTTCCTCCATGTGTCCCGCAGCTCTTTCCAGAATGGTCTGAGCAGAGAGCCCTTTTCAATCAAAATCAATCACCAGATTTTATGGGAAAAGGTGAAATGTCTCTCATCACTCAGTCCAATTTGTGTGTTGCCCATTATCCTACTCAAATCAAGCCACATTTTATTTGTAACATGCACCGGATACAACAGGTGTAGACATGTTAGTCCCTTGTAGCATGTTAGTCCCGTGGAGCTCAGATGGTAGAGCAGAGCAGTGCACTTGCAAT
The DNA here is from genome assembly GCA_023634145.1 of Thymallus thymallus. Classification (NCBI taxonomy): domain Eukaryota; kingdom Metazoa; phylum Chordata; class Actinopteri; order Salmoniformes; family Salmonidae; genus Thymallus; species Thymallus thymallus. Next base: position 10,360,529 of record CM042419.1, read on the forward strand.
GCCAGGGTTGTGGGTTTGATTCCCATGGTGGATCAGTATGAAAAAAAAAAAAGTATGAACATGTATGCACTAACTGTAAGTTCCTCTGGATAAGAGTGTCTGCTAAATAACTAAGAGTTAGATGCACCAAATCAATGCAGAGTTAGAAGTACCAGATCAATGTGCAGGTGTATGAGGTATTTGAGGTAGATACAGTATGCACTTTCTGATTAAACTGTATGTACATAAAGACAGGCTAAAGGGACTAGACTACTGCATAGATTGTAAGAGGAAAAATAAAGAACAGAATAGAAGTAGCAAATGATGAGTGTGGAAGTATCTTTGTGTGTATATATAGTCTTGTGAGTGTGCATAGAGTCAATGCAAATATTCCAGGTAACCACTTAATTAACTATTTAGCAGTCATGGCTTGGGGGTAGAAGTTGCCAGATGGTAGCAGAGTGAACAGTCTATGGCTTGGGTAGCTGTAGAACTCTTTGAGGATCCGAGGGCCCATGCCAAATTTTCAGTCTCCTGAGGGGGTAGTAAGAGAAAGTCCACTATGAAAATGTATGCACTCACTACAGTAAGTCGCTATTGATAAGAGAATCTGCAAAATTTCTAAAATGTATTGTTAACTGAAGAGGCGCTGTTTTGCCCTCTTCACGACTGAGAGGGTGTGTGTGGACCATGTTAAGTTCTTAGTGATGTCGACGCCAAGGAACTTGAAGCTATCGACCTGTTCCACTACAGCCCTTTCTCCTGTAGTCCATGATCAGCTCCCTGGTCTCACTGACGCTGAGGGAGAGGTTGTCCCGGCACCTCTAGTATTCACTAGTATATTCACTAGTAAGAATAAGAAATACTGTAGTATTTTCTGGGCCAGTACATATGCCTCCTACCTACACAAATTACTCATTATACAAAATACATTTACAAGACCAGTCACCTCCTCTAATTACCTGGCTCCATCTGCATCTTTGTTTAAGACAAACTATATCTTGTCTATTTACTTTCATATACAAATACTCATTCCTCCCAGACAGTTTACCTAAACCCTTCAATGGATTATTCCAGGTTAATTCTGAAATCCATCTATATAACACAAGACACTGTGATAACCTTCACCCTCCCCACTGCCGCATCTCACACAGTCAATTCTCTATCGGATACAGAGGTACCAAACTCTGGAACTCTTATCCTATCATCTCTCCCTTCTGCTAAACCCTTCTACCTCCTGTCTCCTGATTCTGCCTCTTTGACCCTACTATCAGGCTTCATAACTTCAAGCGAAGGCTGGTGATCCAAAGTACTCTGTAATCTCCTCCATATAGCCTAACTCTCACACACTCATATGCACACATGCACACACACATTTAAACAAAACTAATATTATAATTGTTTAAGTGATTACTGATCAATTAGTTTATACATTTGTAAATAGTAGGTTTTGCTATCTGTTTTAGCACATTTTATATTATATACTTATGTATTGTATAATGTTTTTTTGTGGGGGATTTTGATGTTGACATGTGTCATGACCAGCCTTTCAAAGCACTTTATAATTACAGATGTGAGTGCTACAGGCCGATGGTCATTTAGGCAGGTTACCTTGTAGTTCTTGGGAACAGGGAGGATGGTGGTCAGCTTGAAACGTGTTGGTATTACAATCTGGGACAAGGAGATATTAAAAATGTCCGTGACGACACTTGCCAGATGGTCTGCGCAAGCTCTGAGAACACGCCCTTGTATTCCATCTGGTCAGGAGGAGGCATTATTTGTCACATGCTTCGTAAGCAACCGGTGTAACAGTGAAATGTTTACAACAATGTCAAAGATAAGATAAGATAAGATAAGATGTCAAAAACAACCGTTTTATGTATTAGGATTGTTTTTAAGACCTTTCAACAATTTTGATGATCGTTGCTAGTGTGTGTGTGTGTGTGTGTTTATGTTTGTGGGTGTGTGTGTGTGTGTGTGTGTGTGTGTGTGTGTGTGTGTGTGTGTGTGTGTGTGTGTGTGTGTGTGGGTGTGTGTGTTTGTGTGTGTGTGTGTGTATGTGTGTTGGAGTGTCAGTGTAAGTATGTGTCAGTGTGTGGGTAGAGTCCAGTGTGTGTGCATAGAGTCAGTGCAAGAGAGTTAGTTTAAAAAAGGGTCAATGCAGGTAGTCTGGGTAGCCATTTGATTAGCTATTTAGGAGCCTTGTTGAGCAGTCTTATGGCTTTGGGGTAGAAACTGTTCAGGGTCCTGTTGGTTCCAGACTTGGAGTACTGGTACTGCTCGCCTTGTGGTAGTAGAGAGTATAGTCTAGGGATTGGGTGGCTGGAGTCTGAAATGTTTGGGGGGCACGGCCTGGTATAGAGGTTCTGGATGGCAGGGAGCTCGGGAAAGCTACAATTCTTCTCTCAGCCATCACTTCTGGCAAATGTCTCCTTGATTTGATAATCAAGTACAATCAGACAGAAATATACATGCTGTTTATTCTTCAACCTAGGTAATCGGTTTAGATAAGGTAAATATAATCACACCTTGTACTGTACTCCACAAGAAAGAGCATAGGGCTTTATCCCGAATTTGTGAAATAAATAAAAAAAAACAACCAAAGCATAAAACAACACGCTGTAAGCCAAAAACAGGCATTATCTGTCAATTAAGTGTCCAAGAGATGAAGAGATAACAGTATCTAAGCCTTATATCAAAGGTGAGCAGACATGGACAGTGCAGTGCACAATTCCATTACACAGCTCTCATCAAAACAGGTTGAGGGCTTTGAAAAGTTACCGTTTCCTGGAGAAGCCCTTGATCTTCTCTTTCCTCTCTCCTTTTTCAGTTCTTTTTTTGGCTCCTCAACTTCTTCAGGTTGTGACTGCATTCTCTTGTTCAACACTATGCACCTACATAACAAAAGCAGACTTTACAAGCATTACAAAATCCAAATAGGTTCGCTCGCAATCATTAAAGAGGATTTAACTTCTTTGACAGGATAAACTTGCGAATGTATAGGAAAAATAAACAGTGATGTTTAGAAAAAGAGGCATGCATAGGCACATAGATAAGGAAGAATATAAAATATTTAAACATGTAATCACCCAACAGCTAATTGGAAACCGACAAAAAATAATTATCGCTGATGTCTCCAGAGAGTGGTTAAACGATAACTCCAATCTGAGGCTGATTATTCCTCACAGATGCATTACTTTGATGTTGCGTGTTGCGAATATGCTTTATATTACTTTTTTCTAATGTGAAACCATGTTATTCTGTTTGTCGCTGTTTCAAATTATTGAACTATTATTAACACGAGTGTTTGTTTAATGAATAGCAGTGTAAAACTGATTGAAGGGGTGATTGCGGAAGACAAACACCATTCTTACTAGAATAAAAAAGAAACAAGAAAATGTTGGACATTTTTGAAGAATATACTGTTTTATTTTCCACTGCAATAATACATGTTTGAGCATCTTGAATACACCCTTGGAACGCTGCACGTGTTTGTACATTGATGACGGATCGTGATTCTATCAGGTGTCCAACCCAACCCAACCCAATCCCTACATTCATCAGTCGTAATGTTTTAGCCATCGCTCAGATAATATGCTAAGAGAAAGTGCTTTGAGAGACATAATGTATTCATGTTTATCAGTAATGTGTATTAGATGATAATACGATGACTTTTCATTAGATTTATGCAAAGCTCATTGTGCATACATATTTGAGATTTGACTGTGTTTTAAAATAATAATGGCATGTGTATTTCCGACAGAGTACAGATATAAATGACTCACTCTCCAAACAGAGTTGCCTAATTATGTAAATTACCTTGACTGATTTAAATTGAACTCATTCCGACTCATTTCATGTAAGCATTCTGCTAATACTCTCTTGAAGTACAATGTGGATTCTATGTTGCTATGGAACTTGGAACAATTTCACACAACCTGTCCATGAAGTGTTGAACATTCCAGAAGTAATCATTAACACAACATTCAGAATGCCTGTATGCTTGTAACATGCGATACCATGAAAGCATAAAGTGAACATGAATTGAAACATTGCCCCTAAAGTAAATGTAATTATAAAACTCTGAAAAGAATGTGTTGAAGTGTGTATTTGGCCAAGACTACTACTTACTTAAACTGCATACTTTGTACTTATTGTACTACAGACTTTGTATAACGCACTGTTTAGTAAAAACTGATGAAGTACAGCACAACCCCTCAGCTGTTGTTAAACACTGGTCTCAAAAGTCAATTCTCTTCCTCAATAGTGTGCAGATAATTCTACTATATGAAAAGTCTAAATGATTAATCGAATCCCTGCACTGTATTGTGATAAGTTACTATATAGCAGTAGGCTTTAAAGTCTGCAAGTATGGGTGTGGTTGGAAGCGTTCACAATTTGGATGTTCAAGGACTCAAACAGGGCCCGGTTTCCCAATAGCAATGGAACTTAGGTGTAAAAGTTCTTTAGCCATGTATCTTTCTTCTCCGAAGATGTAATGTTTTCCCAAAACACCACGCAGAAAAAAAGTTTGATAAGTGTGTCGATACTGATAGGATCGAAAGAAGGGCAGCTCTCGGATCAGCTTTCACCATCTTACCTTCACATAATTATTCCACAGTACAGCTCCTAGAGAGATACAGTATTATCATAAACAGTATATAGCTGCCAATATTGAGGTGGCTTATTGTAATGTCTAGCCTATTTGGCACATCACTGCACACATGTTAGCCTGCACATCATGAAATATATTGAGGCAAAAAGTTTAAAAACATACAACTAGCAAAATAGATCTCAATTGAATGAACATGACATGTATTTAAATATGATTGAAACATATAGCTAGGCCTATGTAGCTTACTGTATTTATATTTCAATGCAGTCATCTTGGTTTAACATTTTCAAGCATCATTTTATTGTTTTCTTGTTTGTAACAATTGCAATAATCTCGTTCCCAGACACTTCTGCCCAAATGCACAAAGAGTCTGGCGTGTCAAACTTGGCCTTCGTTAGGCAATACAGAGAGCTGGGAGAAACTCCCAGTGCATAAACATTGGCTTAATCTACCAACCAATCATCTCCCACAACACCTTCCCCAATAACCCTCCCTCGTACGCTAGCACACCACAAGCACAGAGCCACGCCCCGTAGTCGTGTGATTCGCTAAAATTAAGTGACAAATACTTTACTCAGTAGATCACTTCCATAGAATTCTATGGTCACTACCACTAAGGCCAACTTTGAGTGGTTGATATCCCAGGCTTGTACGCGCTGTGCGCAATAGCCTGGGGACAAGGTTACAATTGCAAAGACATTGTCAACTTTGTACTTATAGTCAACATCTTTCTAAAGTTATCAGTGGTCACAGAGAGACAGATCAGCATCTTGATTCCATGTTAAGCGGAGCTCTTCTGTGTATAAAGTGACGTGGAAGGGCAAAATATCGAATGACGCACTTAGCCTTTCTAGGAGGCAGTCTGGGAAATAACAAGTGTTTTTCAAGTGCAACTTTAGTAAAGATGGCTTTGGGAAACAGCTCGGAGATGTAAATATGCTCCTATGGGTCTTACGATGAACTTAGCCTTAAGATGCTTTTGGGAAACTGGGCCCAGACAAAGGTATGACTGATGCTGTGTTCATAACCAAGTGGGAAGGTGGTATTTACCACATGACTGGGAAAAAAATCTATTTTAACGACCCTCCAACTCGTAATTAGTAGTGGGGAAACTTGCCTATCATCCCAGATGTGGTATTCAAAGACAACTTGGAAACAACTCAGAACCTTAACATTTGCATAGTTTTTTTGCGTAGAGCTTTCTACTGGTTGATTCTTTGCAAGTGGGGAACTCAGAGCTCAACTTTCTACGAGTTTCCAAGTAAAACATTTCTGAGTTTCTAACTTGCCTTGAACGCGGCATGAACTTCTCACACATGCTGACCTCTGATGTCACCTACTAAGGAAATTACTTCAATAATAGCAGTTAAATGTAAACACAGCTTGATGACCATTAGCCAATCAGCGTATCTCAAAGAGTTCAAAGCATGTGAATGCATCTAACTGGTATATACAACTTCAGAACTGGTAATTACCATCTTCCCACTTGGTTATGAACGCAGCATGAGGTTTTAAATTATATTGTAGATTTGCTCTTTGTACAGTTGGTTATGACAAGTCTATTCATTTGTTGTTGATTTAATCATTATTTTATTGCTTATGTTGAGCCCTATGATTTATTGCTCCGACCAAACTGGTGGAAAGTATGCAGTAGTTTACTGCACACGTAGAAGGACCTGAGCCTCCTCAGAAAGAAGAGTCGGCTCGGAAAAGTAGCTGTTGGTCCACTTATAATTTCACTTGATTGAGTGACTCACCCAAACTCACATAGTTTTCAGAGCCAATGTTATTTAAGCCAAAGCAAAATGGCCGCCCACTGTAATTCTGTCTCTGAGTTGAACATTGTGCTTGTGAGGAAAGCTTGCCCACTTCCTGGTATCATTGTACATTAATGTTACATTAAGGTCATTTCCATGTAAAAGGACCCATGAGAAGCAACATGTGAAGCTCAAAAGAGCATGTCAAATTGGGTGTCAAATTAACGATGTAAGTCTATATATTTGAGAAATTAAGGCATTTATACATTTTTCTACCATTTTCCATCCTAAAAATGTTGAAGAAGCAAAGGCTTTGATTTCTGGTCCCTACAGAAAAGTCACTAACCTTCACACATCTAAATGGCCGGGCTGGGTGGCTGTGGAGCCAGAGGTCAAACTGTAGAACCCAGTTGCTACATTTGAATATAAAAATTTATTTTTCAAACAAAACTACACTACATTTTATCTCTGTGACCCTCAGGATGACAAATCAGAGCAAGATTACTGAATGTAAGTACATTGTTTACCTTCATAGGTGAATGTACCAAAACAGCTGTCGTGATAAAAGTGTTTTGTTGTTGTGCACTATCCTCAAACAATAGCATGGCATTTTTTAGCTGTAATAGCTACTGAAAATTGGACACTGCAGTTAGATTAACAATAATTTAAGCGTTCTGCCCATATAAGACATGTCTATGTCCCAGAAAGTTGGCTGTTGTTTAAAACACCATTCAGGTCACATGTCGCATATTGAGCAGCAACCGTCCTAGTATAGGGACACCGATCCCGTAGAGGTTAATCTTCAAAATCAATGTTTTTTGTTTGGTGTACAAGTGAAACATCTAAGTCTCAGCGCAATTCAATTATCGTTGATTTGCCCTCATCCCGTTTAATAATTAGCTAAATGTGTATCCACCTTCTTGTTCATAATTTGACGATTTATATTTTAACGGCAACTGGTATCCTTGTCTGGCTGTAAATTAAATATACAATTGAAGGAAACAGGTGGTATTTGTTGAATTAATGTGAAAGTCATTTATTCATTGGTGAGCATGCTTCAAGGACATTGTGCTTCTCTTGTGTGCACAGACTTGATCATTATTCCAATGTCTTGAGACATAAATTCACATACATACAGGCTGGTAGGTCTACCGTTCATATCTTCTAGGCTCCCTCATAAAACAGAAGAGATGTGTTAAGAGTAGACAGGTTCCATTTTTATTGTATCGGTATTGCTGTTTAACATTTTGTTGGTGGGCACAAGCACACCTAGCAATACATCAAGGACGGTGCATGCTTGGTGACACTCCAACTCGTAATTGACGGCAAATATCTGTTTTGAGGCGCTCAAAAGATTCACAGAGCAATTACGTCTGCTGTGTTGGAGTGCGGGATTACATTTGAGAAGAGTGCTACCAAGTGTGACGCTGTCCCTTTGTTTGGACTTGACATTTGCGTGACCCCATGGTAACGCTCGGCTGCCTTATTCAGGAATTATTTTGTACAGGATAATGGCTGACCTTAACTGGCTGAACTTAGAGAACAAACTTATCCCACTTGAGAAGCTGAAGGATGATCACTCCATGTTTCTACACTGGTTGAAGTAGTACTGAAGTTGTGAGCTGTGTAGGTTCATAGATAGATAGATAGATAGATAGATAGATAGATAGATAGATAGATAGATAGATAGATAGATAGATAGATAGATAGATAGATAGATAGATAGATAGATAGATAGATAGATAGATAGATAGATAGATAGATAGATAGATAGATAGATAGATAGATAGATAGATAGATAGATAGATACTTTATTGGTCCCGGAGGGGAAATTACTTTGTCGAGCAGCTACGGAAAACACAGGGCAGGAGCAAAATGACAGAACTAAATACACAAAAGACAGATACATGATACATAGTGTGGCAGTATGAAAAAGATCTGATATATACAGTGGGGAGAACAAGTATTTGATACACTGCCGATTTTGCAGGTTTTCCTACTTACAAAGCATGTAGAAGTCTGTAATTTTTATCATAGGTACACTTCAACTGTGAGAGACGGAATCTAAAACAAAAATCCAGAAAATCACATTGTATGATTTTTAAATAATTAATTTGCATTTTATTGCATGACATAAGTATTTGATCACCTACCAACCAGTAAGAATTCCGTCTCTCACAGACCTGTTAGTATTTCTTTAAGAAGCCCTCCTGTTCTCCACTCATTACCTATATTAACTGCACCTGTTTGAACTCGTTACCTGTTTAAAAGACACCTGTCCACACACTCAATCAAACAGACTCCACCTCTCCACAATGGCCAAGACCAGAGAGCTGTGTAAGGACATCAGGGATAAAATTGTAGACCTGCACAAGGCTGGGATGGGCTACAGGACAATAGGCAAGCAGCTTGGTGAGAAGGCAACAACTGTTGGCGCAATTATTAGAAAATGGAAGAAGTTCAAGATGACGGTCAATCTACCTCGGTCTGGGGCACCATGCAAGATCTCACCTCATGGTGCATCAATGATAATGAGGAAGGTGAGGGATCAGCCCAGAACTACACGGCAGGACCTGGTCAATGACCTGAAAAGAGCTGGGACCACAGTCTCAAAGAAAACCATTAGTAACACACTACGCCGTCATGGATTAAAATCCTGCAGCGCACGCAAGGTCCCCCTGCTCAAGCCAGCGCATGTCCAGGCCCGTCTGAAGTTTGCCAATGACCATCTGGATGATCCAGAGGAGGAATGGGAGAAGGTCATGTGGTCTGATGAGACAAAAATAGAGCTTTTTGGTCTAAACTCCACTCGCCATGTTTGGAGGAAGAAGAAGGATGAGTACAATGCCAAGAACACCATCCCAACCGTGAAGTATGGAGGTGGAAACATCATTCTTTGGGGATGCTTTTCTGCAAAGTGGACAGGACGACTGCACCGTATTGAGGGGAGGATGGATGGGGCCATGTATTGCGAGATCTTGGCCAACAACCTCCTTCCCTCAGTAAGAGCATTGAAGATGGGTAGTGGCTGGGTCTTCCAGCATGACAACGACCCGAAACACACAGCCAGGGCAACTAAGGAGTGGCTCCGTAAGAAGCATCTCAAGGTCCTGGAGTGGCCTAGCCAGTCTCCAGACCTGAACCCAATAGAAAATCTTTGAAGGGAGCTGAAAGTCCATATTGCCCAGCGATAGCCCCGAAACCTGAAGGATCTGTATGGAGGAGTGGGCCAAAATCCCTGCTGCAGTGTGTGAAAACCTGGTCAAGAACTACAGGAAACGTATGCTCTCTGTAATTGCAAACAAAGGTTTCTGTACCAAATATTAAGTTCTGCTTTTCTGATGTATCAAATACTTATGTCATGCAATAAAATGCAAATTAATTACTTAAAAATCATACAATGTGATTTTCTGGATTTTTGTTTTAGATTCCGTCACTCACAGTTGAAGAGTACCTATGATAAAAATGACAGACTTCTACATGCTTTGTAAGTGGGAAAACCTGCAAAATCGGCAGTGTATCAAATACTTGTTCTCCCCACTGTATGTATTCAGGTGCACCAGGTGACCTTTTGCTTATTAGGGCACAAGCTATGAAGGTCTCACAACTTTTAGATTTTCTGGGCTGTTTGCAACATGGTGAACATTTAAAAGATATAAGTTCAATTTGTAAGTACATGGTCATTTTAAACACAGGATTTGAATGTGTTTAACATGGTTCCATCCAGCAGCTTTTAACTTAAATATTGAACTTTCATTCATTTAGCTGTTCCTCTCAATATTTTTAATTTATTTTCAAATTCAACTTCAACATTGACACATTTTAATGCACAATATGAAGACATGCCATGTTGAGAATACGTTTGAGGAAAGTGCAGACAGAGGCTGAATCCAAAATCACACCCTTGCCCTCACCACTCCATTTCTGCGTCCACACAAATGCAAGTGTCCCAAAGATGAGGGAGTAAAAATTGGGTGTAGGGGACAAATAGACCCTCCGATAGCCACCGACTGATTCAGATTGACTGCCGGCTTCAGAATGAAGTGGTATTCCATAACGCACCTCGTTATTTTATTCCATGCTCTTATTTATTATTTAAATGTGGAACATGAATTTACGAGTGTGTCCCGAAGTTGATGGGTTTATGGGTTTATTTCATCCCCTCGCCATGCCACTCATGAAGTAACCCTGAGTTTCGTCAGCAACATGTGACAACGGAGGGCCTTCCGAGCGAGCTGGTAGGGTTGAGGGGCTGGATCTGCAATCATTATGTTTTTATTCAGTTTACTGAATACATGAATATACAGTATACCTGATAACAGTAGTACTGGAGATTCAAATAAATCATCTGCATCCATGGGAGATATGCAAAGGCCTGCTTTGTTAATATTGCAGGCCAGCACTTCCCCTAGAAACACATAGTAATGGATGGGTATAAACACGCTAGTACAACCATAAATCATGAAGGCAACCAAGCACACTGGGACAGGAACAAAATGGCTGCCGTGAAAAATGGGGGACTACAAGGTGAGACCATAGAGAATGATAGAGGCCTCTAGTGGCCAAAAGGCTGTATTAGGGCTTGCACCATTTAATGACTTCCAACTACATTGGCTAATCTCTACTGGTGACCCTGTTGGAGTCATCAGGAGGGATAAGCCAATCGTTAAGAATAAAATTGACTACTTCAAAATGGAGATTGCCTCAATGGAAGACCCTTTTAGGACCAATGTGTTAATTCAAGTTTTCAAATTAATTGAAATGGATTATTAAAAGTACAAATACTATATTTAATTAGAAAAACACCAGACATTGGTTTTGCTGCCCCACTTTTTGGTTGATTATTTAGTGAATGAAGTAAGACATGTAGATCACAGTAATGGGGAATACAATACACCACAATGATACACCATGCATAATTTATTTGTATATGGCCTTTATTTTTTACCCAGAAGTCAACATAATATTTGCTGCTGCTTGTCCTCAAATCTGTCTCTTTCTGTAAGCTGCACATTTTCATCCATTAAACAACTCAAGGTTTCTTAATAATTAACATTTCATGGGATAAAACAAAGTGGAAAAAACAAAGGGGAATTGGTATTGCAACGATAAAATATTAAATGGGTGTTGAAGTTTGCATCCTTAAAATCTTTCAAATATTTGTCTGTTGTGAGAGTCTATGACATTTTCACACGAAAAATCTCACCAATCCCAAGTTGGTGTGCCACTTCATTTCCACACCACCTAATCTATCCACTGCCCCCCAAAATAAGGAAACGTGTTAATGGTCACAATAAGGATTTAACTTACTTTGTGCCATGTCTGGGGTTTAAAATGGCTACTGTGGTAATGCCAATGTCAGTATCGAGCCTCTTTCTGAAGGAATAGTGTGAATTCTGTCAGGGAAGTGGAACTAATGCTTTTATCTCACACTGTTTGTTTCTGGTACAGCGGTTAAGTCAATATTGCTCTGTAGCACAGGTACCCAAAGACAAGGCTATTCAGGCTGGCTTTGATAGTGACTCTTTCCTCTGCCCTGCCGATCCAATCCACACCAACCTTCCTGGCCCACAACTCAATCTACCGTTGAATAAAAAAAGGTAGGGAGGGTAGCTGGGCATTCTCACTCTGCTGCATGCCGTCTTCTACCCTCTACTTTCAGTTTCTCATTCAGCTTTCTCAAGGTGGAATATCTTGTTATCAGTGTGGCCATGCGTCCAGACATGGCGCCCCCTCCCAATCTGTTCTCTGTTAAATGGTTGTATGGACTTTTCTAGAAGTCGGTCTCTTACTTTGTCTGTCTGCATCTCTCTCTTTCTCTCTCTCTCTCTCTCTCTCTCTGATATGAGGAGCTCTTGAGTTATTGTAAGTGTTTAATCTTAGTCGGTAGAAAACTTGGATTGTTACAGTCCCACAGTATACCAACTTTTAAGAATGATGAATAATGTTGGGAGTACCTTACTTCATCCATCAACCACCAGAAGATGTTCTAAGTGTTGTTTGTCTTTTCTCTGTCAGGAAGAACAGCATAAGGTATCACTGAGTTCTGAATTAATGCTGATCCATTACAGATCATTAGTCACTGATGAGAAATTGCAAGACTATTTTCGGTGTGAGTGGGCAGACTGGTTGGCTGTGAGGTGAATTAAGTGGAACTGAATTAACAACCGCTGTAAAATGTATAATATCCTCACTGATGGGTGGAAATACTTAAGGCACTGATGTAAGCAGCCAAAATGCAATCAAAGTGGCTCCAGAGCCGTGGATGGAGCTCTATTTACACAGTATGGCTCTGAATGACTCCATGTGAATGCAAGACCATAGTGCTTGCAGGGTAATAATATCAACAAATCCCTGAAAGAGGTCGAAAAGATCCAAAGGGAATGCAATTGTGGATGTTATTTTTTGGCCTGTGTGTTTACCCTTCATAATGAGAGAGTTAGAGTCATTTTGGATGGACTTTCTGCTTCTTTTAGAAACGATCAAAGCTTAAAACTACCAAGTCCAATTTGTGAACTACTTTTGATTTGCTCCAAATGTCAACATACTATTGCCTTACAAAAAACCACTTCAAATATCAATGAGTGTCAAGTGTGCTCCCTCTCCGGCCTCTAGGTCACCAGGCTGCGGATTATTACGCACACCTGTCACCACCGTCACGCGCACCAGCGCCTCATGACACTCACCTGGACTCCATCACCTCCTTGATTACCTTCCCTATATCTGTCACTCCCCTTGGTTCCTTCCTCAGGTGTTGTTGACTCTGTTCCATGTCAGTGTGTTGTTAATGTTTCTATATCTGTCACTCCCCTTGGTTCCTTCCTCAGGTGTCTTTGACTCTGTTCCATGTCAGTGTGTTGTTCATGTTTCTATATCTGTCACTCCCCTTGGTTCCTTCCTCAGGTGTCGTTAACTCTGTTCCATGTCAGTGTGTTGTTCATGTTTCTATATATGTCACTCCCCTTGGTTCCTTCCTCAGGTGTCGTTGACTCTGTTCCATGTCAGTGTGTTGTTCGTGTTTTATGTTCAGTTTATTTATTAAACACTCACTCCCTGAACTTGCTTCCTGACTCTCAGCGCATTCGTTACAATAAGAGCAAGGGTGGTGGGCTGGCTTTATTAGTTAACAACAGATGGTGTAATCCGAGCCATATTACTCTTAAGGAAAAGTTTTGTAGCCCGGACATTGAGCTGTTAGCCGTTAGCCTGAGACCCTACTATTTGACAAGGGAATTCACAGCGGCCATTGCTGTTATTGTTTACATCCCGCCCTCCGCTGACGCAAACACAGCTTGTGACGTCATCCACTCTTTTATCGCGAGGTTACAGACAGCGCATCCCAGTGCTTTCTTTGCCATTTCGGGGGATTTTAACCATGCATCTCTCTCTTCAACGCTGCCCACGTTCAAACAGTTCGTGAAGTGCCCAACCAGGAATAATACAACTCTGGACTTTATATGCTAATGTGAAGGACACATACAACTCCACTGCACTCCCTCCCCTCGGTAGATCGGATCACAACCTTGTCCACCTCACCCCACTCTACAGGCCTGCGACAGGCAGCCTGCGACCACCAGGACCATTAGGAGATGGTCCACAGAGGCGAATGGGGCCCTACAGGACTGCTTTGAAACAACAGACTGGGATGTGCTCTGTGAGGCTCATGGGGAGGACATCGATGGACTTACTGAATGCATAACAGACTATATTAATTTTTGTGTAGACAACACTGTACCCACCAGGAAGGTAAGCTGTTTCCCAAACAATAAACCCTGGGTCACCAGCGACCTGAAGGCCCTGCTGAATGAGAAGAAGAGGGCCTTCAAGGAGAGGGACAAGGACAAGGACAAATTGAAATGCGTCCAGAGGGAGCTGAAGTTGCGGATTGCTGAGGGGAAGAGAGTGTATAAGGAGAAGATGGAGGACAAGCTGAGGCAGAGCCAGGTGAGAGAGGTGTGGAAGGGTATGAGAAATATCACTGGCTTCAAAAAGTCAAACAGTGGGCAGACGGAGGGGACCCAGGACAGAGCCAATGAGCTGAACCAATTTTTTAACAGGTTTGATACTGGCCCTGTCCACATTCCTTCCAGCTCCCCAGACCACACACCCTCACGGCTGTCCCACCCCCACTTTGCTCACAACACCTCTGCTGAGACAATCAGTGACCCCACCTCCGCCCCTGCTCCCCCTGGACTGATCCTCAACACCCCCCTTCCCCCCACCCCCCCAGCTGGGCTGGCTTTCACCACCAACCAAGTGAAGAGAGAGCTGGAGAGACTACATCAGTGGAAAGCGGCGGGCCCTGATGGCATCAGCCCAAGGGTGCTTAGGGTCTGTGCTGACCAACTGTGTGGAATACTCCAGCGTCACTTCAAACTTAGCCTGAGCCTAGAAAGGGTCCCTGTGCTGTGGAAAACATCCTGCCTCGTCCCAGTGCCCAAGAAGGCACACCCCACTGTCCTGAATGACTTCAGACCTGTAGTGATAACATCCCACATCATGAAGACCCTGGAAAGGTTAGTCCTCGCTCACCTCAGACCCCTGGTGTGTACATCACTGGACCCCCTGCAGTTTGCATACCAGCGCAACATCGGGGTGGATGATGCAATCATCTACCTTCTGCAGAGGGCCTACTCTCACCTGGACAACGCAGGTTGCACTGTGAGGGTTATGTTTTTTGACTTCTCCAGTGCCTTCAATACCATTCAGCCCCTTCTACTGGGTGAGAAGATGAGGAGGATGAAAGTGGAAGCACCCTTAGTCTCCTGGGTCATGGACTACCTGACCGATAGGCCACAATTTGTGTGACTACAGAGCTGTGTGTCAGAACGGGCAGTTAGCAACACAGGGGCCCCCCAGGGAATGGTCCTGTCCCCCTTCCTGTTCACCCTCTACACCTCGGACTTCAGATATAACTCTGAAACATGCCACCTACAGAAGTTCTCTGATGACTCTGTTATTGTAGGGTGCATCAGGGGTGGGCAGGAGGAGGAGTACAGGAGCACAATCAGTGACTTTGTGTTGTGGTGTGAGCAGAACCACCTTCAGCTCAACATCAGCAAAACAAAGGAGATGGTGGTGGACTTCAGGAGAACCAAGGCACAACTGACTGCAGTCCCTATACAGGGGATGGATGTGGAAATGTTTGGGTCATACAAGTTCCTGGGAGTCCATATGGACAACAGGCTGGAATGGGCTGGTAACACCGGGGCCCTGTACAAAAAGGGCCAGAGCCGACTCTACATTCTGAGGAGGCTCAGGTCCTTCAACGTGTGCAGTAAACTACTGCATACCTTCTACCAGTCTGTGGTGGCCAGTGCCATCTTTTTTGCAGTGGCGTGCTGGGGAGCAAACATCAAAGCCGGTGATGCTTCTCAGGTAAATAAGCTGATCAGGAAGGCTAGCTCTGTCCTGGGGATGAGCCTTGACACTCTAGAGGAGGTGGCGGAGAGACGGATCCTGGCCAAACTGCTGGCCATCATGGACAACGTCACCCACCCTCTACACGCTATGGTTATGACGCAGAGGAGCACTTTCAGTCACAGACTGATCCCACCACGGTGTGCCAGAGAGCGCTACAGGAGGTTCTTCCTGCCGGCGGCTATTAGACTATATAATGCCTCAATGGGGTGCCGTGCCGTCGGCAACATAGCTAGGACCTAGTTTAACAATTATGCATCCATCCGTGAGTAACTCTGGTCCGTCAGCACTCATTCACTCAGGACCTATTTATTCATGCAGGTCTGTATATACATACTTATGTACAGTTGTTATATCATATCACGTGCAATATTGCTAGTAATTCTTGGACCTAACTTACGTAGGCATTCACTCAGGAATGCATATTAGTATCCTGTCAGTTGCACCTTTTCTCATTGCTTTTAGTATATTGAATGTGCAATACGTGCAGTTGTCTGTAATTAAACCCTGCGCACTAAGGACTGTATTTTAAGGGAATTACTATTATTACCCCAAATTATATCATACACACATTTAGCTATTAAAGTATCTCTTCCTGTCATTTACCTGTACAGTTTGTGTAACCATGCAAGTATTCACTTATCTGTAAATATAACTGTATACTTACCTGTACAGCCAATTTAACCATGCAAAATGTTCACTTACCTGTTCATTTAGCCAGTCTGTCTATTAAGTAAACTATTATTACCCTCGCTCATATCATACACATTTTTAGCTACTGAAGTATTTCTCTGCCATCGACCTGTATAATATAGTTAACCATCCAACATCCACCAATGTATAGTGTACATATTCAGCCAACCACCCATACTATGCAATGTCTTCTTATAGCTTTTTTTTGCACTCCAGATATCTTGTATTTCTATACTTTTTCATACTGCCGTATCATGTACCGTGTATCTGTCTTTTGTGTACTTTCGTTGTGGCATTTTGCACCTGCCCTGTGTTTTGTTGTAGCTGCTTGACAAAGAAATTTCCCCCTCAGGGGATCGATAAAGTACCTATCTATCTATCTATCTATCTATCTATCTATCTATCTATCTATCTATCTATCTATCTATCTATCTATCTATCTATCTATCTACCTACCTACCTACCTACCTACCTACCTACCTACCTAACTACCTACCTACCTACCTACCTACCTACCTACCTACCTACCTACCTACCTACCTACCTACCTACCTACCTACCTACCTACCTACCTACCTACCTACCTACCTACCTACCTACCTACCTACCTACCTACCTACCTACCTACCTACCTACCTACCTACCTACCTACCTATCTATCTAGTCGGTGGATAGTCCTATTCCTACTCGGTGGAGAGTCCATGTTCAGTGTCGAATACTACTCACATTTTAATTATATGGCGCTGGAGTGGACTGCAAGCCGATTATTTCCCCCTTCATTTTGGGCATAATCAACGCTAGGTGGAAGACAATGCCAACAAACAAATTGTCTCCCGTTCTTGCAAAACAAGTGGAAGGCCTGAAACTGATTGGGATTAAAATGTTGTTATTTACTGGCTAGACTGGAATTGCTAAAAGGCTTTGTAGCTGTCGGTCAAACGTGTTTTTCCACAAACTTACTGGTTCATGTAGTCATTCACACTTCCTGTTGCACATAGCTATGCTGTAACTGGACAGTCTATTTCTGGTTGCCTGTCTGGAGTTCTATATCCACACATATAGCACATGCGATAAAACTACATAGTTTATCATGCCCTTCTGCTAACACCTAAGTGTCTCTGCATTCAGTGATCCATCAACAGCATGCTGTGGGAGGATATTGAATGTCTTGACCGTGAGATTGTATGACTGAGGCCTTACCCGTGGCCCACCTGCGGAATTCTACTTGTGATCCAATAACTAGGATATTTGTTATATGTGCAAGGTTGTTGATTCTTCTTCTTGATAGGGAATTCATGGATTGTGTTGTTTAGAAGGATTCCCAAAAATGTCATATTTTAGTTTTTTTTCAGCTGGTTACTCTGCACTTTCACTGCCCTTATGCCCACTGACATACTGACCTTGTGATTTGTCCTTTGTTCATGTCTGTAAGGTCAGCTTCCCTCCCACGTCTCCATTTCCTGGTTCCCACTGATCTGAAAGTTCTAGATTGGCCAAATCAGTGTTCACCAGGGTGAAGAGACATCCAATCAAAGGCAAGTTAAAGTGTTAGGTCACTGTCTTCTAGTGACTTTGTGTCTTCCTCACCTAGGAAGTGTCTCAATCTAGGCCTTTGGTATATGCAAGGTGCATGAGATGAGAAATGATTAGGTCTGTGATGGCGGCTAATTTTTGGAATGGCTTCAGTATCGCTCATGAAGACCTAATGAAAGTAAAGTAATGATCCAGTGGCGTGATGTTATTTCAATTCCCTCTCTGCATTAAACCGAGTATCTATCATGAACACCGCAGGCATTTTTTGGGGGACTTGTTTTATGCTTCCTCAACATGATGCTACTCTTAATGTCACTTTAATACATTAATTAACAGTGGTGCTGAATCCCTTAAAGAGCCACTGAACACGCCAATTGGCAAGTGTGTTTTTCTATTGCCCATTAGAAAAACAAGATTTCAGTCTTGGAGGTGTGTTTCCTGACCAATTATGTGTTTGGTTAATTAAGTTTGTCCCCCATGAGACACTAGACGCAGAAGCCTATTTCACTTCCTCAAAATCCCCAGAATGAATATAAGATAACTCAAGAAATCTGTAATAAATGTTGACATTTTTGCAGAGGATCTTTTAGTTGCTCAATTTTACATCTAACAAAGGTATTTGATCCAGTATTTCACAAGTTAAACGTGTGACATGTTGTTTTATGTAAACAAAGTCGTAGCTGCTAGGCAGATCTGTCTCACTGTCTACAGTGTGCTATTGGATAGAGAGCAATCACCACAGCTGTTCACCCCATGTTAGTGGGTAAATGGACATCATCAAATCAAAACCCATCCTTCATTTACCCGGTGTGACGCACGGATGTTCAAAACTCGGTTTTAAACGATACTGACTTTATGACCAAAAATGTCCTGTAGTCAATGTTGACACTAGAACAACTGTTTCTGACTCGTATCGATGCCACATAAAGTACCTATCTATCTATCTATCTATCTATCTATCTATCTATCTATCTATCTATCTATCTATCTATCTATCTATCTATCTATCTATCTATCTATCTATCTATCTATCTATCTATCTATCTATCTATCTATCTATCTATCTATCTATCTATCTATCTATCTATCTATCTATCTATCTATCTATCTATCTATCTATCTATCTATCTATCTATCTATCTATCTATCTATCACATAGGCCATTTGTGTATGAAGACTGATCCTAGTAACCCATGTTGGCCATATTATGCATTTATACAGTATATCCCTTCTACGGTGTCAGCAAATAACAAAATCTATTATTTAAAACAAATGTTACAAGCTGCCCTCTACTCTCCACCTCAGCTCATCACCACCAACTCTTAACACCAATTCAACCCAATGAATCTGCTTCAGTCTGCGTTACACCAGAGACTGGGCGAGGAATTTACCTTTCAGCAGGACAATAACCCACAATACAAGGCCACATCTAAACTGGAGTTGCTTACCAAGAAGAAAGTGAATGTTCTTGAACGGCCAAGTTACAATGTTGACTTAAATCAAATCAAATGTATTTATAAAGCCCTTTTTACATCAGCCGATGTCACAAAGTGCTATACAGAAACCCAGCCTAAAACCCCAAACAGCAAGCAATGCTGATGTAGAAGCACGGTGGCTAGGAAAATCTCACTAGAAAGGCAAAAACCTAGGAAGAAACCTACAGAGGAACCAGTCCTCTTCTGGCTGTGCCATGTGGAGATTAGAACAATTCATGGCCATTAAGGCCAGTTCTTTCTCCAAGATGTTCAAATGTTCATAGATGACCAGCAGGGTCAAATAATAATAAAAGTAGTTTTGGAAGTTGCAACAGGTAAATACATTAGGAGTGAATGTCACTTGGCTTTTCAGTGCAATAGAGCGCAGGTGTGGTAGAGAGAGAGCGAGATGAAAACAGCAGGTCTGGGACAAGGTGGCACATCCAATGAACAGGTCAGGGTTCCATAACCGCAGGCAGAGGAGTTGAAACCGGTGCAGCAGCACGACCAGGTGGACTGGGGACAGCTAGGAGTCATCAGGGCAGGTGGTCCTGAAGCATGGTCCTCTGGGTAGGCTCAGACTTAAATCTGCTTGTAAATCTATGGCAAGAAAATTGCTGTCTAGCCATGAATTTAGAAAAGAATCATGGGAATATAATGCACAACCCAGGTGTGCAAAGGTGTGCAAAGATTGTTGACAACATTACAATTAAATCAATTTGAATCCCACTTTGTCTTAAGACCGAAAGTCTTAATACTTTTGCAAATACAGACAGGTCTTAAGAGACCCTTGAATCAAAATGGTCACTTTAGATAGAATATCTAGGTATTAGCACGCCACCTGAACTCTGAGCTCAGAACTCAGTGGAGAAGTCCTGACCTTTGTAGGTATAATTAGCCGATAGGAAAATGAATGAGACCCTTGATTGGCCTGGTATGTAGTAGCATGGTTCCTTTGTGATGGAACAGCCTTCTCCTCTCTAGCTACTTCCTCTATAACAACAGGGTTAGAGATTGATGCTGAGGAAGACTTACAGTTGCATATCACAACAACCCGTAAGATAACATTTTGGTAACTGTTATTTTAGAATTGGAACATGTCAGCCAAGTGCTCTCAATCTTTTATGTGATGTATCTTTAAATTGAACTGGGCTGGATATATTTCACAGGATCAAGCAAGAACGCTTTTCACATTAGTTCTGAGAACATTTCACATAGCGGTTTTAGCTCTGCGGTCTTGTATCACAAAACAGTACGGTAAATGTTACATGAGTGTTGCAATGTTGACCTTTATTGATTGGAGTGGAGGAAGGTAGCAGCCAAGTATCCAAGATGTTTTAATTTCCCTCGTCTTGCACCAATTGTTTTCAACAGTGCTTGTTGAATGACACAAGGAGACAGTCGCCATGCTATTAAGGCTTGCCCATGTTCAGCTTAAATCTATGTGTCACTGTGGATTCCCATCATGCACTTGTCATGCCATATCAAGTCTACTTTCAGTCAGCACAGGTAATACAGCAGTCACCTGCATTACCAGAAATATACAGCAGTCATGTTTACCTGTATTACCAGTAATATACAGCAGTCATGTTTACCTGTATTACTAGTAATATACAGCAGTCATGTTAACCTGCATTACCAGAAATATACAGCAGTCATGTTTACCTGTATTACCAGTAATATACAGCAGTCATGTTTACCTGTATTACTAGTAATATACAGCAGTCATGTTAACCTGTATTACTAGTAATATACAGCAGGCATGTTTACCTGTATTACCAGTAATATACAGCAGTCATGTTTATCTGTATTACCAGTAATATACAGCAGGCATGTTTACCTGTATTACCAGTAATATACAGCAGTCATGTTTATCTGTATTACCAGAAATATACAGCAGGCATGTTTACCTGTATTACCAGTAATATACAGCAGTCATGTTTACATGTATTACCAGTAATATACAGCAGTCATGGTTACCTGTATTACTAGTAATATACAGCCACATCAGCTCTCAGTGGCTAATAATGTACAGGTAGAATTAGTGGATATGGCAGTACTTATCTTTAATTCTCCCTGGCGCTGGCTTTTGTTTCACTCTTCTGGAATTGTGTCTCTTGCGGATGTTTGTTAGGGAGAACTGTGGACTTTACTGTGCTTTGTGTTAACTCCGTGGCTCACTATGGAAATGGAAACACTGTCACCAGAGTTGGAAAGGTTAATCTTCACAGACAGAGTGGGCAGCAGATGGACTTTGGAGTTTACTGGCTGCTATTTGTCACACTAAGCCTTGCTTTAGACAAGGCAACTGGACGCGTTGATCCGGTTAAATTAACTGTCAACATAAATGCAGCAGTGGGGAAAAAATAAATAAAAACACCCCCAAAAAGGGTTCCTATTGGAGAGGGAAGGTCGAAACTGTAGCACAGGAGGGAGGAGAGACAGCTCGCAAAGATGAGCTGTGTGAGACGTAAAACAACCCCTCAAGGGATAAAACCCTGAAGAAGTTGACTTCAAGTCCCCAGGGATTTACTTAGGTCTTGTTTTCCAAGCCGCCATATATGGAGCGTATTTGGAGCGGCAACCATTCCAGTCAGCACACCGACCGGGGCGTGTGGTTAATTTCACCGAAACAATATGTCAGACTGAATGTTTACAAAAGATTCAAACAGATGGTAGGGCTTGGCGAGCCATATTTTCATATAGAAAAAAATGTTGGCAAAAATAATATCTTAGCTCATTTCCACTGCGGCAGGAACGGCTCTCATTCATCACATTATGAAGGGAGTAAACTGAAAAATGTTTCCCTGGGATATAAAATCAGACAGGAATGCAATCCTCATGCCTGTATACGAGCCCTAATGCAGTGTAAGAAAGGGCCGCATCACCATCCCTAAATCAACTGTAATTGGATGTGCAGTGATCTAGAGGGCTTAGATATTTTTATTTTACTTACATTCGACTTAAGTATAAGGTATAAGTGACAGTTTAGGGGGATACTATCCCTGTCCTAACATTTGAGGTGAGCAAGGGGTGAAGGATATGCTTTCTAAGCTCTTATGAATTAAAGTAATATGACATTTTAAATCCACGCAGAACATTTTAGCTTATAGGATTATATTAGTTAAAACCTTTTATAATGATCGATCATACTTACAATGACCATAATTAATATAAATGCGGTGGTCATGCATTTATTTGTAAAAACATATTTGAGCAATTGAGATGAGAGAGTTTAATAGTCACATGTACAAGGTTGCAGAGGTAATTACAGGTACAGTGGAATTCATGAGCTCAGAGCTAAAAAAAAATACAGGACAAAGAGAAATAAACAAATAAGAAGAAGACCAGGGGAGCAGAGGGGCGACAGAGGCTGAGCGTACCGCCCTCTGTAGCGCTTTGTGGTCCGCGGCGGTGGAGTTGCCGTACCAGACTGTGATGCAGCCCGACATTATGCCCTCGATGGTGCTCCAGTAGAACACTGTGAGGGCCCTCGAAGACAGGCCAAATTTCTTCCTGAGGTTGAAGAGTTGCTTCCGTGCCTTCTTCACCACCGCGTCCGTGTGGTTTGACCATTTCAGCTCCTCTGAGATGTGTACGCCGTGGAACTTGGCGTTTTTTGGACCGTCTCCGCGGCGGTCAGGAAGTCTAGGACCCAGTTGCAGAGAGAGGAGTTCAGTCACAGGGCCGTGAGCTTTGGGATATCCATGGAAGCTTGTCTATGGAATTTCTCTTAGTAGCACCTACTCTGAGTACAAATATAGAGGGAAATATATGTTTTTAGACACAACCACTTTCATATCAATAAACACTTTCACAAATGTAAATTGACCTGACATTGCCTCAGAGACAATGTTATTGTTTTCATATCTAATGGTATAATACAAAACCACACTTTATTTTCTACTATTATAAATTGTCAGAGATAATTTGTTGGAGCCGTTAGACGTGGATGACAGCAAAGTAATCTTGGGGAACACAAGGCTTTAATCTCTTAGAAACAGTACGCTCAGAAATAAAAATACAGATAATTAAAGATAAATAAACTGTTTAGCCGGTTAAAGACTAGGCTACCTTTATTGTGGATATGCAATATAGTTTCCCTCTTGTTTGAAAACAGTAAATGTTGTGAAATAATTGTATCTATAAATCTATAAATCAATTATTGCTGTACTATTTAATCTTCTCTTACCACTTACACAATTCAATATAGTACCATAAGATGGTAGCACTACCTATGGTAGGAACTCCCTATTCAGCAGATTAATGTTTTAATTAATTTAGGAAACTGATTAGTAGTCTGGACTCCATGTCTTTAGGATTTGAGTTCCGTCTCACCGTTAGCCTCCTACACCCCCTTTCTGCGAGGAGTGTTGGGATCCAGCAGCCCCACCTCTCCATCTGTCCAGCTCGCCTGGACCGCACCAATGCCTCTCTGATAAAGATAGAAGGTGGGTATGGTTGCCATCATACTGGAGGCCTGAGCCTTTTGTGCTGAGCCTTTTGTGGTCAAAAATGAATGCTTACGCACATGCTGGATATACATTGAGTGTACAAAACATGCTCTTTCCATGACATAGACTGACCAGGTGAATCCAGGTGAAAGCTATGATCCCTTATTGATGTCACCTGTTAAATCCAGTTCAACGCAGGTAGATGAAGGGGAGGAGACGGGTTAAAGAAGGATTTTTAAGCCTTGAGACAATTGAGCCATGGATTCAGAGGGTGATTGGGCAAGACAAAAGATGTAAGTGCCTTTGAACGGGGTATGGTAGTAGGTGCCAGGCACACCGGTTTGAATGTGTCAAGAACTGCAACGCTGCTGGGTTTTTCACGCTCAACAGTTTCCTGTGTGTATAAAGAATGGTCCACCACCCAAAGGACATCCAGCTAACTTGACACAACTGTGAGAAGCATTGGAGTCAACATGGGCCAGCATCCCTACGGAACACTTTAGACACCTTGTAGAGTCCATGCCCCAATCAATTTTGGCTGTTCTGAGGGCAAAAGGGGTGGTGCAACTCAATAATAGGAAGGTGTTCCTATTGTTTTGTACACTCAGTGTACACGTCAAAGCCCATATTGCAGCACCATTACCATCCCAATGTCTCAATACCACATGTGCGTAAGCTTTGTTTTCCTCACCCCAGCCTAAATAAGCTGATTTACAAGCAGCTGTCTAATTGGCGCTTTTACTGTGAAAATTATTGACAGGTAACAATTTACCTTGATTGCAGGAACATTCCCTATGGTGATTACACTCGTTGAAATACTTTTTAAAGTATTATATCTTACGCACCGGCTCGTTTAATTTCGATTGACCGTTATACAATGAACAAAAGTGTCTGTCGTAATGGTGTACAGCAGATAAAAGCTGAACACAGCGTCTGAGAAGCCCCCATTACGGAGTAGTAAGTTCCTGTTCTCCACATATGATCATTTATTTAGCATCGCTGAGAGAGCGTGAGACACGGAGAGGAAAGAAAAGAAAACATACAGATCAGAGACCTCGGTTGTCGAATTCATGTCAGATGCAAAGAGGAGTGGGAAACAAAGACAGACACACACGCGATTCAGGCCTCAGCCTGCCCAGAAATGTACTTTGTTCTCTACTTCTGCAGCTACTTTGAACGACTGTAAAGTTTCTTTTTCCCCTCAGAGGGAAAACTAAACGTGTAAATATTTCGGCGCAATGCAATTTTTGCTTTTGCAGCCTGACAGTAATGTATTACTGTTGATGAAAACCTATAGGGTAACCTTGATGGTTGTCTGAGTACGAGTAATTTCCGAGAGAGCGTACCCACAGATAGATTTTCATTTGGCTAGGGTAAGCAGTAAAACAGAGCAGGGGTTGACTAGGTCTCAAATTGTATGCAGCAGTCTCATAAAAGAAGGGAAATTGTGTTGGTTTCTCCGCTGATATGCAGAGATGAGGTGAAGGGGACAGACTCAGCGGCCGAATCCTCATCCCGTCTTTGCCGCCGGAACGGATTGGTGCTTTTATCCCATCATGATCTTTGAGCCCAGTGGGTTATGTTATGCAAAAACAACACAGGGGATTTGGGAAAGGAGAAAGCACATCAATGTTTATGCAAACACGCAAAGAACATGGAAATGGCCCCTACGGACATTAAGGATATAGTTGTTTGTGCAATGCAGATGTAACAGATGATATCCTGTGGCAGGTTTTCATTAAGTCCATGTACATTACATTAAGTCTGACAAAGTGCAGAATACAGGAACAGAATTGTTAACCTGCGGCCTGCTCACAATTATGCAAAGAATCAACCCCAGTGATTATGGAGGAGGATCTGTATAGTGCAGTACCAAGTGTGGAGGAGGTTTTGTCTCATTACTGTACTACTACTCAGGCACCATGCATGTCTAGGTACTCTTGAAGTGAGCACACTCTCCCAGCACCATGTCAGACTGTGGTTGAGAGAAGCCAACCGCTGTTCTGAGATCAGGTGCTCCACTGGTCTCAGCCTTGCCTTCACACACATAACTGGCTGCCTACAGGGATTTTCAAAGGCTTCAGTCAAAGAGAAGCAAGTTGAGACTGTATGTAGCCCACATGGTCAAACAGAGGCTATGAAACTTCAGTCAACATACCCTACATGCAGTAGGTCACCCTGTACAAAATAAAATTGAAAAAGAATGCCACGAGGAGAACGTTCAATCATGAACTCACATCTAGTAACATCAACTGGATTTTTTAATTGTTACTGCTTGCTATTTGTTTTGCTTGTTAGTTGTTGGTAGTTTCTGAAATGGATGTGCGTCAGAACGAACCTCTTGTCTAGCGCTCTGAATGAGACATCAACTTGTGCCGCTCGACTCGTGTTTTACTGCTCTGAAATGAGTCTAAATCGAGGCTTGAGAAAGCACTCAATTAGGATTTGTCGCAATTTTGTAAATTGCACTTTAAATGTCACTACAACAGATAATCCTGAGAGATTCAGAATCACAGAGAATAATCATAATAATTGATGCGAAGGAACCATCAAACGGCTCCGAACGTACTCATTCTGCCTCAGTGCTATTAGGACACTTTCTCAAAGGCATTAGTGAATTAGATGAGATTCGACAGGGGAATAAGGAAACTGATGAAAAGTATGGCGGCCGTATTGTTTTGCTCTATAGATGATGTTTAGTGTGAGGGTTTATGGTGCAATGTCCTTATTTTTGGGTTGGAAGATACAGTATCTTAAAGGCAATGGGCCAATAAACAAAATGGACACCCATTAAGACCCAATGTAGTTGAGCAATATGGAGATCGGGGTTCAGTGGACTCTACCTCAGTGACACTCTTCGACTATGAAAGTGTAACGCTAGAGGTGACCCGCAGCTAATGCAATAGATGGTAACTTCTACATCTCCTCACACTTTGACGTGTGTACAAGTTGAGTGTAGATCAGTGGACTGAGATACAGTAACCCAGAGGACAGTGAAGGAGTAGCTCTCCACTCCATTACTTCTCTATAGCGGGGGTTAGGGGAATCTCAGTGGCTAATTTGATCGGTGAGATTACAAGGTCCCGTGCACTAGATCATTTTCAAGCTCATTTCTGTGGCCCTGCAATGGCCTGAAATGACTACAATACATTATATTGCCCTCTGCGCGTCTATCAATTCCTCCTGTTCCAAGTCCCAGAGATTAGATGAGAGAAGAGGATCCCCCATTGAACGCAGGTCCGGACTGTCAGGTCAAGAAAATGGCAAGACGCGGGCGGCGTTTAAATGACTCATGTCAGGGTGGTGGTGGTGAGCGAGGTGGCCTCGTTGGACGCTAGCACTAATGATGAGTACAAGCGTCTCAAAGTACTCTGACTTTACTGGCTAGGTCAGGCTCCGCCTCAGGCTCAGAAGGAGGGACACACTGCTTATGTAATTGGACAGCTGAGGAAACACTGACAATGAATGTGTGATGTTATGAAACTGAGAGATAATTATACTACTACCCTTTGTAAACTTTGATAGTGAATCTATTGCACCGTATTTTTGTGGATTTGTGTGGGTTAATTGAGGCACCAAGAGTTTACGGGCTGTGTTTACGCCGTTGGGCTGTACATTTTGGTTACATTAGATTAAATCAGTGAGTTATACAGTGGGGAGAACAAGTATTTGATACACTGCCGATTTTGCAGGTTTTCCTACTTACAAAGCATGTAGAGGTCTGTAATTTTTATCATAGGTACACTTCAACTGTGAGAGATGGAATCTAAAACAAAAATCCAGAAAATCACATTGTATGATTTTTTAATAATTAATTTGCATTTTATTGCATGACATAAGTATTTGATCACCTACCAACCAGTAAGAATTCCGGCTCTCACAGACCTGTTAGTTTTTCTTTAAGAAGCCCTCCTGTTCTCCACTCATTACCTGTATTAACTGCACCTGTTTGAACTCGTTACCTGTATAAAAGACACCTGTCCACACACTCAATCAAACAGACTCCAACCTCTCCACAATGGCCAAGACCAGAGAGCTGTGTAAGGACATCAGGGATAAAATTGTAGACCTGCACAAGGCTGGGATGGGCTACAGGACAATAGGCAAGCAGCTTGGTGAGAAGGCAACAACTGTTGGCACAATTATTAGAAAATGGAAGAAGTTCAAGATGACGGTCAATCTCCCTCGGTCTGGGGCACCATGCAAGATCTCACCTCGTGGGGCATCAATGATCATGAGGAAGGTGAGGGATCAGCCCAGAACTACACGGCAGGACCTGGTCAATGACCTGAAGAGAGCTGGGACCACAGTCTCAAAGAAAACCATTAGTAACACACTACGCCGTCATGGATTAAAATCCTGCAGCGCACGCAAGGTCCCCATGCTCAAGCCAGCGCATGTCCAGGCCCGTCTGAAGTTTGCCAATGACCATCTGGATGATCCAGAGGAGGAATGGGAGAAGGTCATGTGGTCTGATGAGACAAAAATAGAGCTTTGTCGCCGTGTTTGGAGGAACAAGAAGGATGAGTACAACCCCAAGAACACCATCCCAACCGTGAAGCAAGGAGGTGGAAACATCATTCTTTGGGGATGCTTTTCTGCAAAGGGGACAGGACGACTGCACCGTATTGAGGGGAGGATGGATGGGGCCATGTATCGCAAGATCTTGGCCAACAACCTCCTTCCCTCAGTAAGAGCATTGAAGATGGGTCGGGCTGGGTCTTCCAGCATGACAACGACCCGAAACACACAGCCAGGGCAACTAAGGAGTGGCTCCGTAAGAAGCATCTCAAGGTCCTGGAGTGGCCTAGCCAGTCTCCAGACCTGAACCCAATAGAGAATCTTTGGAGGGAGCTGAAAGTCCGTATTGACCAGCGACAGCCCCGAAACCTGAAGGATCTGGAGGTCTGTATGGAGGAGTGGGCCAAAATCCCTGCTGCAGTGTGTGCAAACCTGGTCAAGAACTACAGGAAATGTATGATCTCTATAATTGCAAACAAAGGATTCTGTACCAAATATTAAGTTCTGCTTTTCTGATGTATCAAATACTTATGTCATGCAATAAAATGCAAATTAATTACTTAAAAATCATACAATGTGATTTTCTGTATTTTTGTTTTAGATTCCGTCACTCACAGTTGAAGAGTACCTATGATAAAAATTACAGACTTCTACATGCTTTGTAAGTGGGAAAACCTGCAAAATCGGCAGTGTATCAAATACTTGTTCTCCCCACTGTATATTGAAAGGTTCCTGGAGAGCTGTGAGGACATTTGAATAACAAAACAATTTTTTTGTATGGTATCTTGGTTTGCATTGTATCATAAGCTGACCATAAGAGCGAACTAATTGAATGCTTTTAGCAAACATATCATACAAAAACAGAATAACTGAAATAGATTCCTAGAATAGCAATAAATCAATTCCATTTATTTCACTAATTACAATGTAGCCTTTAAAAAACAAAAATATTTTTAAAAAATTAAGAACATTTACGATTTGGTTAAAATCCTGCCAATACAAAAATACCCAGGCAGCTGAATGGGGATTTATAAATATGCCTCTATTACTATTTTATTTGTTCAGATCTAGGATCAGATTAGTTACCACTTCAGCAGCTCCTCTTTGTGTGGGAACCTGTGCTAACATAAATTTACCCTGTCAGTCGCCAGCGAGAATGCCAATAACAACCTCTGACTTCTGTGGTCTATTGCCAAATTGCCTCAGAGGGCATATTAATCTTGACATTATCTTTGTGCTATCTTGTTGTTGGGGATTTTTCACGCCATTCAGCTTGAGAGGTTTTACATACCCACTTATCGTGGAGACTCCACGGTTTTTACATAGTATACTGAACAAAAATATAGAACGCAACATGCAACAATTTCAACGATTTTACTGAGTTACAGTTTATATAAGGAAATCAGTCAAATAAAATAATGAATTAGGCCCTACTCTATGGATTTCACATGACTGAGCAGGGGAGCAGCCATTTGTGGGCCTGGCTCCCAAGTGGGTGGGCGTATGCCCCACTGGGGGCCAGGCCCAGCCAATCAGAATAAGTTTTCCCCCACAAGAGGGCGTTATTACAGACAGAAATATTCCTCAGTTTCATCAGCTGTTCGGGTGGCTGGTCTCAGAAGATCCCGCAGGTGAAGCTGGCTGTGGAGCTCCTGGGCTGGCATGGTTACACGTGGTCTGCGGTTGTGAGGCCGGTTGGACATTCTGCCAAATTCTCTAAATTTACGTTGGAAGCGGCTTATAGTAGAGAAATGAACATTACATTCTCTGACACTAGCTCTGGTGGACATTCCTTCAGTCAGCATGCCAATTGCACGCTCCCTGAAAACTAGAGGTGTCTGTGACATTGTGTTTTGTGACAAAACTGCACATTTTAGAGTGGCCTTTACCATCACAGCATGGTTGGATTCTAAGAATCAGTAGACTATAGTGCAGTATAGTCCATCTACACATTACCCAAGATCCATTTTGTCAGTCTTTTGTTTCACAATATTTTCTTTATAGCTGTTTTACTTAATGCCTTCATTAAACTCTTGGGTCCTGTGGCCAAATGATAATGTGAGCTCTGACAACATTCATTTCGTCTTCCCTCCAAGCTGATGAATAGCTTAAGGTCAAACCATCAAATTAGTGGCTTCCATTACTCCCCAGACACTAATGGTGTCTTTATGAAAGAAGCGATATGTAATCTTTCAAAAAGCTTTCTAGGATTAAACAATGAAACATTTCCCCCTGTAGATGAAATATGAGAGGGCCCGCCGAATCGTAAATGAATTTAGAGGCAGCTATCTGAATCCAGAAATATAAGAGTAGTGTGTGTGTGTGTGTGTGTGTGTGTGTGTGTGTGTGTGTGTGTTTGTGCGTGCCTCGGTTCATTTGTGGTTTTTGTGTTTGGCTAAAACACACAAATAAACAGATAAAAATTGAGACACATTAAAGAGGGAGCCACAGACTCTGAGAGTGACCATTTAATTAAAAGTGGATTAGAACCAGACACCAAGACCAAAGTTGTGTATTTTTCCGCAAATAATTAGAGAAAGGTTAAGGGGAATGACTAGTCAGTTGTACAACTGAATGCATTCAACCAAAATGTACCTTCTGCATTTAACCCAACCCCTCTGAATCAGATTAGCAACATTAATGGCATTTGAGCCTCGGAGGCCCGTGAGGCGTTTGCTGGGCTGGAGTTGAGCCAAGATTATGGGACATCAAACAGCTTGGCGTCACAGTAAAACCTCCCGGACAGCCCTGGTAGTCCATCACGAGGTCGCCACCCGAATCCATCTCTGTCACTCTGACGTCTGAGGCAGGGAGGTGATGGGCTGGGCTCTGCAGTTGTTCAGCCCAACAGTCAGTTGATCTCCTTACTCAGGTGACAGAGATGTCTGTCACATGACTCCCTCCTATGTATTCCAAAGTGACTGACTCAGAACTATGCACTATTAACATTACCTTTGACCTCTAAATACTAATCCACAGCAATTATAGATTAATACAACAAAGAAATGTAAACTAAAGCCTGAAAGAGCTACAAGTCATACGAGCTTAGGGTTTACAGCAACTCAATTAAAGTATCCCCCAACGCATTACACTAAGGGGGAGTTTTTGTATATATCAACACATTTAAACGCAATTATGTTTTTACTAAATTGTAATTTATGTCTTTATAGCAAAAGGCCAATTACCGATAATTATATTTATTTTCTGAATTCCATCGCACCAAGTTTAAGCAACATCTGGGACTCAATGAGCGAACGAGGGACTCATTTGGGTGGAATATCATTTGAATTCTCAGATGCATTTTGGGGAGTAAGGGCAATTAACAGACTAATTAAAATACCAGGGAGTTTTCACAATGGACTTTTCAATGGGGACCTGACCTATTGTGAGCGTGTGAAAGTAATAAAGTTAACTTTGTGTTGATAAGAGTGATTCCAATTTACTACCTAAATGTGGCATGAGCGGTAGAAACATGTTCAAGCTGACAGGTTAAGTTCCAATGTCTACACTAGCATACCATTTATAATGCATATCTGATATCGCTTTAATGTTATTGCTATTTTGGGAATATTTAAACTGAGGCACAGATCCTTTTTCAGTAAGGTGTGCAACACAGGCTTTAGACTTACAGCCAAGTCAATGTGATAACAATATGTCCACTCTCACTCTACTGAAAGAGAAAGGATGAAATACACCTCAAACCATCAGTGAGTTTCTCAGGTGCTCAAAGACTGCATGTCTGTCTTCTCAGGGTTTTAAAACCTTTTGAACTTCTGATTTTCTTCCATATTTCTGTTACATGTGTCTTCCAAAGCCAAGGGTCAGAGTGCCCAGCCGAGGCTTTATTTTACAAACCCTCCATGGAGCTCTCAATGTCCAACTTGTGGCTCTTTCATGCAAAGAGCACATTTGATGGCTTTTCGAGGGAAAGGTTTTGTGTTTGATCCATAGACACTCATTCGCAGTTAAGGTGTTTTGGTGGAACAATAGTGTGTTCTTTGAGTGTTGAACATAAAAGGTGTAGTTCAGTTACCTGTGAACTTCACACTGAAATGACATGGGACTAAGTTATATCTTAGTCCTAAGGTGATCCATAAGTATTGCACTGACCTGCTGGTATTAGGATACAGTGATACGGCATCTAAAATGATCAGATTACTAAAACAAGTTCAGTGACTTCAACTGAGAGAGAGACAGAGAGAGAGAAATAACTCAAGAGCTCCCTATACCATAAAGACAGAGAGACGTGGGAGGGAGGGAGGGAGGGAGGGAGGGAGGGAGGGAGGGTAAGAGAGAGTGTGGGTGTGAGAATGTGTGGCACTTTTTAACACAATCCAAGATGATTGTATTATTGTCAAACCGTAATAATTGCTGGGAGTGGGAACTGCTGTAAAGTGCTGTGAATACATTGCCTGCATCACCACATTGAATCAGGGGACCTGAATGCACGTGGTTTGTCTGATGCCTCCCAAGGTCAGCCTAATTGCATTTCCACAGAACACTGTGCTTGGATCAGTGAGTTCTTGGGAGTGTCAATCAAGAGACCCACGAGGCATCATTCATCCTCACTGATTCAATATTCCTCATTCTCGGAATCCTAATATACGATCCTAATGTCTTATACTTTATTCAAATGCCCCTGTTTGCATGGGATGACCATGTACGGTCCATGTGGATCCTGTTTGCATGGGATGACCATGTCCGGTCCATGTGGATTCTGTTTGCATGGGATGACCCGGATCCAGTCCATGTGGATCCTGTTTGTATGGGATGACCCGGTCCGGTCCATGTGGATCCTTGGATGAGAAGACATAGCAGTTGGGTCAGGTTCCCTCTCTCTGAACTCTATTGTTTCTGTGACGAGAGTATAATCTAACACTACGCCCCAAATGGCACCCCTATTCTCTATTTAGTGCACTTCTTTTGACAAAAGACCAGAGCAAAAATAGTGAACTACATAGGACATTTTTGGGCATTTGGGACGCATGCCATGTATGAGGTATTCAATTAGTCTAAGGGAGAGCCATCTTATCCATTGAAAACATCTGCCTCTCAAAGTCCTCGAAGTAAGCATCACTAACAGCATGCAAATACTTCATATCACTGACATGGAGGTAGCTGGCCCTGACCAATGTCTTTTTGTAAAGACAGGATTTATGAACTATGATGTTGGCGAACTAATGACAGATATCATTCACTTTGACACTGTAAACATGCCAGTACCTCATCCACTGACAACTGTAATGACGCTACCAGCTCGCATCAGTTGAGCTCACTCGGTTAAATACATCTGTGATGTGTGATGAGTGTGATGTATATGATGGAGACATCTGTCAAGGAAGTGTGTGCTCTAGGGAAAGTTATCAGACTAGGTTGGAAATCCTGGAAAAAAACATGCATCTCAGGAATTTTTTTCAAAAAAGAAGGAATTTTCTGATCTTTCGTCATGTATTAATGGAACATTAGTCCTAGAGTTATGAAACTCAATATCAACAAAAAGTGAGAGAAGGTTTTTCCAGGACACCAACTAAACGCATAGAACCAGGAATACAACTAGGCCTCTCAGCACTCCAGTTGGATCTGAAGAGTTTTGAGGATATTATTGTGACTTGGACATGATTATTGTGACTAGGACATGATCTTGCACCGTGCTGTCACATACAGTAAAACTTGGAAGCTACAGTGTATACAGGAGATATAGTGATTAAAATGGAGAAGGGAATAACTTGCAGTACATCAGTGAATTCATCCGAGTTGAAAAGACACTCGGCTACATCTTTTTAGAATTCTATTCCGGTCCCTTTTCCCTCTTAAGTTTTAATCAAGCTTTCAAGTTTGAGCTCCTGGGTCACTTTACTTCTGAATTAATACTGCGCTGAGCAGCTTGTCTTTTATTAGACATCAATATCTAATGTTAACCAGATGGAACTTATTTTATCATTGGCAGATTCAGGCTTCATCTCCCTAAATGTATTCCGATCATTAAGCACTGGGGACACAATTATGCAGACAGGTATGTGTGCCTAAGAGTTAATTGACTGGTTTAAAAAGGTGTAAGTGTGCAGAAAAATGCTATCTGCTTGGCTACTCATAATTAGTCAATTGTCCACATGGGGAAGAGGAATTCTCCGCATAAGTCTACATACTCGGTAAATAATGTAAATTCATTGTCAAGTCACTGGACATAGCATTTATCTTTATTCATTCTGGTCTTCACCGTAGGAATTTAAAAGAACAAAAACATCTGAAAATGATCTTCTTTGTACTGCTAGATTTTGTGGAAGTCTCATAAATGCACCACGGTACCAAATTCCCACGTGAATGAAATTCCCTCAGCAACGTTCGTTCAGATAGCCATATCACATACTTTACTGTGCCACCATTGCTGCTGCCTCCTGCCTGTTTATTACTATGGGATTCACTGTACTGTTGCATCAACATGCACAGTCATAGGTTGCTAAGGAGGACAGAGAGGGAGAGAGGGAGGGAGCTAGATAGAGGGCTACAGTGAGAGAGCTAGAGAGTGAGGGAGAGCCAGAGGGAGAGAACAAAGGATGAGACGGCGGAAAAGGGAGCGAGAGGGCAAGAGAGGAAGAGAGCAAAATATGAGGAAGAGACAGAGAAGGGAAGAGATTAGAGAGCATTACACAGGCCTGGATAAAGCCTTGGGGTGACCTAACTCTACCTCTGTCACAACAGCGGTGTGAAGGTGCAGAGGCTTGCTTAACCGCCACACTGTCTCTATCCCCTGAAGACCTCGGCAGCGATATGACACCTATTCCATAATACAACGGGACAGACTGGAAATACTGTACCACGCAACGCAAAGCTTAGTCTGCTCTATAGGCCGCTTGATATGCTTCTAGTGTACTGACAGAGGTTTTGTATTTTGTTTATATCATCAACAGAAAATGTATGAAGTAGCGTATTTAATTGGCACAGGCTTGGTGGGGGGGGGGGTAGCTGGTTACTAAGTCTTTGTATTCTTTATGTCTAATGATGTTGCCTCTGGGAAAATCCATTTGAATTCAATCACTTTTTGCCAATATCCCTTTTGAATGAAACAAAAAGTTTCACACATGTTTGCCCATGGAAGAAGTGTTCAGAAAGTTACTTTTTTTTTTTTTTTTTTACCTGCATACCAAAACATTCAGCAGAGGAAGTTGCTCAAAGCTGACCCATTTTGCATACCCCACTACACCGTGAGACATCCATGTCCTCATCACTGGAAAAGATAAACGGTTGAGATTGATATCATTTAAATATGGATGAGTATTAGGGCCAAGTGAAGGTGTATGATACTTGAATAATTGTTTATACACTGAAAGTACTTAAAAGTAAACGTTTCGAGAATAAAGTGAAAATGTAATTTTGTGAATAAAGTGGCAATAATTAGAAAATAAAGTGGCAATATTTTGAGAATGAACTAAACATTTAACTTAGAGAATAAAGTTGACAAAGTCAGTTATATTTCAAGATTAAAGTATGGGATTTGGTTATTAACTGCATGTCTCCCTGGCTCCCTGTTGCTGTACGCGCCAGCCTTGAAATGCCTTACTTAGATGACTGGTGAAAGTATACTTTAGAATTGTCTTTAGCAGCAAGGAAATATTTGCTATTTTAGCACATAATAACCATATTATCATAAGTATTGCGACCTGGAAGAGGTTGTGCCACAGATTGGGTCTTTCCAGAAGGAGGAACCACACAGACTTGGATGAGGGGGGCGGGGCCTTCAAAAATTCACTATAATGTTGTCCCCTGCGTATGCCAAAACCTTGCATAGTGTCCTATAGAGTAATAGCTTGGCCAGCAGTCTGTATGTCGAAACGAAAGGTTAAATTACACATAAATATAATAATAATAATAATAATAACATAATAAATGATTGTAGGCCTATGATTATTATTTAGATTTATTGAATTAGGATCCACATTAGCCTATGACAATGGCGACAGCTAATCTTACTGGGGTCTGACACATAACGAAAAAGACATTACAGATAAAAACACTTTACAATTTCCACCCATTTAAAACGTTAACATGTAGTATGTGTCTGAAAGGGAGAATCCAGTCGTGAATGAGCTGCTTTTGCGCATGCAGCAGTGGTCCTTGAGCTGCCTATCCTCTCACAGACACGTTTTTGTAAAATAACGCTTCATTGTTCATTCCTCCCGCCGCTGTTGGATAGGCCTATAATTTACTTTCACTTGCCCACTGTAACGTAAGATTAGCCTAGGGTACTCAATCTAGTGGGCCGCTATAGGTTTATAATGGGCTTCAAAATAGCGGTGTTGTAGCAAATTTGGAGAGCAGCTTGACACATACACACGCATAGCCCCCAGTCTCCAGGATCCCAAGACAATTTGTTTCATTGGGTGTGCTCACGTAGCTTAGTTGTTAGTTGGATGGGATAGTTGCCATAAGGGTGAAACACTACTGTTAGAAAAGCACCATGGATAAGGTTGTTAATAGTTGCCTTTATGCATATATTTCTTGCATGGTGTTCGCCTAGGCTACACAGCAAAACGTTGTAGTGAATTGGGAGGGCAGACTGAGAGGGACTCAACCCCAGGTCTCATCTCAGTCAGTGACAGACGGGGACTCAACCCCAGGTCTCATCTCAGTCAGTGACAGACAGGGACTCAACCCCATGTCTCTTTTCAGTAAGTGACAGACGGGGACTAAACCCCAGGTCTCTTCTCGGTCAGTGACAGACGGGAACTCAACCCCGGGTCTCTTCTCAGTCAGTGACAGACGGGGACTCAACCCCATGTCTCTTCTCGGTCAGTGACAGACGGGGACTCAAACCCAGGTCTCTTCTCAGTCAGTGACAGACGGGGACTCAACCCCAGGTCTCTTTTCAATAAGTGACAGACGGGGACTCAACCCCAGGTCTCTTCTCAGTCAGTGACAGATGGGGACTCAACCCCAGGTCTCTTCTCAGTCAGTGACAGACGGGGACTCAACCCCAGGTCTCTTCTCGGTCAGTGACAGACGGGGACTCAACCCCAGGTCTCTTCTCAGTCAGTGACAGACGGGGACTCAACCCCAGGTCTCTTTTCAGTAAGTGACAGACGGGGACTCAACCCCAGGACTCTTCTCAGTCAGTGACAGTGCCACAATAGATTGTTTGTGCTCATAACGCACCATTGCCGAAGAGTGTATGACTATAGTCTGAAGTTGCCAGGGGGAAGCTTGTGTGTGTGTGTGTATGTGTGTGAGAGAGAGTGTGTGCATGCACGTGTGTGCGTGCGCAGTGACTCCTGTTTAAACGAGTGTATTAAATAATTAGATTGATGACAGTTGTTTTGCCACCTGCCTAAACACACAACCCGCCCCTACCTACAGTATGTATGGAACCACGTCTGTGTGGTTCCTCCTTCTGAAAAGACGGAGGAACCAGGTCCTAATACTTATAATAATATGGTAATTATGTGCTAAAAGAGTAAGGATTTCCTTGTTACTAAAGCAGGCATTTCAACGGTGGCGTGCACAGCAACAGGGAGCCAGGGAGACATGCAATTAACCTCTACCTCCATACTTCTATAAATGTTTTTAACCGATACCTGTTACCTTCAGACGAGTCCCGTGACAGTTGTGGGGGTTATAGAGCAAAACAGAGAACACCATCGTGTTTGTGAGAATCTCCCCTTTCCACAGTGGGATCACATTAGTTTGGAAGCAACAAACAGAAGTTGGTAGATCAATGGTACCGACTTCAGACGAGTTCCTTGGAGCTTGTGGGGGTCATAGGGCAAAACGGAAACCCCCATGTTCATGAGAGTCAAGGTGTTAATGACTTAATCCACCACTTTAATCTTGAAATATAACTGACTTTATTCTCAAAATGTTGACTTTATTTTCAAATGTTGACTTTATTCTCTTAATTAAATGTTTATTATTTTCGAAATATTGGCACTTTTTTAAAAAGTAGGCTACTATCAGTACCAAAACACAAATTATTTATTGTCTTTTGACCCTAATACTCTTCCATATTTAACATTTTACAGACAGTGTTGTCAAACTATTATTATTATTTTAGAAATATAAATATATGTCATTTTTAAACCTTTAACTTAAATTATCAAAAAAAGTTAACTCAGATCTTTTCCATATTCACATACAGTATGTTAGCCCACCCTACTACCTCATCCCCACCTCAAAATTTATTTTTGTTTATTTTCACTAATCTTGCACTCCAGTATCTCTATTTGCACATCATAATTTGCACATCCTTCATTCCTGTGTTAATGATGATAATTTCTGTAATTTATTTCTACTCTATAGTCTATTTATTGTCCTACCTCCCAACCTTACTGCATTTTTGCACTACATTTTGCACTCTGTTTATAGATTTTCTATTGTGTTTTTGACTGTTTGTTTAATGTGTAACTCTGTGTTGTTTTTTTGTCGCACTGCTTTGCTTTGTCTTGGCCAGGTCGCAGTTGCAAATGAGAACTTGTTCTCAACTGACCTACCTGGTTAAATAAAGGTGAAATTAAAAAAAAAAAAAAATGTTGTAGCTTAGACCCTATTTCACATCTGAGGTTGTGTTGTGCCAGCTATCGGTTGAGACACAACATGCTCTTGAATACAGGGTGAGTGTCATTTCAATCATAGAAATATAATTAATAGAATGGACCTATCCCTTAAGACCACAGCAATTTAGCTGTCACATCTTTGACATTCTAATTGTATTGAAATGTTAGCTTCTAATTACTACTATAAACCGTTGATTATCAACTTAAATTGTCATGTCTATTCTATTCTATTCTATCTATTTTTCTGATTTCAATAGGTTTCATATTGAGGACTGACAGTTTAATTTAAAACAACATATTCCCATTCAAGTCAACATTCTCTGATGTGTGGACCTCCAACCATTTTTGTGGCACCATTTGACAATTTACATTTACATTGTATTCCCATTTGAGTACATTTATCAGCCATAATAACCCTTTGTATTCAAGAGAATGTTGTGTCTCAACCGATGGTGGGCACAACACAAACAACGTAGGTGATGTCAAATAGGGTCTAAGCTCCAACATACGTGAAAATGAGTTTATGCCTTTTTAGATAATTGACGTTAAACGGTTAAAACATTTTTTCTCCAGAAATCACAATACAGTTTGACAATCCTGTTTGTAAGTTTTTAAATGATAGCAATCTCAACCGTTTATCTTTTCCAGTGATGAAGACATGGATGTCTCATGGCATGATGTGGTATGTAAAATAGGTCAACTTTGAACACCTTTGTCTCTTGAATGTTTTGTCATTCAGGTCCAAAAAGTAACTTTCTGAGCACTTCTACAATGGGCAAATATGTATGGAAGGTTTTGTTCAAATCAAAAGGGGTGCCGTCAAAAAGTGATTGTATTCTAATGGATTTAATCCTCCGCGTTTTGTTTATCACTAACAGAAAACTGATGATTGTCACAGGCTTGTGCCGGGCGAGAGCTGGCTGCTTTGTAATTGCGTTCTTATTTGATCTCACCACGATGCTTGGTTTCCCTGGTAATGCTGCTGTATCGATTGTGTATTCTAATAAGCCCTGTAAGATAAGAGTAAATATGGTTTCAGCTATGAAAATACAATTATGGAGTCTATCACACTCTCTTATGCTTTATGTTTGTTTCTATCCTCAATCTCCAGACATTAAAGGCCTGCTGGGAGAAGTAATCTGTACTTGTTTGGCGATGAGACTATCGGTTGTGAATACGAATCAGATTCAGCCTCCATCTGGTTCAGTTGAGCACAGACTCTCACTGACACTCTTCCTGAATATTTCAAAAGCATTTTCAAAAGGGCAGTCAAGCATAATGCTGTTACAAAACACCATGTATGTGTTCCAAATGGCACTCTTTGTCTTTTTAGTGCACTCCCTTTGACCAGGGCCTATATCTCTGGTCAAAAGTAGTGCACTATATAGTGGACAGGGTGCCATTTGGGATGCACACCCTATTACCTGACGGAATATATGACATGATGAAGTTTACCTGTGTATCTCATTAAAATTCAAGCACTGACTATATAAACAACTTAGTGTTCTTATTTAGTGCAGGTTCACACGGGAAAAGAGAGTTTGAAACAGCAGACTGAAACAGCAGGTTACAATACAGTGACTTGATGAAACTGATTTATTTCTTCATAACTTCTGCGTTTCTTTAGGGTCCAGTCCCAAAGTTTGAACCCCAGTGGAAGGGTCCTATAAAATGATACTCAAGGCAAGCAGTTTTAGACAGAGAATATATTAATTACCTATTTTTGGACAAGAACATATCCTCATGGTCTCTGGCTTACCACGGAGTAACATTACATTATCTATAATTAAAATGTCTGTATGCGAGTGGTATTGTTTATGATTCAGCATTCGAACTGTACCATACTTACCACATACATGAAGTGAATTGTTCAAAGTGAAAGTAGCAATTATTGATGCCATCTTTAAGGATGCAAGTTCCAATCTGCCTGCAATGCAAGTCTATGGATATGTTTGGAAGTCAGTTTAGAGAAAGATATTTCAATTTTGCACTGTGTTTTCAAAGTTTTGGACAGCTATTTAAAACGTGTAACTTTCCTATCTGATTTAGAGATGCACAGTTCCTGGAAGAGTTCAATGAAAAAGATGCAGTTAGAAGGGGGAAGAAATCACTTCAAATACATTTTTAAAAGTGAATAAAAAAAAGTATGTGCTTGTAACTGCTTGTATTAAGCTTCTGCTAGTCTATTGAAATGTTATTCATGGTCTTTGCCAATATCTTAAGGTTAATATGGCTGCTATCCAAAGGAATAATTGCACCATGTGCTGCATTCTCCGAAGTGGGCATATTTGTTGACTTTGTACCACGTCTTTATTTGAAATAGCTATTTCAGTTAAAACATGAACTTGTTCAAAAGACAAACGTGGCATTCTTGAGAGACTGACGCCTGATATTGGAAGTGTAGAACATGTCAACATTTTCAGGGAGTTTGGAGATTTTCTATCCTAGCAGTAATTCCCTTCATTCATTTCTCTACAAAATATCATCACCTGTTAATGAAGTAAGCAAATCTCAAAGTTAAAACTGCATGTTGGGCTAGAGAAAGTGATAACACAACACGTCAACTCTCAAATAGATCACTCTCTGCAACTGTGAATATAAACCCAAGGATCAAGAAAACATGTTTCTAGACCCTAATCTATTAAATACATGATCAGACATGAATAAATGGTTGTCTTTTGGTGGAGAATCAAAGACATAGATAAAAACAAACATGTTATATCACATTGAGTGACTGATTGTAAGGACGGCAAAGAGGGCTTACTTGCATCTGCTGAGTCTTCTCTAAAGGCATTTCCAAATGAGCTACGTAAATATTGCCGGCTTAGAACCAGCCAGACCAAACACTGAGAGGCCACTGAGAGCGATTATATTTTCAACAGGGCATCCCAGGGGACCAAAGCCTGTTTAGCAAAGCAAGGGATCCTGAAGAATGGGTTTGGAAACAGTAATAAAGCCATCCAAATAAGCAGCTCATACTGTTTGTGTGATTGTGAGCCATGGAAAAAACATGATTATTTGGAAAATGTAATGTGATTAACTTTAGAGAGTCCAAGCCTTAGTTAGACCTAGCAGTATGTAGCGGCTGAATCAGCTGTAAGCAAATGTCGGTTGCCTCCCGGTGAGGGAGTCCATAGATCCTTTTATTTGCTTTAAGAAAGGTTGCACTTGACTATTCCAGAAGATTCTGAGGATCACAGCTGTATCACACAGTGGTGTTGACTTCCCAACAAGAATATAATTTGTTCCTATTCCATGGGTGCAGTAGTTGCCTTAATAGGCTGCAGGGGAAGTAATGGACCTAAAATCAGTGCTCTCACAGTACAAAGTGACTGGAAATGATAGTCTAATAGAGCCAAGAACCTCTGAATAGCAGTACAACTGGAAATGTTGGCCCTTTTTCCCTCAGACCAAGTTCAGAAACCAATCTGTGCTGTAAGGTACTTACAATATGCAAGCTAAGGCGTAGCAAAAGGGCATGCAAATTCAAAAGATACATACATCTAAGCAGGCTTATCCTTTGACTAATTACCAACAGTTGGTAACATACAAAACACCTACATACACGTTGGGTTTGCTAGAAGCAGGCTTCGGGAAATGTTTGCACGTAGAAGCACACATAGAGAAACACTAAAGATTATACGGCTAGCTACCCAGCTCAGTCAAATCAAACAAACAGTGTGTTAGTGCTAACAACATTGAGCTCAGAGGCACCAATTGTCTGGATAGTGTAATGTCTGCAAAGCCATCTACAATAGCTACAAAAGAAAGACAAAAAAGAAACAAACAAACTTCACATTGATCTGCAAGGACAGACTACCTGCCCGCACAGCCTAC
Organism: Thymallus thymallus; assembly: GCA_023634145.1. Classification (NCBI taxonomy): domain Eukaryota; kingdom Metazoa; phylum Chordata; class Actinopteri; order Salmoniformes; family Salmonidae; genus Thymallus; species Thymallus thymallus. The sequence continues at coordinate 10,403,357 of CM042419.1, forward strand.
TCTGATTGGCCCAGTGGGTCCAGTGGAAGGGGAGCACATGGTCTGAATATGGCCTGTAGCTACTCAGACCCGGTGTTAGGCTGGTAGAGGCTGTTGGGGCTGATGGTCATCATTCCTGGATGAGGAAGAGCTGCATACTCTTGATGAGGACTGTCGAGTTCTTTGGGTTTTTGGCTCAATGTCTGCCTCAACTCGACAAGGCTTGGAGAACAACAGAGGACGCTGTACAACTCAACTCTTATTGAAAGATATTTTCCTCCCATTTATAGAATCTTTTTGTTCTTCCCACATCAGTATCCACACGTTACTTCATTTTTCCCAATAATTGTACCTTTATGAATAGCATCCAGTTAGGAATTAGGAGTAGGAGTAGGATTAGGATTAGGAGTAGGTTGAAAACCTTTAGAGAAGTAAAAGTAAAAAATTAAATAAACTTAAACAAATTCATCGGGCTAACAATAGAACATTGAATCACTGTGTGAATGTCACTCAATCCATCACATTCCTTTCAGTAATTTCCTTATAAATCGTTAGTCATACTTCAGCAGTACAGTGGTTCACCAATAGGCTAGTTATCACATTCAAAAGAATCAGACAAATCAGAACATTCAATTAATAATAAACTTTGTATATAATATATATAATTATAATATATATAATATAATAAACTTAAATGCATACATGTAGGCTTTAAACACCAACGCTTTCTTAAATTCATGTCTATAAACTGAAATTAATTATTTCTTAAATTGAAAAAAGTAAATTGCACTAAAGCGTTACCCCAAAACCCGCCATTATGATGATAATTACAAACAGTACACCATAATGATTTCAATAATAGCAGACCTTCGCCTCATTGTCGCAACAAACACTAATTAAACATTGAGCATTCTTAGCCTACACAATTAAGTCAGCGCAACGCGCTATCAAACATCAAACATCAAAGTGACAATCGAACTATCAAAGTGTTGGTAAATTGTGCAGCACTATAATTCTAAACATTCCATTGTTCACATTTCCTAGTTCACAACTATACTCAAACAGATACAATCAAACAAATACATTCAAAAAAGATACATCTCTACCTACCAACATTTGAGCAATTCAAGCGCATTTTTTTTTCCATGCAGGAAAGGCTTGCTTTGCTTTACAAGTCCTTCTCTTTGCTTGGCTTGAAATAATAAGTGGCCCGGAAGCATGAGTGAAATCCCTAATTAAACTATTTAGCGCTGCCCTCTTGTGTGTTGCACCATTATTAGGCTACTCAAACACAATGCAATATTGATATTGAAAAGGAAACTTATTTTTGAAACGAAAATAATAAACTCATTCATCAATTCAAAGGATATGAATTGACAAGAACTGTGATCTGTCCGAGATGGTGTGATCTGCAAGAGAGGGTATGTGCATTGGTCATTAATACAGTCCTTTGCATCAAGACACCCACTCATGTTGCCTACAGTATGTCATAGCATTGACTTACTGTACATATAAATGGGGAATCACCAATCTCTGCTCAGGATTCTAGATCTATACTGTTTTCGGACAAAGCGTGCAAGGTTTCTGCCTGCCGAATGACAGTTACGCCTGCTGGCCAGAATCAATACTATATTTGTGTACAAATCAAATTTCCCCTAAAACGATTGCCTACTTAACCTCCCTGGCTCTCCCTTTTAACTCCCAATTACATTCATCACACAGGCTGACCTAAGTACTTTGCTGCCTCCTTTGAAAGCATCCATGGCAGAGTTGAAAGAGATGAGTACCATTTTTGTTATGTTGTTCGCATTCATTTATTTGAACAACACCAATTTCCCCTCATTCAGGACACTCAGGGCACTCAGGACACTCAGGGAACTCAGGACACTCAGGACACTCAGGACACTCAGGGAACTCAGGGAACTCGGGACACTCGGGACACTCGGGACACTCGGGACACTCAGGGTTCTGTGATTGTAGAGCACCCATCTCGCTAGTCGACTTAGTGTAGTTTAGATGTTTTTATTCATTGATATAGACAGGGTGGTTGGGTCAGCAGGTTTCATAGTAAATGCAGGTATGTACACTGGGGGCCAAAAGTTTGGAATATTACTCATTCAAGGGTTTTTCTTTAGATGCACTATTTTTTACATTGTCGAATAAAATTGTAGACATCAAAACTATGACATAACACATATGGAATCACGTAGTAACCAAAAAAGTGTTAAACAAATCAAAATATATTTTATATTTGAGATTCTTCAAAGTAGCCACCTTTGCCTTGATGACAGCTTTGCACACTCATGGCATTCTCCTTGTTGGTTCCAGGTAGAACCTTTTTGGAGCCCTTTCTTCTAAGTGTGTACACTCTCGTACCAGATTCAAATCCTCAATGGAGTTTATCACACGCTTTATCCATGCAGGACCGAACATGCAACTTTGCATACATTCATCGTTGAAACCACAGCGACACTAGGAAAGAGAGGGAAAAAAACACATCTATAATTAAGAGTTAACAGTTGAAGACGTGGTCATACCCTCATTACAGCCGCATTCCATTGTTTGCCAGGGCAGAACTGTTAATCAGTGGAGGGACATTTATTTGAGGCTCAATGACAACGGCAGACATCTGGTTGTGTGATGTGTGAGTGTGCAGTGGAGAGCTAATTACTAGAAGATACAAAACTATGGCAAAGGTCTGTGGCAACTTGGGCTCCGGCTCATTTCTGGCCGCTCAGGGGGTAAACAAGAGATAAAAGCCGCTAGCTAAAGAATCACATTATTCTGGCTGCAGCTAGAACCTCGTACTGTTGTTAGTGTGTGTGTCCTCACCTTGGGCTCTAACCCCGCCCCCAACCACCACTTTAATATGTTTGTCTGGGCAACTGTCATTTATGGCTGTGTGTGTTGGCACTTTCTCTTTAAAAAGGGGACACTAAAGACATTTTGCGTCACCTTTTTGTCTCTAAACAGCACTCTGTTTAATAGTACAGGGGGAATAGTGAATAATACAACATTGTACAGGGGGAAAAGTGAATAATACAACATTGTACAGGGGGAATAGTGAATAATACAACATTGAGAATGCAGGTTATTTCACTTTAAATACTTTCAGTAATACATATCTTATAGTTTATGGTGTAGATCTGTCCACCATGATGCAACTTTAATGTTTTTCATTTACTAACACTTGCTTCATTTGCCGCTCTGACTGTAGCCTAATACTCTTCAGACTGTAGCCTAATACACTTCAGACTGTAGCCTAATACTCTACAGATTGTAGCCTAATACTCTACAGACTGTAGCCTAATACTCTACAGATTGTAGCCTAATACTCTTCAGACTGTAGCCTAATACACTTCAGACTGTAGCCTAATACTCGACAGATTGTAGCCTAATACTCTACAGACTGTAGCCTAATACACTTCAGACTGTAGCATAATACTCTACAGATTTTAGCCTAATACTCTACAGACTGTAGCCTAATACTCTTCAGACTGTAGCCTAATACTCTTCAGACTGTAGCCTAATACTCTTCAAACTGTAGCCTAATACTCTTCAGACTGTAGTCTAATACTCTTCAGACTGTAGCCTAATACTCTTCAGACTTTAGCCTAATACTCTTCAGGCTGTAGCCTAATACTCTCTGACTGTAGCCTAATACTCTCTGACTGTAGCCTAATATTCTCTGACTGTAGCCTAATACTCTCTGACTGTAGCCTAATAAAGGTCATTTCAAAGTTTGCTTGTTAATGCAGATATTTTGTGTTGAGTGTTCCTCCCGTGGTAGCAATAACCATTCTTGCGTGATTCATTCTTTGTTCCTTCATGGTTAATTTTATGCAAGCCATTTATCAACCAGATGTTTCCAATCAGTCACAAGATTAAGTACCAACGGCAATAAATGAGATTTTATCGTTCATGAAAAGATTTTTATGGCTAAAAACTGCCATTAGTTGCCAGGATAAATTGATTTGTAGGTCGAAGGAAAAGTCTATAACAAGGCCATTGTAGTAAAACAAATAAGAAAAACTTTTATTAGGGTCAATCCCCCCCCCCAAAAAAAGTATGGTTATTGCCTTAGGGATGTTCAACAAAATCGGTTTAATCATGATTTTCAAAAGTGTAGTCTATAGCTGGTGTGTTGACAGCCATGCTTGTTTGACATATTTGTGGTAATATGTTACAAAGAAATAGGTCCCACAGGACATTTGATAGCCTACAACTGTCAGATGTACTATATTGTACAATTACAAAAGCATACAGTGTCTTCAGAAAGTATTCACACCCCTTGACTGTTTCCACACTTTGTTGTGTTACAAAGTGGGATTAGAATGGATGTAATTGTCGTTTTTCGTCAATGATCCACACAAAATACTCTAATCTCAAAGTGGAACACAAATCTTGATTAGATAAGTATTCAACACCCTTAGTCAATACATGTTAGAATCACCCTTGGCAGCGATTACAGCTGTTTTAGGTAACTGTCCTGCTGAAAGGTGAATTTGTCTCCCAGTGTTTGTTGGAAAGCAGACTGAAGCAGGTTTTTCTCTAGTAATTTGCCTATGCTTAGCTTTTATCCCCCCCAAAAAACTCCCTAGTCCTTGCCGATAACAAGCATAGCCATTACATGATGCAGCCACCACCATGCTTGAAAATATGAAGGGTGGTACTCAGTGATGTGTAGGATTTTGCCCCAAACATGACACTTTTCATTCATTCTTTGCGGACCATTGGAAAACCTCCCTGGTCTTTGTGGTTGAATCTATGCTTGAAATTCACTGCTCGACTGAGGAACCCTACAGATGATTGTATATGAGGGGTACAGAGATGGGGTAGTCATTTAAAAATCATGTTAAACTATATTTTTAAACACTCCCTGCAACTCAGTATGTGACTTGCTAAACATACTCCTGAACTTATTTAGGCTTGCCAAAACAAAAGGGTTGAATACTTACTGACTCAAAACATTTTAGCTTTACATTTTTTATTAATTTGCAAACATTTGTAAAAACACAATTCCACTTTGACATTATAGGGTATTGTGTGTAGATCACTGACACAAAATCTCAATTTAATCATTTTTAAATTCAGGCTGTAACAGAACAAAATGTTGAAAGGCACTGTATATGTTACCACCATGCAATTATGTTTTATTTGTACGATGCATTACACTATTTATTATTAAACATAATAATAACACGTTCATTTTGACAACTTAAAACCTGACAGTGTAAAATGACTCCTCGATTGGTCCCAAAATAAAGATAGACACTAATATGAAGTGTGTTAATTTCTCTTTATCTCCGTCATCCTAGAAAATAGATGTCAAGTTTCTCTCCAGACCCAATCTCACCAGAGCAGTAATAATACAGACTAATACATGATGATTGATTCAACCACGTCTTGTTTGCCACAGGGATGATTCTAGAAAATAAGTACCTAGTTAGCGGTGTACGAAACAGAATCCTCCGACGTAGATCATTTATTGAAATATTTTAGAAATCTTTCAGCCTGGTCTCTCAACCAGGGATGTCTGTATGGCATGGGTGGTGATCATCATGCTTCAATGCAAAATGCACGTGCCTTTATTATAACTGACATGGAAATCTAAAATCCTTACAACCAGCTGCTGAGGTTGGTCAAAAATGAGATGTTAATAGCATGACATCAATAGGTGAATATCTCATTACTGTAGGGCGTGAGTGTTGGACATTCATGGAATATACCTATTCCTCCTATCCTGTACCTGAATGCCTGAAATCCATTGACTAGGTACTCCTTGTATATAGCTTTATTCTTGTGTGTTTTATTTCTCATGTCTTTTACATTTTTCTTATTTTACTCTGCATCGTTTGGAAAGAGCTCCTAAGAAACAAAGTCTTCACCTGTTGTATTCGATGCATGTGACAAACACAATTAGATTTCATTTGTGCTGTCCATCTCATGCTGGGGTACCTATGCTGACAAGTCATTATTCATCTGATCATTTCCTCTGATATAATTTGTACCACACACACTTACTCACTCCCTGACGGGATGAAAGACTTATTTTCCGCCTCTTCTGTCTACAGTGATTGTAATGCTGACAACTTTCTAAGACACATTTTGAAAACAATAAGTGAAGGCCTGCAACTGGGCTGATGTAAATAGCATTTTTCTCATTTTTAAATTCAATTGATTTTCCCGTGAAGGCTTTTGCTCATGTCTTTTTTCAGTCAGGGTTTTATATTGTATTCTAGGGTCAATTGTTATTTGTTTATGTTTTATAAATCCCAGAAAAACATTCAAAATGACATTCCAGAGAAGCATTCAGAAAAAGGTGACACTTTAAACTACTGCTTTACTATGTGACCAACAATGGCATGCAACTAATCGAACTAATCTCAAAAGTAACACATTTTAAGCATATCTAACTCCACCACATATTTTAGTCAGACATCACAAAAGCATAAAAAACATTTGAGAAGGTCAACAGCCTCTACTCATTGATATGCTGAAGAATATTTAATAACACCGTCGTCAGATAGTAACATAAATTATTTTGAAGATCAGTCACCAAGACACATTTTATGTTACACAATGGATTTGACAAGATACATTTTAGCTGACATATTTATCCAGAGTGACTTACAGCAGCAAGTACAGGTAAGTGCCTTGCTCAATGGCACGTTGAGAGATTTTTCATCTATTCAGCTTGGGGATTCAAAGCAGTGACCTTTTACTTATTTACCCAATGCTCTTAACCGCTAGGATACCTGCCTGCCCAACAAGTCTAATGTATTATACAAGGGAAGGGATATGAAACTGCCAAACTACTAACTTGTCTGATTCCACATCCATCTAACAAAGTGCTAAGTGAATTCAATCCATACCTATTATTTACCTCGATAAGAGCTTATCCAATAAAATGTTACCCTGCATGAAGTTGGAAATCCAATACAAAGAAAGCTTAGAAGCAGAGACATAAGCTTGTTGTTTTTTGACCAAGTTTTTCGGTTTGCTGTCTTTGTTTGTTTTCTTGCTGAAGCCTCTAAAAAACTTGAAAGAACAAGACAAAAGACCCCCAAAAAGTTGTGTTACTTTTTTTGTTTCCATAACGTCAGTGTCCTTCACTCCTGCTGTTTCTGTGAATATTGAGCATTCAGATTCATCCAACACCTTTCCTTCAACCAGACATCTTTACGGTTTCAGATAAGTCATTGAATGAATAAACGGATGACTGAATAAACAACCGTATGTCCACCAGAAGACAGCGAAGTGTCGTGGATTCAGTATTTACACCAGCATACAGTACATAACTAAGTGCATGAATTTCTTTACAGTTCCTAACACCCAAGTTAATGAAAAAGGGCGGTAAAAGAATCAGTCCTTTTGACCATGGTGTCTGTATTGTGAAAAGCTTTTGCCCGTGAAGTTGTTGTTTTGTAGGTGGTAAAGGTCCTCGGGCAGTGGCTAGGCTTCCTACAATGAGATAGCTGGACTCCAATATGGTGATGATGAGTGACCCTCGGGCGATAGTGAGATAACTGGGTGGCATGTCCTTCAGCGATGGCTGGTCTTTGTATTGTATGGCTAATTGGTTTTACAGAGTCATGCAACTGGCTGGATGAACAGAGATCTGAGGGTCGAAGTTGCAGGATGTGCAAGCCAGATGGACGATGAACTGGATAAAATACTGAGGTGCACAGATGATATTTCTATGGTCCAGATACTATGGATAAGTATGTATAATGGAACATATCTTTTGTCCTTATTTATTAGTGATTCCCAAAGCATCTCAGTGTAGAAGTGCTGATCAAGGAATATTTCTGCATTTAAAATAATAATTATAGCATTTACATTTTAGTTATTTCGCAGATGCTCTTATCCAGAGGACTTACAGTAGTGAGTGCATACATTTTCTTACTTTTGAGTATAGATAAGAGGGTGGAACTGATCCTAGATCATCAATCCTAATCTGAGACTTTTTGTGAATACAGGCCTTGAACCACAGTTATTATTCGTAAAAGTAGATATATTGTCAGCCATTCTGCTTTAATAATGTTTTTATAATGCTTTTCATTGTCATTGCTCAATACATGACAGAAAGGCAAAATCCTTTCTTTCCCGTGACGATGGGATTTCGGTAAATCCAGCATGTCAAAATATGTTAGTCCCCACCTAGAAACTGTGAGCTGAACGTCTGATGTATCACAACTTCTGCTTTGACTTTGAGAAGGATGAATGAAGGAAAAACAACTTTTAAGTATCTCAATACAACACTGAGAGGTTATTGCTGCTTACTAAGCACATTCTATGTGAGGAAGTACTGTGCAGTTTTAGCAACGTATAATGTACATTGAAGAAAAATATAAAATGCAACGTGCAAACACATATTTGTGAGAGTTTACTGAGTTATAGTTCATATGAGGAAATCAGTCAATTTAAATACATTAATTAGGCCCTAATCTATGGATTTCACATGACTGGGAATACAGACATGCATCTGTTGGTCACAGATACCTTAAAAAAAAGATTGTAGATCAGAAAACAAGTCAGTATCTGGTGTGACCACCATTTGCCTCGTGCAGCGAGAAACATCTCCTTCGCATAGAGTTAATCAGGCTGTTGATTGTGGCCTGTGGAATGTTGTCCAACTCCTCTTAAATGGCTGTGAAATGTTGCTGGATATTGGCGGGAACTGGAACACAATGTCATACAGTACACATCAATCCAGAGCATCACAAACATGCTCAATGGGTGACATGTCTGGTTAGTATGCAGGCCATGGAAGAACTGGGACATTTTGAGCATCCAGGAATTGTGTACAGGTCCTTGCGACATGGGGCCGTGCATTATCATGCTGAAACATGAGGTGATGGTGGCGGATGAATGGCACGACAATGGGCCTTGTCACGGTATCTCTGTGCATGCATCGATAAAATGCAATTGCGTTCGTTGTCGGTAGCCTATGCCTGCCCATACCTTGACCACACCAACACCATGGGGCACACTGTTCACAACGTTGACAACAGCAAACCACTCACCCACACAACGCCATACACGCGGTCTGCCATCTGCCCGGTACAGTTAAAACCGGGATTAATCCGTGAAGAGCACACTTCTCCAGCGTGCCAGTGGCCATCGAAGGTGAGCATTTGCCCACTTAAGTCGGTTACGACACCTAACTGCAGTCAGGTCAAGACCCTTGCGAGGACAACGAGCACGCAGATGAGATTTCCTGAGACGGTTTCTTACAGTGTGTGCAGAAATTCTTCGGTTGTGCAAACCCACAGTTTCAACAGCTGTCCGAGTGGCTGGCCTCAGATGATCCCGCACCTAAAGAAGACGGATGTGGAGGTCCTGGACTGGCGTTGTGAGGCTGGTTGGACTCACTGCCAAATTCTCTAAAACAACGTTGGTATATGGTAGATATATAAACATTTAATTATCTGGCAACAGATGGACATTCCTGCAGTCAGCACGCCAGTTACACGCTCCCTCAAAACTTGAAACATCTGTGGCATTGTGTTGTGTGACAAAACTGCACATCCCGAGTGGCGCAGCTGTCTAAGGAGCTGCATCTCAATGCTAGATGTGTCACTACAGTCCCTGGTTCAAATCCAGGATGTATCACAATCCGGCCATGATTGGGAGTCCCATAGGGATATGTATGTATGTATGAATGTAAATAAGAATTTGTTCTTAACTGACTTGCCTTTTATTGTCCCCAGCACAGGTGCACCTGTGTAATGATAAAGCTGTTGAATCAGCTTCTTGGTATGACACACCTGTCAGGTGGATGGATAATCTTGGCAAAGGAGAAATGTTCACTAACAGGGATGTAAACACATTTGTGCACAACATATGGAACATTTCTGGGATCTTTTATTTCGGCTCATGAAACATAGGACCAACACTTTACATGCTGTGTTGATATTTTTGTTCAGTGTATATACAATGTCCGTGTGTGTGATGGCTACCCAATATGAATATGGACATATATTATTTTCTTGGTAGTGTCCTTAACAACCATGTTAGCTATACTCCATTAGCAACCTAATGGAGGTCATGCCATGCTTTGCAAAGCAATAAACTCAGCCACGTTAATTGTTTCATTAATGACTGATGCAAATTCATTGAGGGAACATCTCTCAGCTCAGAAAATAGACATCCACACAGTAGGCTATTGCTAACGTCATAGGCACCCACTTTGTGAAGCAATATGGCCTCTTTAGTGACTTGAATAGGCTACATCAACAGGGTATGGATTATCATTACAAACCTTGTTAGGTAATGATAAAAATGAGTTTCCATTATTAATGCTACGGATTGTTTATCTCTTCCCTGAATTCTGGAATAGGACTATTCCATCATTTAAGAATTCTCCTTCTTATCTACTGATCTCCCTTCACAGCTTTTACTACATTGAGACTCATCTCAGGTTATATGCTCAAATTTATTTTCCTTAGATATAAGAGTTTAGTGCAGCATATTCCCTCCCTTACTCTTTTCTCAGATCTTTATGTCGTAGAAAAAGGCTGTGCCCTTGACGCTTTGTCGTAGTACGGCTCGAAATCCATCACCCAGCCCATTGCCACGCATGAGAGGATCCTGTCCGCGTAATCATGATTCCGATATACTCTGGATGGGGTAATCCCAGCCCGGGTTCACCCTTTAAAAAGCAAAGGAAGGCAAAAGAACCACCTGTGGGAAAATGGTGCAGAGAAAGAGGATTGGAAGGAGTGTTCAAGGCTAAAGTGCAAAGCATCTAATATTTGACCTATTGGTCACAAGATCACCTAAAATTGTATTATTATATTATTATTATCATTATTATTATTATTAAAAGCTTAATTGATGGTTCAACATTTATCTAACTGCCAAGGTGTGAAAAGTGAACGTAGACCAAGACTAAAATCAAACATGGTTATTTCAAATGGATTACTGGAGGAGAAAAAAGCTCTATACATAATCAATCAATCATACTTCCTCAATTGTGTCGTGTAAGCCACTTTGCTGCCTTCGTAAGATAAAGCTGGAGTTGCGCTACAGAGTGTTGAGGAGGTTAAAAGGTTGAGATGGACACTTTGATTATATATCATTTTGTTCAATATAGTGTGAATGAAAGGGTTCTGTAAAAACAATCAATCCCTAATGTAAATGTGGGTTCACCCGTCAGGTATTAGAAAAGCACACGGTATAAAAGCACAGCTAAATAAACCGCTAAATAAATGTGTATTCACTTTATGCCTAGCAACAGCGGCATTCTTCTGGCATTTCATTTCATCTCTTGCTCGGGTAACCACGGTAACCTCGGAGCAATGGAAAAGTCACTCGGATTGGATCCAGGATCTGAGATTCTGTTCTACTGTAACCATTCTGAAGCAGTGGTAGCACATATTAGAATCAGACGCTGAGTGAGTGTGAGTTTTGCAAGATATGCTAATGTCATCACTCTTCCCTTCTCTTCCCCCCGTTCCGAAACTGACCGTATGTGGGAATAGTATCCATGGAAACCCACAATTATCCGAGGCTGACTATTCATATTGATTTATTTCTTATTTTTTTATCAGTAACTGCCTGTAGGAACAACAGGAGCACCCCCCCATCTCACCCACTACACCCCATTTTGTTGTCTGCTCTGCCAAACACATATTTGTGAGTAAATATTGCAAACTGAAAGCAAATCATACCATGCAGTGGAATGACAGGCAGAAATAAATCCAAGCTTCCACTGCGTCCTCTCCTCATACTATCCTATTGTCATTATGTCTCCACAGAGGCCCTATATGATTAACACATTTGTCACTGACTCTATTAACTCCTCCAGTTCCTGGTGAGAAGTCATGTTTTGGGACGGAAAGAGAGAGGAAGAGAAACAGAGGGATGTGAAGTAGAAAGGAGGAATAAATGTAGTGAGTCATCGCCCTCCGTGGTCAAGGTCAGGAACTTGTCGAGCGAGTGCGAGTGCGAGTTTGTGTACTAGCTTGCGCTGGCGTGACAGGCCCCTCTTCACTGATGTGACATGACCGTCAGTGGCTTCAACTTTAACGACAGGCCCCTCCACAACGCTCCTCCTCCTCTTGCACTCACTAATCTCCACGTTGAATTAAGAGCAGCGGGATGCCACAACTCTGCCACGACGCTCCCGAAGCATTTGAACCTATTACCGTCAACGTTAATGTAGTGCCACCATCCACTCGTTATGCCCCAGATACTCATCTAACTGGCAATTGGCTCGGGCCTCTCTGCAATGCTCAGCAGAGACGAGCACAGTACCATACTACCCTGAGATACTTCTGAGGAGGGAGTGGCAGCACAGCCCGACGACATTACATAAAATGGGAAAGCAGTGTCGGGGGGGGAGACGAGTTTGCAGGCGGAGTGACTTGACATGACAGACATCAAGCCTTACATAGCTGCGGTTTCACTGTAGGGGGATGGGTGCTGGGTTGGTTTTGGGTAGGAGAGGCATCCAAGTGCTTTTAATTGTCCTCATGAGATTGAGTATACTTGCAATTATTAGAATTGATGTATTAGTTGTAAGCTGCTGAATAAGAGATGGAAATAGCTTGGCTTTGAGATTTTGGTCCTGGGGAGCATATTCCTCAGTGGACATCTTCCATAAATAACAGCGTTGGCTAGTCTCTGTAGTGTTGTATGGTACTTCCCTAAATGGTACATCAATTGAAGGAAGGAAAGATATAACAAGTTGCCAGAAATTGACTTTACATGCACAGTATGTAAGACTGAGCTTCTAACGTGTGTGAGTGAGTGAGTAACTGAGTATGTGTTTGTGCGTGTATAAGTCGTTTCAAAGGCTCACTCACTATTTGCCTGAAGGACCTGAACTAGAAAAAGCCACACACGCGCCTTGTCTTCAGTGTGGAATTAGCATACAGTATTTCAACCGCCACGCTCTATTTATTTGAGCCCATCTCCCTCGCAATCATCCAGTAATTGAACCTTGTATTGAGTTGAAGGAGATAATGGTTGTAAATGTGTTAACCGCCATAAGATGTGCTGGTGTAAAACCATAGAGAGAAGTAAAGGACCAGTATGACATGCCTTCCACTTCAGAAATTATCATGTGACGTAATGAAACGCCACCGTTAGATGACACACATAAGTAATACCAGTACATTACACTCGTATCACAAACGTTTGAGTGTAATGTAACACTGGCTATAGTATTAATAAGCGCTAATACACGAGACAGCGCTCGTCTGCCATTATGTGCTCTTAAGCGGACATCTTTATTGCATTTACTATAATATGTGTGGACACGAACCATGCAAATGAAACCATAGTAGTTCAGAAAGTATTACTGTCTGTGAATGATATCTCAAAGATGTCTATTGTCTAGTCCTATATGATTGAAGTCACCACTCACCACTCATATCACATCATAGGAACATCATCGGCTGTAGCTTTCACAGTGTCCCGGCCAATGATACCGGGTTGTTTATCATTGTTTATGCTTAGGTCTCTACCTTCGACTGCTATGCAGTCCTTGCACAATCCCAAAGAGAAAACACAAGATGGATGGATCCCGAGGAACCCCTTGGCCTCCAAATAAGCTGTAATGTAATTCCAGTTCTTCTGTGATTTCCTCTATGACCCTGCGCTGTGGAACAATCAGCAAGTCTCAGTGAGCAGTGGTGCCAAGGTTCAAGTATCCCGATGGACGAAAAAAAACACACAGCAGCTAAAACGAGTGACCTCGGGTTTACACCGTTTGGAACGTAGCAGGGGGACTGCCTTATGAAAGTTGCTGATTTTCATTTCCCGTCTGAGGATTTCAACAGCAACCAAAATATTTGATCGCTTCAGAACCAAACTACCCACCATGTCGGCAGAAAGTGGATGTTTCCAGTTTTCAGGGATACAGTAAACCTAACCTTCCGTTTCACCTGGAAAACGGATGTGGGGACTCTGCTTGGTGAAGGTAGGCAACATTACTTCCTCTACACTTATCCTAAACACAGGGGCCCCACAAGGATGCTTCCTCAGTACCCTCCTATATTCCCTGTATACCCACAACTGCGTGGCCTCACACAGTTCCAACTCCATCGTCAAGTTTGCTGATGACACATCAGTAGTAGCCCTGATTACAATCAATGACGACAGCTTACATAGAGGAGGTAGGCAGTCTGACTGCATGGTGCCAGGTTATACAACATCTCCCTCAACGTCAGAAAAACAAAATGAACTGATTGGAGGAACTAGGCTAGGCACGCCCCATCCACATCAACGATGCCACGGTGGAGATGGTCAAAGTTCCTTAGCGTACACATCTCAGAGGAGCTGAAATGGTCAAACCACACAGACACTGTGGTGAAGAAGGCAAAACAGTGACTCTTCAACCTCAGGAGGCAGAAGAAATTTGGCCTGTCCCCGAGGGCCCTCGCAGTGTTCTACAGGAGCACCATCGAGAACATACTGTCAGGTTGCATCACCGCAAGGCTCTACTGAGGGTGGTATGCTCACCATTGGGTGCACACTGCCTGCCCTCCAGGACACCTACAACACCAGGTGTTGCAGGAAGGCTAAGAAGATCATCAAGGAACTCAGCTACCCGAGTCACGGCCTGTTTTTCCCACTTCCATCACTGCCAATAGCTTCTACCCCCAGACCACTAGGCAGCTACCTGCTCCCCTGTGTCCCCCTCCTGCCCCCTACATCTTTCATTTTTTTGCCCCAGCAATAAACACCTGATTCAAATAAACAATTAATCATCAAGCTTAGATCATTTGAATTAGCTGTGTAGTGTTAGGAAAAAACTAAATGTAGGAAACTGCAATAGACTGTAATAGCATGTTACGAGAGAAAATGTTGTTTGATTCAAGCCTTGGATTCAAGATCCAAAAGGTTTTGATCCCTAAAAAAACATATTGATATGCATACAGAAGTGTTTGTTATGAGCCACAGCTGCGATTGTCACATTAATTCACTTGATATGCAGCACTGGAGACGGCCTAGTTTAGCATTTTCCCTCAACGTCTACATGCCAATACATTCCCCTCTTTTTTTGAGGCAGCTCACTGGGAAAAGGGAGAAATACTCAGGCATGCTTTCTGAAGTCTGTCTGGACAGACAATTGCCTAGTCATGTTTTGCAGCGATACCCCACTGAGGGAAGGATCTGAGAAAATCTCAAACCTTTGAAGTCTCTCCTTCCCTCTTGTGAATTCCATAGCCTCTGCCATCCAAGTCACAAGGAAAAGAGTAAGCACCACCAAAGAGGCAGGATTACATCCTGAAACCCCCACAGTCTGTCCACATAGCTGGCTCTGCTGATTCAAGCCCAAATGTTGTGAGTGAGTGAGAAGTACAACAGCAACACACACACAGCGATGGTATATCCTACTAATTATCTGACAGTTGCCTATGGGTTGTGGAAGACTACAGTAAAAAATGAACACAGCAGGGGTGTTAGAGATTGGACATGCCTTGTATTTTCTAATTTAATAATTAAAACATACCTACTCTATTCACATTGGTTAAATACAAAATAAGTTCCAGCAGAGCGGATTCATGTCACCAGCCATCTTAGAAATCCGCTTTGGCCCCAGATAAACCAGCAGTGAGAATGAGGAATAATGATACAGTTGTGAGCTTCATCAGACAAAGCAGAGAGATAGTTCACGGCAGGTCATTTGAAATATATGGTAGAAAATCTTTTTTAAATCGTTCCTTATCTCTTGACTTGGATAAATCAAGTTTCAGCCAACTCTGTAACGACTTTAACTATTGGCTTCTCCAAGATTAAGATGCTGCATGAAATGATGGATCAGAGTGTGGCCAAGAGTGTCAGGGTGTTGGTCTTCAGAGGCTTCTCCTTCCTGATGTGGATTAACATCACAATAGCACAGCAGCCAACTGAAGAAGCATTCAAGAACTCTCATGAATTTTGGTACACTGTATACTAAAAGGTATTGAGCAGAGACTCTACAATGAAAGAGGATGTGTGTGTGTGTGCGCGCTTGTGTGTTTGTACCAAAATAGTGGAGGAAGATAAGGCGCCCAGCAACCAAATCAAAGACCATCAATTTGCAACTGAGACAGCAGTTCTTTCTCTATTCTGATATCTTTGCTAGGGTTGGCTGTGGAGGCTCCAGGTCACCACAGGGTCAAACCCAAAACATTTGTTTAGCGTTCTTGTTTGCCATACACTAATGTGCAAAAATAACGAAATGTACTAATCCTGTAGTGCAAAATATTAGGCTCTGCAGTAAGCAGTGTTATCCCAATGAAAGTAATGATTTGAAAATAACATGAAATACAACTACCAACAGCCAACCTTCTAGTTTGTGAGTAAATCCAAGTATGTTGGATTGGATGTTTTTCCATCAGAAGAAGCACTCCTAACGTATGCCACAATAATGTATGTGAGACGACATGTTGGACCACGGAATACAGAAGTTATTCATGATGTTGAGAAACATTCACATAAAAAGGTTATAGGTGTCTTCAAATCATTCAATAATACGTTATGCTTATACTCTGTCATAATGTTTGTTATGAAAGGTGCATTCACTTCAGCGAGACATTTAATGTACCAATATGTCTCGTATGTAATGAAGATACAGTGTATGTGGTGCCGTGTTTATAACATACTAGTATTTTTCACTTCCATTTGCAACAATATAGTATTTTAGATAGGTCTCTATTTCAAATAGAATCATTTTCTCCATATCTGACCTCAGTGACAAGTCACCATGGCATGAAGGATAGCTGTTGTGACAGTGGTGTTGTTTGTATCCCCTTACCCCAGTAATCTTCTGGTACAGCTGTTGTCTGCAGCTGTTGGTGTAAATATCATAAAATATTACCTCATCTACCAAGAGGTGAAAGGCCATCAAGATGCATTGCCAATGGCAATTAAATCCAAAATGTACATTATGCAAAAATCTCTGTGTCTTTTTCCCAATCACATAGAAACCCAAAAAGCATAGCAATGTCTGATCCCATAGCCATCACTGGGGGACTCTAATGTCTGACTTCTGACTGCACAGATACCACCATTTCCATACATCTAAGCCAGTCAATATTGGCTATGCCAAGGACCAGTGGGAACTAGTTGATAGCCCCGTTCTTTAGCCACAGACTGGGTCTCATGCTAGACTCATTAGGCTCTCTCAGGTACGCTGTTAAAAGACCAATCTCCAAATAGATTTCCCTGGAAGCCCCTTTCTCACCTCCCAGAATTCCACAGGGAACGAGACACCATTTTATGTTTTAAAGTAATTACCCATGTTGTTTGAACATGCAATTGAGTTTACCCCTTACTTTGTTTGGACTCCATGTGCCCCAATATGGTACAGGGTTGAATTTTTTTGATTGAATGATTGAATTTGTTTAGCCCAAGTCCGCCGTCGTTATGGGCAGACCTTAAGGGGACTGGCCCGCCCTACCGTACCTCCTTGCCCATCCAAATAAAATATTAAAATATTAATAATTTATTAGACCGAGATGCGAGTCAACAAAAAGACGCATCAATCTCAGATAAAGTATCCGAGCGAGAGAAACGGTGCACCTCTGTCTCAGTATGTGTAGGCCATGTATCTGATGCTGTCTGGTTAAAAATAATATATTGCATGTCATAATATGTTTGGCCAGACAGCATCAGATACATGGGCTACGTATAGTAAGACAGAGGGGCGCTATTTAGCCCACTCAAATGCTTTTCCGGTGAGTTAATGTAGTTTCCACCACTTGCGAATTGAAGAAAAGTTTGAATTATGTTGGACAAAAGTGGGAAGGTAACTTACTTTTTGAAGTGGTTTGTTGTTCATGCCACATTCATTTTTAAAAGTCTAAGCTGTTGTGGGGGCGGGGTGGGGGGTGTTCTAAGCTGACATGTGGAAATGTTTTAAGATGGTCATACTAGGATCATTTAGCTGATTTTGAATTGTAGGACCCCTTTAGGTATCAAAAATATATACAAAAAAATGATTTGATAAAATATTGAATTTGGCCGTTACTACTATAGCCCAGCTAATCACATTGAATAACACATTCATAAATGGGTTTGAACTGTTTGTCCTATATATAGGAGATATAAGAAATACTCTAAGGTGTTCTCATTAAACATTAATACATTTTAGATAAATTGTGTTAGATATTTACTTCAGAATTTACAGAATTGTACAGATATACGTACAAAAATGCACTACAGCATAATAGACATCAAACACACACGCATTAAGAACAAAACAGAAATGACAACTTAAGGACTTTGCCACTCCCTTCCCCATTACACAACTTGCACTTGGGAGTCTCTAGCGCATACTGGATGGCAGGAGCACAAACAGATGAGTTGAGCACATGGGAGGAGTCCTTTGGAGTTCCCGTAAAAAAGAAACACGCTCCCTTATGGAAACCCAATGCCTGTACAATTTATTCATTCTGGCGGTTGGCCCTGGTTTAGCCTACGGCACAACTACATTCATTCCACATGAAACAAACATGTGAGCATCCTTTATTATTTTGAATGTCTGGATATTTCATTTATTTTCAAATGTCAACAGGCATTTCTTCATGAAATATCATAGAACTTTAAATTGAGTCTTGGATTGAATGAGATCTGTAGGAATTTTAAGTGTTCACTTGTTATTTCATTTGTAACGCAGTGACAGACAAGTCTACTGGGCCAAATATAACTTCAAGACTCATGGGGCAGCAAGTTGTCTTTCCAATCAACCTCAATATCCCTAAGCATGCACACAACCGATACAAAAAACAGACTCTCTCCACAAAGTATAGCACAGGCAGCATCTAGGGAAACTTTTACCTAGTGAGGCTATATTTACGCTTGGATTGTTTGTGTAATGTTATTCATATCATACCAATATGTGTAGCTTCATTTGGAATGTGTCCCAGAAAAAAGGTTCCGCTGTGTGCACTCCCCAAAACCTTCACCCCAGAAAGAAGGGCTTGCTGTCAGACAGCTTGGCCAGGATTTAGGAGATGAACAGCAATGCCTCCACTCTGAGCCGGGTCAAACAAAGGCTTATTTGAGCATGGAGGGGTAGCTTTAAGGCTGGCCACGGCCCTCCATGTTTTGGCTGC
The DNA here is from genome assembly GCA_023634145.1 of Thymallus thymallus. Classification (NCBI taxonomy): domain Eukaryota; kingdom Metazoa; phylum Chordata; class Actinopteri; order Salmoniformes; family Salmonidae; genus Thymallus; species Thymallus thymallus. The sequence continues at coordinate 10,422,394 of CM042419.1, forward strand.
ATTAGTGGTAACAACAACCACGCTCTGCGCACCAACACGCACACACTAACACACACACACACGCACGTTTGAACCATCTTTTGAACAAGTTTTCCTCTAGCTGACATGTTCAATGAACTCAAATGTGGTATTGGCATGAGTTACAGATATACCGATCTGATTCCAATGCAACTATTACATGTCCTGCCAGGAGGAATACGATATAAGTGCATGTCTTTTAGAAAAAGCTCCATTGAGGGAAAATATCTAATTGAATGTCTCCGTCGCTTACGGCCTGCGTGTGGTTCAGTTATTGTTGGCATGTTCCCTATAATGAATTATGCATTGATCCTTGAAGATTACTGATTACATATAATGTAGAATGTCAGGTACATACATTTCCTGCTTGATCCCCATCACCCATTATCAGCCCTGTGTGTCACTAGGCAGGGATACAAGTAATGTTCATTAAGGAAACGTCAGCCACAAGCACTGAGCTGGTTGACTCGTCCATTAGCTTTGCGATCATATTTTGTGCAGACGGGATGCAAGCAGCATCCAAGGGAAACGCTAGCCTGCATCTGCATAGATCTCTCTCTCTCTCTCGTAATCTTAGGCTAGACAGGTACCTTTATATTTCAACCTACCACAGGAGGAGAGGGATAGTTGAAGAAAGACTCCACCATGCAACCTGACACCGCCACATGACTCTGTACTTCCACATCTGAATAAACACAATTTTCATTCACTCAGAATCAATGACAAGCTGTGGCTCCTGTGATTGGACAGATCTCTGTGGCTTGATAGAGGATAAGTGGCGGTGCTTCCCACCCCTGCGCCGCTGCAAAACTCTAGTCCCTTGGCAAACTGTATGTCTAGACATCCAATACAAATATGGCTGTGTGAGTGATGGGTTCGCCCATGGAAATGATTGAGAGACTGGGGAGTTTTTACACTCTGGAAGGCCACAATTGAGGGATAAGCTCCACGACAGATGCAGAAAGAAGGACGGATACAGTCAGTAGCAGGGGAATCCTGGCTCCATTTCATAATATCTCCATTTTTGATTTCCTCTTTCCAGGAGAGTACAATCAATCCTGTCTTGACAGTCATCCTTCACTTTTTATTTTCAGAGATAGTGTTCAAGCTGGTACCAAATCTCCCTGGCTCCTAGTCTCTTTCCTCCATGACCAACAATCTGAGAGGGCTTGATGAAGTATGATGTACACGGTTGAAACTTACTCAAGACTCCTTTAACCTTGAGGTCAAGCTGTAAAGGGGAGGAAATGTAAAAAGGCAAGAATGAGGAAACATCTCTCCAGAATGCAAAGTGCAATTTTTATTATTGGTGTGACCACTAATCGAAGATCATTTGCTACTAACATATGACATTCATATTCTGACTATCTCTGAAACTCACTTAGATATTACCTTTGATGATACAGTGGTAGCAATACATGGTTAGAACATTTATGTGGAGGAGGAGTTGCTGTTGATATTCAGAACCACATTCCTGTAAAGATTAGAGAGGATCTCATGTTAAATACTGTTAAAGTAATATGGCTACAGGTTAATCTGCCTCACCTAGAGCCCATTCTGGTGGGAAGCTGCTATAGACCACAAACAGTCAGTATCTGGATAACATGTGTGAAATGCTTAATAATGAATGTGATATCAACAGAGAGGTATATTTTCTGGGTGATTTAAATATTGACTGGCTTTCATCAAGAAAAAGCTTAACACTGTAACCAGTGCCTGCAACCTGGTTCAGGTTATCAGTCAACCTAACAGGGTAGTTACAAACAGCACTGGAATTAAATCATGTATTGATCACATCTTTACTAACGCTGCAGAAATTTGCTTGAAAGTAGTATCCAGATCAATTGTATTTAGTGATCACAATATAGTAGCAATATCTAGGAAAATCTAAGTTCTGGCTGGGCCTAATATAGTGTATAAGAGGTCATACAATATGTTTTTGTATTTATGAAATTGCTTATTCCAGTTACTAATAAACATGAACCCATTAAGAAAATTACTGTAAAAACTTTGAAATCCCCATGGATTGATGAGGAATAAAAATTGTATGGTTGAGTGGGATGAGGCAAAAGGAATGGAAAATAAGTCTGGCTGCACAACTGATTAGCAAACGTATTGCAAATTAAAAAATCATGTGACTAAACTGAATAAAAAAGCTATGGAACAAAGATAAATTACATAAAGAATTATAGTAAAAAGCTTGGGAGCATGTTGGGGAAAAAGGCAAACTCGGCTACATCATTAATTTAATCAGATGGCTCATTCATCACAAAAACAAATGATATCGCCAACTACTTTAATGAATTTGTCTTTGGCAAGATTAGAAACGTAGGTATGAAATGCCAGAAACAAACACTGACACTACCCCTCCAAGTATATCTGACCAAATTATGAAAGACAAGCATTGTAATTTTTAATTCTGTAAAGTGAGTGTGGAAGAGGTGAAAAAATTATTGTTGTCTATCATCAATGACAAGCCACCGGGGTCTGACAACTTGGATGGAAAATGACTGAGGATAATAACTCACTGAACTGTCTCATCACGCACACCTGGTTCCCATTCCCCCTGATTATATTGTTATAAGTGTGCCCTTTGTTTCACCATTGGGTTGTCGATTATTGTTCCCATGTCCGTTGTTACAATGCCCGTTGGTCGTGTGAGTACCTGTGCTTTGTTATTTTGGCTTTCGCTGCCGCTTGAACTGTGCATATATGATTACGTGTCTCGTCCCGTGTTGTATCATTGTGCACTTGTGTTTTCGGGTCTCGTCCTGTGTATTTATTACGGGTCTCGCCCTGTGTATTTATTACGGGTCTCGTCCTGTGTATTTATTACGGGTCTCGTCCTGTGTATTTATTACGGGTCTCGTCCTGTGTATTTATTACAGGTCTCGTCCTGTGTATTTATTACGGTTTCACTGTAATAGCTACTGTAAAATGGACAGTGCAGTTAGATTAACAATAATTTAAGCTTCCTGCCCATATAAAATATGTCTATTTCCTGGGAAATGTTCTTGTTACTTACAACGTCATGCTAATCACTTTAGCGCAAGTTAGCTCAAGTGTCTCGAGGACGGGACACGATCCTTTAGAGGATAATTCAGTAGATAATATAATTCAATTGTCCAGTGGAAATGTGTCTTTTGCATTACTTTTATAGGACAAAATAGGTTTTCCGCACTGAATACATAAATTAATATAGATTTCTCTCCATAGAAACAAGGTTTATTTGCATTGACAATCTACGCTAACTGTGATGATCACTTGGAGTGGTGATGCGATGCAGGTTCTCATCTACCTTTGACTGAGATATTCGGCGGGATTATTTTTAACAGAAAGACGAAACTTCTCTGTGTTAGTGCTGGTTTCACTTAAGAAGATGAACGGCCGAGCCTACTGATTAAGCTTCTTTGGGGCCTGTGGCAAAGCATTAAATGATGCATATGTTCTCATTCCATTACGACTGAACTAGAGGAGAATTTCAAGCACTTCCATTACCAAATGAAACCAATGTACTCACATGACACAGGAACACAATGTGGACTCGTTTCGTTGTATGTAACAGAAGCCATGCTGAGTAACATTCCAAGGATTGTGGCATAACATTGTCATGGATACTCTCAATTGGTTCAATGTCAAGATTAACATGAATAGTGAGATGAATCATAGGGTTCTCAATATGCATACTACCGTGCTGCACACTCTCATGTTCTGAGTTCGTTGACAGAGGACGTTGTCTTGAGTATGTTTCTTGTGAGGATGAGTGTGGAGAATGCATAAAATGTTTGAAAAAAAAGAATATCAAGACACAACTGACTTTACCCAGGTGTTGTCTGGCAAAAGTCAGTTGTGTATTGATATTCTTTTTTGATAGCAGAGGCTTCTTCTTTCCTTACCTCCCATGTAGGCCAAGTTTGTGCAGTCTCTTTCTGACAGTGTACCCATGCAATTCGACATTGATTGTGGCAAGAGAGGCCTGTAGATCCTTTGATGTTACGCTGGGGTTCTTAGACTTCTATGATCATCTTTCAGTCAGCTCTTGGGCTGACTTTGGTGGGACGACCTGTCCTAGGTAGTTTGCCAGTGGTCTGGAATTTTCGTCGTACAGTGGAATGATGTACTTCGAATTGCTTGGAAATGGAATGATATACTTCAAATTGCTTGGAAATGGATTTGTAACCCCTCCCAGACTCATGGGCATCAATAATCTTTCTTCCTCGGGTAGGTCTTTTGATGTTTTGAGTGATGTGTTACCACACACCCATATGGTTAAGATCAAACCAGACCAATTTTCTTATCTTTATGGAAGGCTGGACCCTCCTAAATTTCTCTCTAATGTTTTCTAATCATTTGCACTTGTTTTGGTACACCTAATTCTAATTTTAGCCATTTTATGTGATGGTAAAGGTAGGGGTGTCCTAACTTTTTCCCCATAAGGAAAATACATTTTTGTTTATTTTAATTGCATAACAAAGTTTCTTTTTTTGTGTGTGATTTGTTAAATTGGGCATCCTTTATCTGTCATTCGTGTTGAAGTGAAGATTACATATCCATCTGTCCAAATATGTAAAAAAAAAAAAAAAAAAAAGAGAACTTTTCAGGGGTGTACTTTTTCACATGACTGTATTTAAGTATCTCCATGATAAATATACTTAAGTGAACTATGATCTAAATTGGGAAATTTTTAAATACATTTATTGCATTTAATGTAATTTTAATGAGCATTTGGTATATTCAATATATTTAAAATTATCTAAATTGGGACACTTTTTTTGTACTTAAGTATATTCTTAGTATATTTGATAACGAGCAAAACAAATATAATTTGAGTAGACCTTAAGTATGTTTTACGTACATTTCTCGTAAATTATAATTAAATGGTATTTGAATTAGAATTCCTGTATTTTCTTTACAAATAAAGTGTATTTATAACGTGCTTCAAGTATACTTTTACATATACACTTCTGCTCATTGACCATATTAGCTATTGTAATTAGCCATGTAAAGGTTGCCTTGATTGACCAAGGCATCTTCTCAGCCAATGTTACCACGCTATTTTCAAAGCAGTTGTAATTGGAGCAGCAATGTACATTATAAGTACCATTTTTGATAACTGTGCACCAGTGGCATTTAACACATTATTTGTTCACATTACGGTGATACATTTTCAATAAAATTTGTAATATGTAAGGTGTAATTAAAAGTACAACATTATTCAGTTTGAATATTAACATCAACACGCTAAATATGATTAACAATATAATATTATAAATCAACTTCAGCTGCATAAAAATGTTGTGGACATTTCAGTTAAATATGTGAATGCACACTTATAAGAATGCACACTTATAAAGAAGAGAACCTGATTATTACACTATTGCACTTCGAACAAAAAACACACAAACTAAATTGCACAACTGCCATCTAAACCCTCACCTTTCTTGCCTTCCTTGATGCAAAGTCATCAATTACATCATCATAAGAAATCTGCCCAGCAATTGCATGGTTAATACTGATGACAGCAAGGCCACTAAGACGTTCCTGTGACATGGTGGACCTCAGGTAGGATTTGATGAGCTTCAGCTTTGAAAAGCTCCTCTCTGCTTCAGCTACGGTCACTGTAAGAGTAAGCCAATTTCTAAGAGCTCCCTTTTGTGTATAAATATCAGCAGCCAAAGCAGGGTCATGGTCTTCGATGGCAAGACAGGCAAGTTCTTCAGTTCCTGTGCAAGCTCTCTACCATCCAAGTCTGAGTGTTCTTTATAGTGCAGTGTCATACTAAGGGCCTCACATTTTTCTGTCAGCTCCTCATTTGAGAGACTTTGGAAGGTGGACAGCACTCCAAGCTTCTCTCCCACATTTTCCAATGTGGAAAAGGTACAAAATATCAGCATAATATAGACGTCTTTTAAGTTGGAAATTCCCCTTACTGAGCTCAGTACCTAGTCAATACAGTACAGAAAACCTTTATGATGTCACCTCAAAGAAAGTTAACCAAATTCAATAATGTGCTAGTTAGGTTGTAAACATTTTGCTGCAGGCTACACACATTATCATTATCAACTGTGTGAAATTATACCCAATGTTATGTAAGCTATATTGTTGCCCTATGTGTAATAGCATAGCAAGCAACATAGCAACATAGGCTAACAAACATAAGTGATATACTAGCCTATTTCATTACATACATAATATTATACTCATAAAGAGATGACATCGCTGCATACCTTTATCTTTTGCGCGTTTCTCCTCTTCTTCTTTCCTCTTTTCCCTAAACTGGGAAGCTGATGGCTCAGACCTTTTTCTTATCCATTTGTGTTGATTTGTCACTCAAGCATCAATACATTACCCATCCCCCAACACTGTCAACCAAGAGTCAAGACTAAACCAATTCACCTTGGTGGTGTGCAGACTGGTTTTATATTATTCTTAACGATTTCACACAAACCAGAAAAAAATGCAACAATAACTATATATTCACAGTATTATGAATGAATTGTGGTTTATTTGGTAGCATTTCGTAGTGTGACTGATAATAGCATTAGTGCTGTACAAAGTTAGAGGTGGCTATTTGATAGATTCCCCCCCTCCCCCACCTCGGGCTTCCAGTGGGGAGACTTGAGTCAACTGACCTCCGCCCCCCTCCCCATCTCGTACTTCTGAGTGGGAGAACTTCCCAGGCAGTAGCCTGTCTAGCTCACAAACTACAATCAGGGCTCCCACTCCGACAAGGTTAATTGACCCACAGTCCCACACGGTGACATGATATCATTGACGTGACGTTCAAATGAGCCATAGAAAACCGATCGCGTAAATGTCACCATTCCAATTTGTTTTGTGCGGCCGCCCGGTGCTGCCCCCAGCAAGATGACGCCCTGGGCGGCTGCACGTCGCCTATACCTAAAACCGCCACTGCTTTCTCAGATTTGTAATTCAGAGATTTTAGATCGAAACGCTATGCTGTATATCAATTGTTTAGCTGGAATGGAATGTTCGTATTCTGTATATTTGACTGTGATACGTGGTTGTCTCAAGTAGCTCTGGATATGAGTATCTACTAAATGATTAAATGTAAAATCGTAAAACTGTTTTACGTACATATCTCATATTACTGTATTGAATAATTGAAAAATATATATTAATATCAAATGTATAATTTGTAAAGCTCTTTATAAAAAATGTAATTATTTGTGACATTTGATTGTGTAAAACCTAGCAATACTATATATAGCATATAGTGGATATACTGTATAAGATTTAGCAAAACATTCGATTATTTGTCTCTCTGAAATGAATGAAACCATAGGGATAGATTGTAAACAAATACATGTATGTCATTTAACAACCCCTTGCCATGATTAGATTAGTGTAAAAACACAAAAAATCTATTTCATAGTTTCTTTAAACAATAAAAGCTAATTTACCAACATTTCTGAAAATGTATACAGTATATAGCGTTTTGGAATGAAACTCTTCAAATGTAAAGTCTAATCTGAAAGACTGTGTATAGCCATTGTGAATACTATGGTTTGAATGGAAATGCTGAACCAGTGACTTCTATTATGGGAATTAATCAACTATATACAGTATCTTCAAGTAGAATTTAGCCCAATGGGTTAAATTTACTTTTGGCTCCATAACCAGAGAGTTATGTCAAGTGTCAATTATGTTACTCTGTGCACAGTAGAATGTTTCAGTTCATTACTTGAACCATTAAACAATGATTTATATAGGCAATATTCCAATTTACCTATTTACAGAGTGATTGACACAAGGCCACAGTGCCAGAATAGCTACATAACATATCACTAAATTGTTTTCATCTTAGCAATTCTACAGGAAAAACATCCATTGTTTCGACTTGTATAGGCTGCCTGACAGGCAATTCAGATTCCCAACTCTGCCACAAAAGGATGGCTTCTTCCAGGGACTATCTGTTTTTACAATGGAGTGTGAGAATGCAATCATCACGGTCGTTTCAAATGGAGGGAAAACAATTTAGGAGAGAAGCGGCACTACGCCTGGCATGTTTATGAAGCTCTCCGACTGCAGGCGAGGAGAGAGTATTCCTCCACCGGCGCCGTGTAACCCCACCATGTCATTTCCTCAAGACTCGCTGACATCATCAGCACTCCCTCCCCTCTCCACCATTTTATGAATCTGCCTTACTCTCCTTTATATTAGGCGCGGGAGCCACCATTGGAGATTGATAGCATCGCTTTGTGTTTTGTTTTTTTCCTCCACATTTGTTGTGGCCTCCCTTGCGATAGACACTTGCTTTAATAAACTAAATGAGCTTGGGGGAATGGCGAGACTCGAGGTGATATTTCACCAGCCCACGATGCTGAGTGAGGTGTTGTTGTTTGTGCTCAGACGATAGACCTGTGTGCAACGACACTACAATAACCTGGGATTTCTGGAGCCATTCCCCATGAAAGAGCGTATACTGTGTGTTATTAAAGCAGCAGAGAAGAAAGGATCAAGGTAGGTTAGCTGAACAACCTGTGCTGAACAACGGACTGACTCATTGTAAATCAAGGGGAAGTGAGCAAGGCTCTAAGTGGCTGCAGTTATATAATGAAACAATATTTATGTTCCCTTTCAATATTTGCCAGTGGCCCTTCAGCCAGCATTTTTACTTTAAGCTTCTGGTAAACTGAGACAATTTATTACGGAGCTGACTTTTATTGTGCTTCAATTGAATGCCTCTGGGACCACTGGGGACGTAAGTGAGAGAGTGCCAACCACAAAGATTGACTCCAGCTTTTATATTGTTCATTTGTTGTCTTTCTTCCTGTTGCAAAAATATTGTATTTTCTTAATTTCCTGTCTGATTATTCTCCAGGAAACAAATCATGCAAATTCACAAAGACGCCAGATCATGAAGCTTGAAATGCAGATCTGCTACTTTGTGATTGATTTGTGAACATTTGTGTTGCTGGGAGGCCTTATACCAAATTCAGTCCTGGGGACCCCAAGGGGTGCACATTTAGTTTTTTTGCCCTAGCACTACACAGCTGATTTAAATAATGAACCCATCATCAACTTTGATTATTTGAATCAGCTGTATAGTGCTAGGGCAAAAAACTAAATATGCACCACTCGGGGTCAACAGGACCGAGTTTGGGAAATGCTGCCTTATATTGTCTATGTTTCAAACACTTCCACTTCCTTTTTACTTCCTGTCTCTGAAAAAAGTCCTGCAGTGTTTTGTTCATACAGAATGATAGAGGAGTCTAGATGGATAAATCCCGTTTTGGCAGTGACATTGCCATTGAGGGATTCCACCATTTTAAAGTAGTCAACTGGGTGGGACTTCCTATGGGTTAAGGAAGGATCACATAATTTCATCCAGGTCATCATCAACCAATGAATTATAGTTGTAAGCAAACATTCCATAACTGCAGGTGGCAGTAAATTGCCAACCTTGGTTTTTATACCTGACCACACAACACTCTCCAGGTGGCAGTATGCAAACTTACTGTGTTTTTACCAACTCATAGAAGTAGTAGAAGAAGAAAATTGACTACTTCAAAATGGAGATGGCCTCACAGACGCCATAATGAACCTGTATGTAAGAAGCAACCTGAAAGTAAGAAGTAACCTTCAAGTAAGCATTTAGTTGGACAGTGTATACCATGTATATCCTGTGCATAAGACTAATAAATCTTGAAACTTGAATAATGGGACAGATATAAAAAGAGTCCTCTATTCCATCTCTATGCTTGTGTTTTGTTGACCACTTTCCCAGTGTACCTTATTTCCCTAATCTGTCTTAAATCTGAACTTTTCTTCAATTTTCTTTGCGCCTGGGGCTCTATAGTCCTTTCTAGGGCAACTTTTTCTCTATGTTTGTGTCGGGTTTTGCTCTGAGGCAGCTGCAGCTATGAGGTGTCCCCATCTGCATGCTTAGACTATTGTGCAGTATTAAGGATGATGAAATGAGAGGAGGGCTGGCGAGACAAATCCTCCCTGTTTGGCCAAGGTTTCTGATGCCGAGTGACACATCACGCCACTTTGTAGGTATTCCATTTTGTAACTTGGCTCCTCGCATTAGATCATTATTTGGCAGTGACTCCAGGGCCAGGTCCAATAAGAGCTCGGTTTTCTGGGCAGGCTGCGCTTCTCAAAGTCTCTTACAATAATGTAAATGTCCCTCACCAGCAACTTCACCCTCCCTCTGTCTAATTGTGTCTGGCCCCGCTATATGGTTGTTTTCATTCACAGTGGCAGCTCGCTAGATGATAGAATTGGCGTTTTTGCAGGTGACAGGTGGATGGTGTATTGATATGGCAGGGGTTAGGATGTTAATCAGTTAACTGATAAGTAAGATGCAGAAGCCAACTTGTTTGGTCAATGCACACATGTTGTTTGTTTCTGTGTTTTGCTTCGTTCTCCCTTCAGGTTTTAATGTCTATAAGGAATGGGATACAGCCGATTTGGAATAATCACTGTCAACAAGGAGGGGAAATAATTGTTTCTGAATAAATTTGAATGCAAGTAGCTTCTGATGTTGATTGAGATAGCAATGTTTTTGTTGAAGAATGTGGATGGTTGTTTTTGGAGACATCATTGCCATTCTTTGCCACACGTTTCTGCGAAGACAGCAGTTAATCTCTCTGCATGTGTTTAGACTACTTTCCCAAATTGAGGGTTCAAATAAATTACATTTGACTGGGCTGTCATTTCACGGTTTTCAATTAAAAAGTACAGATTGAAGGTTAACCAAATAACCAATTAAATCCTGGCCTCTCTGCAGTAACCCATGAATACATAACGCATGGGGAGTGCAGACCCTGCGGAAACTGTGAAATGGTCTCCAGACCAGCAGTCGAGCAGAAGTGGGGAACTCTGAAAGCATCCCGTCACCTCGTTCGGCATGTCCGTAATGATGCTCGCCCACTGATTGATGTCTGACAGGGGCATTACGACCAGCTGTGGTCATTTCGGAAGCATCAGTACTTCCCGATAGTGCTGGGCGCACACAGCAAGGCTTACCGGGCCGCTCTCAATTAGATGGGTCGTCTGTTGTTCTCTATTTCTGTCTCTCCCAGATCTAGTTTATTCTTTCACCTGGAGTGAAGGGGCTTTTCTTTTTACTTGCTTTGGATGTTTTCTGTTGTAGGTTTCTTTGTGCCTCTCTCAGCTTCTCTCAGCAACACACCTGCCTCTTAAGTAGCTTTAAAAAGGCTGGAAGTGTCTGGTCCAGTATAGTATAGCTCCACAGTAAAGAAATACAACACCCCAAAACCTGTCATCACTTGATGAGGAAAAGGAATGCCAAAAGCTGAAACGGGTTAAACTTTAGAGTACCAGACGAAGGGAAATACAATGTAGATATCTGTAGGCTAAGAGGCAATGTTAAAAAAAAAAATTTGACCTAATGTCATCAAAAATATTTGATGACATTAGGTCTATGGGTGGGGAGTGGAGACTTTGGGCAATTCCACAGTAACAAAATTATGCTGAGACTCAGATTTTTCACTTTAAAATGTATCAAACCAAAACCAATGAGTTCAAAGTTAAACAAAGCATACTACTATGCACAAGGACAACTGTTAACAATTTCCTCTGAACATTTTACTAAATACATTTACTTGAAGAGCAGTGCTGATACAAAGTTTGGTAACAGAATGACGGTTTGTGCTGTTGGTGTCGTCATTCTGTTACCAAACTTTGCATCTGCTCTGTTCTGCAAGTAAATGTGTTTTGCAAAATGATCAGTGGCAATTGTTAAAAGTAGTCTTCGTGTTGTATGGTTTGTTTAACTTTGAAATCATTCGTTTTTGCGTGACATGCATTTTAAAGTGAAAAATCTGAGCTTCAATCTCAGTTTCAATCTGTTTCCGGGGAATTGTCTGTTTATTACACAGAAATGGAGACAGAGAAAGAAGGAGTGCTTCCGAATATCTAAAGATTTCTAAAAACTCCGTCCTGTTCGGCCTTAACCTTTCTAATAACACACCAGGCCAACTCAAGTGGAAAGAGGAGAAATTCCACTGTTTCATTATACCGAACCTGTTAAGCAAATGGTCTGCCACTTGTCTTACAGCCTGGTTTAGACGTCAAGAAATTCAGCATCTTATTTGACCCAAGGTCATACCTCTTTTGGTACAGCACTAAAATATAGTACAGAACCGTCTAGTACTAGATAGATAGATAGATAGATAGATAGATAGATAGATAGATAGATAGATAGATAGATAGATAGATAGATAGATAGATAGATAGATAGATAGATAGATAGATAGATAGATAGATAGATAGATAGATAGATAGATAGATAGATAGATACTTTATTGATCCCTGAGGGGAAATTTCTTTGTCAAGTAGCTACAACAAAAACACAGGGCACGTGCAAAATGCCAGAATGAAAATACACAAAGGCAGATACATGATACATAGAGCGGCAGTATGAAAAAGTATAAAAATACAAGAAGTCTGGAGTGCAAAAAAGCTATAAAAAGACATTGCATAGTATGGGGGGATGGCTGAATATGTACACAATACATTGGTGGATGGTGCATGGTTAACTATACTTTACAGGTCGATGGCAGAGAAATACTTAAATAGCTAAAAGTGTGTATGATATAAGTGAGGGTAATAATAGTTTACTTAATATACAGACTGGTTAAATGAACAGGTAAGTTAATATTTTGCATGGTAAAATTAACTGCACAGGTAAATATACAGTTAAATTGACAGGTAAGTGAATATTTTCATGGTTACATTAACTGTACAGGTAAATGACAGGAAGATATACTTAAATAGCTAAATGTGTGTAGGATATAATTTAGGGTAATAATAGTAATTCCCATAAAATACAGTCCTTGGTGCGCAGGGTTTAATTACAGATAAATGCACGTATTGCACATTCTATATACTAAAAGTAATGAAAAAAGACACAACTGATAGCATACTAATATGTATTCCTGAGTGAATGACAACGTAAGTTAAGTCCAAGAATTAGTTACAATATTGCACGTGATATGATATAACAACTTTACATGAATATGTATATACAGACCTGAATGAATAAATAAGTTCTGAGTGAATGAGTGATTACAGACCAGAGTTACTCACAGATGGATGCATAATTGTTAAACTAGGTCCTAACACCCCAACAGTTCCAGGTCTATGTTGCCGACGGCACGGCCCCCCGGTGAGGCATTAAATAGTCTAATAGCCGCCGGCAGGAAGGACCTCCTGTAGCGCTCTCTGGCACACTGTGGTGGGATCAGTCTGTGACTGAAGGTGCTTCTCTGTGTCACAACCATGGCATGCAGAGGGTGGGTGACGTTGTCCATGATGGACAGCAGTTTGGCCAGGAAGTGCGGCGGGAGTGCGGTTTTTGGCTATATATTCAAGTACCGTGACACGGTTGCTACGACAAACCTTTGGTTTCCATGGCAGCAGAAAGAACATTCTTCAGTGTTTTCTTATTCGTTGGACCGAGCCTTAAATGAACAGGTAAGCCTTAAATGATCTTAGTCGTGTCCCTTAGAATGTTCTGTGAATGTTCGCTGTCAAAATGTCAACTTTCACTGCTTTGAGGTTGTTTTATGGAGTCTGTGGTAGCTTTCTAAGCTTAGTCATGGATTACAGCAACAAGCTGAGCCTGCGGTCTACCATCAAAATGGCACCTTTTCAGAAACCATGATTAAGGGCCTTGTGCAATCAAAACTGGTGTGCAGGAGTCGAGTCCAAAATAGCATTGTGAAAGAAGACAGTAAATCTTGTTTGTTATTGCTTAGATTTTGCAGTTGAAAAAAACGAGTTTTCTCAGAAGAGTGGTTTCTATAGTTGTGGTGTTACAAGATGACATTGGAGATTGACAGTAATGAAAGAAATGTGAACATTATTTAAACTGATGTACTAAAATAATAAAATGTCCGGTTGTCATAACCAACTATACTGCTACCTTCAAAATCCATTGACTACTCTCTCTCTCTCTCTCTCTCTCTCTCTCTCTCTCTCTCTCTAAGGTACATTGTTTATAGTATTTTCAATTTTCTCAGTTGAAAGGACCCCATGAGAGACAGCACTTTCACTCTCAACCCAGTGAATACACACATGATAGGGGCAGACCCGTCAGTTCTAACGAGCATCATGTTGAGCTTCAACTCCCCATAAGGCTGTGCTAATGGCGGAGCCATGCATACAATGAGCAGGCTAAAATAATTGGTCCGGCGGGAGTCTGGTTTTGTCTGTGTCAGGAGAACCAGGAGTGATAAAAGAGAAGATGCATGAGACAAAATTAATGTTAAATTATGCAAACATCCCGACCCTCAAAGAAAAAGTCGGAGCAGACCGTTGGAGAAATTATCTTGTCCGATAAATGATGATTTGACACGTCTGCAAATAATGGGGTGCACCATGATCAAATGCCATGCGGAGGAAATACGCAGACTCTATTGGAAGTGATGGGAGTGAGCAAAAATGGAGGGGAAGGTCAAATATTGTATTTTCTTTTTCATTAGAATCAACTTGAGACTGAGCAAACTACTGCATCTTTTACAGTTTCATTGTTAAACCTACAGTGCAGGATTACTGCTAGTCTCATTTGAGAGTTCTGTGGTTTGGGGTAACAATAGCCCCTACTCACTGTTTGGTCACTCTAGTACTTTTAAATGCACTGTATTATGTGACTTTAGTCACTTAGTGTTATTCCATACCCTGCCCCCATCCCCCCCAAAAAAACTAACTATTTATTCACGCCTCTGAAAGATCTTAGAAATGTGCCAATTAAATCGACTGTGTGTGCCTTTACTAATGCCTACGGATCCAACCTCAAAAGCAGATATCTCTTGCCTTCAACCCACCCCTCAATCAGACTTGGCATCAAAAACCGGAAGATCTGTTAAAAAAAGCGTACGATTAATTTGGATTCACAAAATTGATACAGGAACGACTCATCTATTTCCTCCATTTTTTTCGATCCTCAAAGTCACAGGAATTACCATTTCTGTCAGGGCAGACACTTATTTGTTTGCAGGTGATTTAGTTTTACCACTCGTCTCGTGGGAGCACACAGAGACCAACTTAATGAGAGGACCAGTGGGTGTTGGTTACAGGGAAGCCAAAGCTCATTTAAAAGTGAACTACATGATTGAAAGCAATGCATGCTGCTTCCCCATGCAGTGTTTGATAGGGGCAGTTGCCAACTGAAGCAAGGCAAACCTTTCCATTAATCGAAATGGCACATTGTAGACATTTCAAGTCTTTTTTTACCCAGAAACAAACCTGAAAGGAACCATCTGAAATGGGACCCGGGGCACCGTTTTTTTTGCGAATGCTCTATGAGCATAGCAAGGCTCTAGAAAGAGAAGGAAGATTTACCAAGACATTGATGTAAGATGAAAACCGACAGACGGCAATGCACTGTTTTTAACTAGGGCTCATTATAGAAGGCAGCTCACTCCTTTGCGAAGGGGAAGTTGTTATGAAGGCACAGCCCATGCCAGGGCTTGTTCCTTTTACACTGTAACACAGAGGGAAGAAAACACATTTTTGACTTCTACGTTATGTGGGCTTTAAAGAGCTGTGTGAGACTTTCATTTCTCACCCTTTATGGTTGCAATGATAACGGACTATGACATAACCAAGCTGTTGTGTTCCTGTCTTTTGTGTGAAAAGGGGCATTTAAAAACAAAATGTGTTATACTTGCATCCATAAGGATCAAGCAGGATTGTCTAATAAGTGGGTTGTCTAATAAGGTTTCAACCTGGAGTAGATGCAATTCCTTCACTTCCTTCCTTCCTTCCTTTCTCCCATCCTTCCTCCTATCCATTCTCCCATACCCTCATACTATTGATCCTGCCAAATCAGTCAACCAAAGCGTCCTATTGTTCCTCCATATCTGTAAACAAGGAAGACATGAGTGAAAGGAGTGAAGTATTTGAGGAGCATTTGGACGGGGCCATTTGCTACTGCTCGTTCTGCTCTGGGCTACGGGGTCCTCCCTGCTGAATCGGGACCCAGAGCTGAACTGTGACTCCGCTATGCATCGGTGCGAGAAAAAAGAAACAGATCATGGTGGGCAGCCATCAGGACAGGCTCCCCCAACATATGTTCCTCAGAGTTTCAGACCAGTCGCAAAAACGCACTGATAACAATATTAATCCTTGCCCGCAGTGGCATTCACTTCAATTGAGGAAACCTTGGAAAATGCTAGAGGAACAAGCTCGAAATATAGAGCATATCGTGGCATATTGTGCTAAATGATGCGTAAAATGTCAGAGCACGTGTCAAAGACACTGTAAATTCATCAGCATGATCAGCATGATTGTATAACTGTCATGTACAAAATGAGTTCAGGCTACAAATATGAAAGGGGAAAGGGATTAGTGCCATTTTGAAAACCTTTAAATAATAATGTGTAACTCACTTCCTTTGAATGTTCAGTACAGCCTCCCTTCAACATTTCTACGAACCTTCATCAATCACCGTGGTGTAGCAGTGCGTCATGACGGCTCATAGTTTGATTTGAAGTTGATGTTCTTCGTCGCCACTTGAACTCGCAGTGAAGATCCTCGGGTACATAACTTTACCACATCTCATCTTGTTAATTTCGAGTTGCAAGAACAGGTGGTGCATGTTTCCCAGAGGACACAGGATGAAAACAAATGTTGGGCCTACTTTGCCTCGCTGCTTACATTCAGCCCAGATCCTATGATCTTGACTTGTCAGGGAAATATGGTTGTAAGTTGGTAAAACATGTTACTCAACATTAAGTTATTCCCATGTGAAAGTAAAATGGATACCAAAATCCATAAAGATGCGGCATTCCAATACCCTCTGCTGTCACTCTGATGTTTGTCTCTCTGGGGAGTGAATCATGTACGCAATATGTTTACTTTGAGTATTTTCACATTCCAAATTCAGGTAAGCTCATTTGCAAAGCATATTAGATAGCAACCTGTTCTTCTGTGTTCAGCAGTCTGTTGCCCGTAAATTCATTAAAACATCCACCAAATGCACACGTAGTAGGATTAGCAGATCTTAACAACACTCGCATATGTTCATGTGTTTTGTCAAATAAAATGTTGCAAATGTTTCTTCTTCTAGCTCAATGTGGCATTCTTTTTTCTTTTTTTCAATGATTTGTAATCGTGAGTTAATCATGGAAACCCAGACGGAAACCAAATCAATGTGATAAGTGGAGTCCAAACTAAAACTTAAAGGCTTGGCAAACATGTCTTTGGTATAAGAAAACACACATCATACATGTTTCAATCAATATTTATCAAAATGTTGGTAGCATATGCAGTAGGCTATTAGTAGACCTGTGCATTGGCTACCAATGTCATAACTCTAGCCCTTCCAGAGGAAGTTGTTGACATAGATTTAATATTCTGCTATTCATCCCTGTACATTATAACCCCCATAAAACCCCCCACCTGTGTGTCTCGCTTCAGTATTCAATCATATATTTTCATTAACCCCAAATGAGTTACCTAATTAAATGCCTCCCCAAACAAACTACAATCATTTCAGTCAAATCATCATTAAAAGCCTTCAATTAGACATTTATGGCTTAATTAAGTTTCCAATCAAGCAACGTAGTACCATGCTGAATATAATCAAATAGATTTGCCTCCAAGATTATTCTTATATCGGCAAGAATGTAATGTCTATGTGATTGGTATGAGGCAAGAAAACCATATATGATTCATTCTTGTTGTATGCAGCGGCAAGTCAATATAATACGTGCCGATTGCTCAATTCTAAGACGCTCGAGAATCACAATGATGCTTAGGGGACTGAGTTGTCCACAGACACTGAAGCCTTGACATGACATTACAAACATCTGTTATTATGTGAGCAATGACATTCACCTCCCTTCAATCTTTTGTGAGTTAGTTCAAAATATAACCCTATCAGTTGAGGTAGAAACCGGTCTTCAGTTCCTCCTCCTAAAATCCAGTCCTCGTGATTAGTGTGACGGTGTCTAATTGACAGATTGATCTCACCCAGCGTTCTCAATCTCTCTTTCCTCTTCCCCGCGGGTTAGTTATTCTATTAGCTACCTCCTAGTACTGGCCTCTAGTGAAATCAAGAAGAGTATAGGCCTCTGACGCATAGACTGAAAGAAACATAGACTGAAAGATAGACGTACACAATGGGGGATGAAGAATCTCAAAAACACACATGGTGGGTGAATGTACATTACCATAATGAATTATACAACTAATATAAAGTTGGTTGTTATGTGTATGTCAGAATCACCTTCTGGGAAAAGGACTGCGTTTACACAGGCAGCCCAATTCTGACATTTCTTTCAGTAATTCTTTTTTTGACCAATCAGATCAGCGCTGAAAAATCTCTGATGTGAAAAGATTTGACATGATTATCCAAATATGGATTAGTGGAAAAAAGACCAAACCAAGGTTGTTCAGAAAAGGTCTATACGATGACCTTGAAGATAGAAATAGATAATACAGAACATAGTTACGCAAGGACTTTGTACATCTACCTGGTTCCTGTAACATTGCCTTTTAGTTGATCATAAGCTGTATTGTCTGCCCAATGTAGTGTGTCCCAGGACTTACGCTGAACATGATAACTATTTCTCTATTACTCAAACCCTTTTGACTTTAGCACAAGGGCACCACGGCCCAGTCCAGGAACAAAGGGCTTTTGTATCCAGCAGAGCTTTGTTGTGGAGTGACACGGGCATTGTGGGTCGTTGTGACAGGTTCATCTTTGTGTTGTGCAGAGGAAAACATAACCAAGTAGTCAGAACGTTGCAGAAGCCAATAATCTTACAGAAGGCAGAGGAAATGGAGTCAGAGTAAAGCGGGTTGGACTAATCAATATGATATTGAGAAAAATCAAAAGGTGTGAAAGGAGGTCAAACATTTCAAGAGGGAATTGATTGTTGGTGCCTTTGGAAAACTGAGGTTAGTATTTATTAAAGGTGTCAATGTCAAAGTCCAAGACACCTCTTGTGAATTACATTTCCACCTTCAATTGTAAGTGTGTGGTTATGCTTCTACATTGATGTGTAGTTTGTGTTGGCAATAATGAGCTGACATATTGTTTGAACATAGCTATGCTGTTGGTTTGATATAGTATAATGTGAACTATTCATTACCCACGCATAATCCAATATATGAAAAATATTCATGATTGTACAGACATAGATAAATGCAAAGATATTTCAAACAACAAATAAGCCCTTCCTACTTCAATTGACAAGCATTTTTTTTTTCTTCAGTGAATGACTATAAAAACAGCATAGTGAGTTGGTTTACATAGCATTTTTGTCTCTGGTCAGTTGGAGAGACGCTCTTCTCATTCGCTTTGTCACTGCCTGCCCGAGAGATCATGAAATAGCACAGAGGGCCCGAGGGATAGCTTGTTGTGTATGACACAGAGTAGCCCATCTGTCTTCCCTAGGAACAAGAGTTATCCTTTAAAAATAGTATCATATACATCTTCTCTGAAAACCCCATTGTACAGAAAATAATGTAGATTTGGGCCCCTTAGGTTGTGATAATTTACTGAAGCAGTACAACTCAGTATGTTCTCTCTTTTTGCAAATTTTTAAACAAAATCGTTATCGCTGTACAGTTAATGTAACCATGCAAATATTCACTTACCTGTAAATTTAACTGTATATTTATCTGTACAGCTAATTTAACCATGCAATAAATTCACTTACCTGTTCATTTAACCAGTATGTCTATTAAGTAAACTATTATTACCCTCACTCATATCATACGCATTTTTAGCTATTGAAGTATTTCTCTGCCATCGACCTGTATAGTATAGTTAACCATCCACCAATGTATAGTGTACATATTCAGCCAACCACCCATACTATGCAATGTCTTTTTATAGCTTTTTTAGCACTCCAGACTTCTTGTATTTCTATACTTTTTCATACTGCCGCTCTATGTATCATGTATTGTGTATCTGTCTTTTGTGTATTTTCGTTCTGGCAATTTGGACCTGCCATATGTTTTGTTGTAGCTGCTTGACAAATAAATGTTCCCCCAGTACCTATCTAGATAGATAGATAGATAGATAGATAGATAGATAGATAGATAGATAGATAGATAGATAGATAGATAGATAGATAGATAGATAGATAGATAGATAGATAGATAGATAGATAGATAGATAGATAGATAGATAGATAGATAGATAGATAGATAGATACTTTATTGATCCCCCGGGGGGGAAATTTCATTCATTCTATCTATCTATCTATCTATCTATCTATCTATCTATCTATCTATCTATCTATCTATCTATCTATCTATCTATCTATCTATCTATGTTTCACTATTGACCTGTTATCAGGCAAATAGACCAAATACATGTATATACTTAGTGATTTAGCATTTCGAATTATAGTGCGACACAGCAATGTCACTGTAAATCTTCGCCAAACTAACAACAAACCATGTTAGTTGAAAATCAACTGTTTGGGACACATCACCAAGGACCCAAATATTCAAATTGACTTGATATTTAAATTGGATGTACTGTGAGCTGTGAGCTTTTGTCTAGTCCTGTACCTTTAAGCCCTTTACTAATGAAAGAGGAAGAAGAACATTGAAATAGCAAAACCAATCTCTACCAGACTTACAATAAACAACTGTACCTGATAATCACTGTAAACAGTATCTCAAACGACACAGGCTGTATAGGAAAAACTCACAGAAGCAACAACTTATAACTGAAATATGATGCTTTGAAATCCATGCCCAGATTGGTTATGCGTGTGATGAATTATGTATTGGATGAAGATCGGGGGGATATCAGGAGGATGGCAAGCAGGAATCCAAGAAGAGCTAAAAGAAGAACATAGAAGTGTCAGGGACAAAGTCTCAATTCATATGAGCCAACATCCAAGGTAGGCCTATAAACCAAACCAATTGATGATCTTACCATTCAATATTTACTCTGATCAGTATATGAATATTATACTAAATAAAAATATAAAATGCAACATGTAAAGTGCTGGTCCAATGTTTCATGAAATTAAATATTCTAGAAATGTTTCATACGCACAAGCTTATTTCTCTCAAATGTTGTGCACACATTTGTTTACATCCCTGTTAGTGAGCATTTTATCCTTTGTCAAGATAATCCGTCCACCTGACAGGTGCGGCTGCTGAGGAGTATTTCTTCCCTTTTTTGTTGGGGGAAAACTAATTCTGATTGACTGGCTTCCAAGTGGGTGGGCCTATGCCCTATGTGAAGGAAATTCTGCTTTGAAAGTTGATACTTTCAAAAGTGTAACCCCACTTTTGTGAATGTTTTGGTGCACCTACTGGAGGGGTCCTCTTTGTCTCCACCCATTCAGCATCGTTCACACCCTCTTAAGCTTTAGCCCCACCCATTCAGCATCGTTCACACCCTCTTAAGCCTTAGCCCCACCCATCTCTTTAAGGATTCATAGTGTAGTAAAAAAACAAAGATTTCCAGACTAAAAGTGGTGAAATTAGTAGCAAAAAGTAGTAGTAAAAATACACTTTATCTAGTCCTTGGGAAATATCCTAATCTGACTTTGGTGCAGGTCATGTTGTTCTACACATTACCGTCGCTGGTAAACACACACTGTATCAAATAAAGTTTATTTGTCACATGTACAGGATACAGAAGGTGTAAACAGTACAGTGAAATGGTTACTTGCATAGTTTTGTGTGTAGCTAGCTAAACAATTAACCATAATTCCAACTCTAATGCCTATTTCAAAACAAATGAGAACTCGGAAAACCAAAAAACGAGATACGACTGGGAAAAATGGATTTGAACCGTCTTCCTTTCAGACATTCCGACCTGAAGATCAGTGACATCATGATTTTACCTGATATTTTTCAGAGTCCTCAGTTGTTTTGAACTCGGCAATACTACCATGCATGAATCTGCAGGTAGCTAAAGCTAACCAAATTTCACTGATTTCAAAACTCAGTCAATTTCTTCTGTGACAATGACACCATTTATTCCCCACCATTGTCATCAAAAGACTCTACAATGTCTGGTTCAATAAATGTTTTTACCTAAATCAGGGATTTCCTCATTGTCTGATTCATTTTCAGAGTCAGAGAGAGTCAGCATGGCATGATCATCCTCCAGAAAGTAGTCCATCCCAAGTTTTTCCTACTGAGTTTTGTTGATAGTGCTATTAACTTCAGGGCAGCAATGTTTTTGCAAAAAAAAATTATTTCTTCATGATCTCTTTCACAAAAAGTTGTGGTAAACAGGATTATTCACACATACTGAGCAGCTCATGTTATAGACAGAAGCATGCTACATGGCAGACCAATCTGGACTCATCTCTCGGCATGTCCGGCCCATCCATTAACTCAGCCAATCATGGCTAGCGGGAAGGTTCCTGTATTTTTCCATGGCTAAACTGACTAGGCTCGTAATTTAACAATTGTATTCGTATATACAGGTGGTATACAAGTTTGTTATTAAGGCACATGAAAGTTCACATGTTCCAGAAAGCATGTATTTTGATTAATTAAAATAATTGCAAATGCCTCTCCTTTGAAATGCGACATACGCCTAGTTTCTTGAAACGGGTCACATATTCACTTTTTTTAGCACATGGTAGGAGATTTGCATATTAATACTTTTAGACTTTACTTTTGAAAAGGCCAAAAGGTTAAAACCTTCAATACTTATTATAGGGTATGAAAGCATTTCATTATTAAAGGCTTTCTGCTCCAGTTTTAGACTAGACTCCTTTGCAGTGCCTTCAGAAAGTATTCATACCCCTTGACTTATTGTTGTGTTACAGCCTGAATTCAACATGGATTAAATTGTTATTTTTTTCTCACCCGTCTACACACAATACCCCATAATGACAAAGCGAAAACAGGTTTTTAGAAGTGACTGAAAATGAAATACAGAATATCTCATTTACTTAAGTATTCCCACTCATTTGCTATGACACTTCAAATTGAGCTCAGCTATATCCAATTTCCTTTGATCATCCTTAAGATGTCACTACAACGTGATTGGAGTCTTCTGTGGCCAATTCAATAATTTGGACATGATTTAGAAAGAAACACACCTATCTATATAAGGTCCCACAGCGTCCAGTGGATGTCAAAGCAGAAACTATACCATAAAGTCCAAGGAACTGTCCGTAGAGCTCTTAGATACATACAATTGTGATGAGGCATATATCTGGGGAAGAGTATAAAACAATGTCTAGAGTGTTGAAAGTTTCAAAGATCACAGTGGTCTCCATCATTGGGAAATTGAAAAAACATGGAACTACCCAGACTCTGCCTAGAGCTGGCTGTCTGACCAAACTGAGAAACCAGGCAAGAATTGGTCAGGGAGGTGACCGCCAACCTAATGACCACTCTGACTGAACTACAGAGTTCCTTGGCTGAGATGGGAGAACCTGCTGGAAGGACAACAGTCTCTATAGCACTTCACCCATCTGGGATTTATTGGAGAGTGACCAGACTGTAGCCACTCCTGAGATAAAGTCACATGACAGTACGCCTGGAGTTTGCAAAAAGGCATATGAAAGACTCAGACCATAAGGCAAAAGTTTCTGCGGTCTGATGAGAAATTTGTTTAACTCTTTTGCCTGAGTGCTATGTCTGGAGAAAACCAGGCACAGCTCATCACCCATCTAACTCAATTTCTATCGGGAAGCATGGTGGTGGCAGAATCATGCTATGGGGATGCTTTTCAGGGACAGGACTGGAAGACTGGTAAGGATAGAGGGAGCAATAAAAGGAACCAAATACAGGCAAATACTTGATGAGAAAATGATTCAGAGTGCAGACTGGGGGTGAAGATTTATGTTCCAACAGGACAATGACCCCAAGTATACAGCCACAGCAACGTTGGAATCACTTCATAACAAGAATGTGAAAGTCCTTGATTGGCCCAAACACAAACACATTCACAAACACATTCACAAACACAAACACAAACACATACACAAACACATACACAAACACATTCACAAACACAAACACATACAAACACATTCACAAACACAAACACATTCATAAACACAAACACATTCACAAACACAAATAAACACATTCACAAACACAAACACAAGCACAAACACATTCACAAACACATACACAAACACAAACACATACACAAACACAAACACAAACACATTCACAAACACATTCACAAACACATTCACAAACACAAACACATTCACAAACACATACACAAACACAAACACAAACACATACACAAACACAAACACAAACACATACACAAACACATTCACAAACACAAACACAAACACAAACACAAACACAAACACAAACACAAACACATTCACAAACACAAACACAAACACAAACACAAACACATACACATACACAAACACAAACACAAACAAACACATACACAAACAACTACGCAAACAAAAAACACATACAACTACACATTTGTAAACACATACAAACACATAACTACACATACACAAACACATACACATAACACATACACCTTCACATACAACTACACATACACCTACACATACACCTACACATACAACTAAACATACACATACAATTACCCATACACATAACACATACACATACACCTACACATACAACTACACATACACAAGGATGAATGGGATTCAGATGTGCAAAACTGATACAGATATGCCCAAGATGATACACATACACATACACAAAACACATACACATAACACATACACATACACCTACAAACACATACATAAGTGAGAATGAGGTTGGACCAACAGGCTGTTAGTCAATGTCATGATACATCAGCTTGACACATAACATGTCAACATCAACAGTGAAATTAGGCAGTACCATGTTGGAGTCCCTTCACCTTAAAATGTATAGATAGCAATATATTCAAGAGACATCCAAATTGAAGATCCACCCTGAAATGTCCATGGTATTCCTGAAAATCTGGAGTTTACCTTGAGTGTCCCAGTACAACCCAGTCTTATAGCCAATGTATTTCTGTGTTTATTTGTAAATATGTGTTAGTCTAGTGGCAAGGCCTCCAATTCTTTTTAGATACTCCAACCCAAAGTAGAACAAATCACAATCATGTTTTTTCACATCTCTAATGTCTCCCATTTATTAAATTGATGGCTGTGTAACAATATTTGACTGCAACAAGTGGTTAAATTGATAGATATTGTGACTCACCCCCTAAACTTAAAAAGAGTTGGAGTTTTTTATGTTGAATTTGGCAAAAAGTCCTGCAGGTCACATCCTGCATATTCCTTTGGACATTGGGTAGGATTATTAATTTGGCCGATATTTACTGGTTGTTGGCTGGGATTATAGTCTGGGAAGGACCAGAAGGAGATGAAGAGAGTGACAGAACCTGTGAAGGTGACCTCAGGTTACCTAGAGGTTACATAGAGTGTAGGTTATAGACTATGACTATGAAGACTTGGCTCTGAGGGACATAGCACAGCTCCACGCACATGCATTTGAAGATGATCCATGGGCTTTGATGGAAAGTAAAGGGGTTGCAGAGGAGGTGGAACTGATCAAGCATGATGCACAACGACCACTATCTCACAGCCAATCCCCAAACATCATATACTTATACCGACACAAAGTCGAGGGCAGGCAAACCGTGCCAATATCTCCTCCAAACACCGGCTTTGAGGACAGTATTACTTTTATACAATGGGTTACCAACATATTCAGATAATGGTTTAAATATTTAGATAAAAAAATGTTATTTTGATAAATGTATTCATACTATTTCATCCTTCCACAAGATATAGTCCCCACACAAATCTGGGGGTGCTACCCAAGCCGGGTGGTCGTTCGTTCTATTGGTTCGTGTGCCAGAGACGCGACCCAGTCGTTAAGTCTTTTTGTTCTGTATCTATGGACGCGACCCAGTCGTTCATTCTAAATCTTCTATTGCCATACTGGCTGGCAACGTTGCAACATTCATATCCTTTGCTTGCTAGCAAGCCAACTACGGCTAACTTACAGTCACGCCAAACAGTGCAGCCAGAATATCAACAAAGTAGCTGCATTTGCAATTGTTTAAGCTGTTATCTAATTTGGATATGTCCATAACAATGAGCTAATGATGCACGATTTCACCTGGCGAAGAAAATGTGCTCTCTCATCAGGACACTGTGGTTCAGAGGGCCTAGCCAATAACACAGCTAACACTTCAACTGAAGCTGGAAAGACAGCAAACTAGCTGCACTTCATTTTGATTAACCTTTTTTCTAATGATATTTCTTTGTATATGTCCATAACAATTATGCTGATTCATGATTTTGACTGGCTGAAAAAAGCTGCCTGCCTGACTGTCACATCCCGACCCCTGACAAATTCATTACTATGCGACAGCTGGAGATCGAATTTGAATATTGAAACAATGTTGCAAATGTCAGAGAGACAGACAGCAAGGTTTATACAAATCTCTGCTGTTGAAACTAAATGTTAGCCTTAAAGAAATGTGAGATAATGTCTTGATGCTTTTTATAGTGGAGATCAAGTTTATAAATTGTCTGGCTAGGCTGACGAGACAGTGGATTGCGCAATCAGATGGAACAGAGTAAATGCGGTTTTAACCAATCAGCATTTAGGATCAAATCAAATCAAATGTTATATGTCACATACCCGTGTTTAGCAGATGTTATTGCAGGTATAGCGAAATGCTTGTGTTTCTAGTTCCGACAGTGCAGTAATATCTAACAAGTAATTTCGAACAATTTCGCAACATATACCCAATACACACAAATCTAAGTAAAGGAATGAAATTAAGAATATTTACAGTTTGGAATATTACTCATTCAAGGGTTTTTCTTTATTTTTACTATTTTTTACATTTACATCTAAATAGAAAATGCAGGACTTAAGTAGTGCTGTGCCTTGGTCAAATTTGGGACGGATCTGTGACATGTAGAATAAAAGTGAAGACATCAAAACTATGACATAACGCATATGGAATCATGTAGTAACCAAAAAAGTGTTAAACAAATCAAAATATATTTAATATTCTTCAAATAGCCACCCTTTGCCTTGATGACAGCTTTGCACACGCTTCACCTGAAATGCTTTTCCATCCGTCTTGAAGGAGTTCCCACATATGCTGAGCACTTGTTGGTTGCTTTTCCTTCACTGCGGTCCGACTCATCCCAAACCATCTAAATGTGGTTGAGGTTGGAACAAAAATCTCAAATTTGGACTCCAGACCAAAGAACAAATTTCCACCAGTCTAATGTCCATTGCTCGTGTTTCTTGGCCCAAGCAAGTCTCTTCTTCTTATTGTTGTCCTTTAGTTGTGGTTTCTTTGCAGCAATTCGACCATGAAGGCCTGATTCACACAGTCTCCTCTGAACAGTTGATGTTGAGATGTGTCTGTTACTTCAACTCTGTGAAGCATTTATTTGGGCTGGTAACTATAATGAACGTATCCTCTGCAGCAGAGGTATTTCTGGGACTTCCATTCCTGTGGCGCTCCACATGAAGCCACATCTCCGCCGGCGTTGTTTTGGTTCGGCCTCTGGAATCAGTTCAATTGCCATGGGGTGTACTAACAAAGCATCCGCTTTGAGAAAGTCGTATTCCTGGCCGTAATGCTAGTAGTGCTGGTGAGTTACACCCGCTCTGATATCCAATAGTTCTTCCCGGCTGTATGTAATAACTCCTAACATAATTGCGTAAGGCTGCATATTTATAATCCACAGAGGAACCTTTAACTGAAAAGAAATGACAGTTTTCACTGTCTAAGCCCACTTGTTTTCCTAAGTGTTGATTGAATTATAATAGCCACAACATTAACTGTATGTATAACTGCATGTATTTTTGTCAGGCAGGACCATACAGCACTGAATAACAGGACATTTGACTAGGAAAGTTGTCTATTAATCAGCTTCTAAAAAGTTAATCTTACATTAATCAGAAATATTCATTTAGATATTTCCGCCTATTGTATCTCTGTGCCTTTATTTCCAAGATGCATTAAGATAACCTAATGCTGTTTGCTTGTGTATGTAGGGCAGACAACTGACTACTGTTATTTTACATTTTAGCAATATCCAAGTTTGCAATATTGGGTAACATGAGCTTACAGTTGAAGTCGGAAGTTTACATACACTTAGGTTGAAGTCATTAAAACTCATTTTTCAACCACTCCACAGATTTCATGTTAACAAACTATAGTTTTGGCAAGTCTGTTAGGACATATACTTTGTGCATGACACAAGTAATTCTTCCAACAATTGTTTACAGACAGATTATTTCACTTATAATTCACTATATCACAATTCCAGTGGGTCAGAAGTTTATATACACTAAGTTGACTGTGCCTTTAATCAGCTTGGAAAATTCCAGAAAATGATGTCATGGCTTTAGAAGCTTCGGAGAGGCCATCACAAAGCCCTGACCTCAATCCTATAGAACATGTGTGGGCAGAACTGAAAGAAGGAGACCTACAAACCTGACTCAGTTACACCAGTTCTGTCAGGAGGAATGGGCCAAAATTCACCCAACTTATTGTGGGAAGCTTGTGGAAGGCTACCTGAAACGTTTGACCCAAGTTAAACAATTTAAAGCAATGTAACCAAATACTAATTGAGTGTATGTAAACTTCTGACCCACTGGGAATGTGAAGAAAGCTGAAATAAATCATTCTGTCTACTATTATTATGAAATTTCACATTCTTAAAATAAAGTGGTGATCCTAACTGACCTAAGACAGGGACTTTTTATTAGGATTAAATTTAGGAATTGTGAAAAACTGAGTTTAAATGTATTTGGCTAAGGTGTATGTAAACTTCCGACTTCAACTGTATGTGGCCCATCCTCCTTCCAGCTAGGCATTATTCTGCACTTTTAGGGGGTGTGTCACAATATCTATCAATTTAACCAGTCAAATATTGTTACACAACCATCAATTTAATAAATGGGAGACATTAGACGTGAAAAAACATGATTGTGTTTTGTTCTACTTCGGGAAGGAGTATCTAAAAAACTAAAGGCCTTTTTCAGGATTATCCAGATATTTATTATCCACTACCCTATAATATCATATGAGGGGGCAGATATGTACCAGGGACATTCATTCATGACTGAGTTTTATTAACCACTACCCTATAATATCATATGAGGGGGCAGATATGTACCAGGGTCATTCATTCATGACTGATTTTTATTATCCACTACCCTATAATATCATATGAGGGGGCAGATATGTACCAAGGGCATTCTTTCATGACTGAGTTTTATTATCCACTACCCTATAATATCATATGAGGGGGCAGATATGTACCAGGGGCATTCATTCATGACTGAGTTTTATTAATTGGCTGACCTTTTCTAACGTTAAAGTAACAGGGGAAAGCTCCCAGGGTCATCTCATTCATATTCATCTATTCCACAATTTCTGATTTGACGTTTGCTACCTCAAATTTCAATATATAAATGTTAAGAAATTGCAAATACTAATGTCTACAGTCTATGAATGCATAACATTGTAGAGCACATTCATAACTCACAAAATACATGTGAAGCACAGCCAATCGATCAACTGTTGTCAACTGTAGTTGCTAGTTTCCCCAGTAGTAGTACTAGAATTCTATTAACTAAATCAACACACATGACAAACGTGTTCGTATAGCCGTGGAAAATACATTTTAAGAGTAAATGTGATTCTCTTAGTTTTTTAATCACAGTTGTAACTTGAGGCGTAATTCCTTCAAAATGTAATTGCTGACCACGGTATTTAGAGTGTCACTTTTATAATAGATCCATTTTTACTCTGTTTTATCAGAAAATTCTTACATAATGATATTAAAACGGGTACTGCGCTTGATCTTTAACACGTTAAGAACTAGGATTACTTTGAAAATAGGAAGAAATCAAGATGTTGAAAGCTAGAGATGCTATATCTCAGCGAAAACTGAGTGTAACATTTGATATAGGCTTTAAATA
The DNA here is from genome assembly GCA_023634145.1 of Thymallus thymallus. Taxonomy (NCBI): domain Eukaryota; kingdom Metazoa; phylum Chordata; class Actinopteri; order Salmoniformes; family Salmonidae; genus Thymallus; species Thymallus thymallus. The sequence goes on from CM042419.1 coordinate 10,452,328, forward strand.
ATGTCCATGGCAATATCCAGAATAGTATCACGTGTCTTAATAGATTTTTATATGAATCTTACATAACTATCGACATCTGCTGCCATTTTTATGATTGCTTTTCATACCTATATTACAAACCCAAGCTGTTATGTCATCTCGTCACAACAACTGTCATGACTCTTACCGCTGCCAGCAAAATGACATATTAGAGACAATCATATGGTGCTTGATAATTTAATTTAAGTCTTACGGCATTGTTAGAAGGTTCTAGTCCACAGTTATAAACACCTTTACAGAAAAAAGACTCATTGGCTTATACAAGCATCCCATCTCAACAATCTCCGGATAACAGCATTCAACATTACTTTGGCTATTGACAGTTACCTTATGAATAAGAAAGTATGATTCGGTATCCTACCCCAATCACTACCCTGACATTGTTTTTGTTATGACGCTGTTTTTTCCAGCTCTTTAGATGTTTGGAGAAGAGAGCAGGGAATCCAAGAATGTTTGCTCAAAATGTGTTTCTATCGCTAGCCCAGGAAGGACGGATGCATATTAATGCTAAATAGACTGTGAAATGGGTGAATATCTAAAATATGCTGATCTTGAGTTCTGGGCCACAGCCGAAGGAGAGGCCTTATACATAATTCATGAGCGCTCTATCTACAATGCACGTTTATGTAAACCCAAAGTGAGATAATACCGCAAAGCAAATGCTAATTCACCCGCTAACAATATATGAAGATTATTGATTTGCATAGCACTGTTTCCTTGAAAGGTCAGAGTTGTAAAAAAACAAAATTAAATAGAAAATGCACTTTGATGGAAGGATAAACTTTGAGTGAAGTGCATCTCAATGACATTTCTTTGTATTGAGATCAATTCCATGGTGGGAAGAGAGGTCATTTGCAGACGATCAGAACTTTTGATACGGCTGAGTACAATGATTTGTTTTGTAATGCAGTGATGCTTCAGTCAATAATACTGATCTTGCATGTTGCATATGTGAGCTATTCAAAACAAATTCCAATTGCTGAAACATTACTAGCTTTAATATACTCATACTACATGAACTGTCATATGTGTCTCTTGCAGTATTGTTGTCAAGTCATGTGTGACGTGCAATGAAAGTAAGAAACATTCTTCCTTCATGTGTACGCTGATGACTCAACGTTATACACGTCAGCTACCACAGTGAATGAAATAACTGCAACATTTAAAGGTCCAGTGCAGCCATTTTTATCTCAATATCAAATCATTTCTGGGTAACAATTAAATATCTTACTGTGATTGTTTTCAATTAAAATGGTCGAAAAGAAACAAAAATAGCTTCTAAGCAAAGAGCAATTTCTGAAGCAAGACTTTTGTTACGACTGTCTGGGATTGGTCTGAGTGGGGAGGGGAAAACTGCTCTTGCATTAAATGGGAATGGAAACACTAGGATTTAGAACGCCAGCTAACTGTAACTGTAAATCACCATATTGGCATTGTTGCGTCACTGGCAGGAGAGAACATTTTGGAACTCCCAAAAATTGCTGAATTTACTGAGTAGCTCTGAGTCTGAGAATGAGTGTATTGTTAGTTAGGGAGCCAATAAACCAGCTGAAGCCGTTCATGTTTGAGCCAACCATTGCCCCAGATCAAATAGTTTGTTCTTGTAGCAGTAACAACACAGACATGCCGCCTGAAACACCTCAGCTAGATGGTCGGCATAGACAAACTGGTGTGAGTGGGGATGCTGCCAGATAATGGCTAGACTAGAGTAGGAGTGTGTGTGAGTTATAGAGAGATGGCGGAGATACAGCACAAAATCCCAGCGGATGATGGCTGTATTTATTCCAGTCAGAGGTTCCTGGCAGTCTGTCTGGATGGCGATATATTTATTGGACGTGTCACTAATTCTTATGAAGGACTTATTGGCAGAAGAGGTTACTTGACCAGTCAGCAGCTGATATGCCAGTAAAATAATTGGTGAAATTTTGCTTGATTCTAAATTGTTTAAGGTTCATAGCAGTAGTGGGTAATCAGTATCCTATAACATTAGTTATGACCAGCACTGTGTCGCGTGATTTTAAAACATTTACCTTTTGATTATGCAACCGGAGTTCGAATCGCAGACAGCATCATAATTCATGAAATCTCATTCTAACCAATAATGGGGCGAGCTCATTAGAAATACAATGTGATTTAGTTTCGGTATCAGACCAACTTTTCTTATGATTTTGTTTGCAGAGCATACAGGCTGGCAGTTTATCGCCAGTTCACATTCTGGGAACAAGGGGGAATTGAACGAGGTACGCAGTGTTGCCAACTCCTCAGTAAGGAAAGTAGCTATTGGCTGTCCTAAAAGTCGCTAGAAGTCGCTAAATGACATCATCACCTAATTTGCATAATTGGCCATGGTGGCCTCAGCCTTATTTGCTGAGTCAATTTTTTTAACCATAACTGGCAGCTTGTTTTGGGTGGAACTGTTATAAGGCTTTGCCTTTTGAGTATGTTTTTGAGCTGTCATGTGTTTTTTTACATCACTAAGTTTGGTGTAGAAATCAGCCATACAATACAGGCATCACTTTTGCCTTATGGCAAGGTGCTCCATCATGCTGGAAAAGGCATTGGTCATCACCAAACTGTTCTTGGAGGGTTGGGAGAAGTTGCTCTCAGAGGATGTGTTGGTACCATTCTTTATTCATGGCTGTGTTTTTAGGCAAAAGTGTGAGTGAGCCCACTCCCTTGGCTGAGAAGCAACCCCACACATGAATGGTCTCAGGATGCTTTACTGTTGGCATGACACAGGACTGATGGTAGCGCTCACCTTGTCTTCTCCGGACAAGGTGTTTTCCGGATGGCCCAAACAATCGGAAAGGGGATTCATCAGAGAAAATGACTCTACCCCAGTCCTCACCTTTTGCAGAATATCAGTCTGTCCCTGATGTTTTTCCTGGAGAGAAGTGCCTTCTTTGCTACCCTTCTTGACACCAAGCCATCCTCCAAAAGTCTTTGCCTCAATGTGCGTGCAGATGCACTCACAACTGCCTGCTGCCATTCCTGAGCAAGCTCTGCACTGGTGGTGCCCCGATCCCGCAGCTGAATCAACTTTAGGAGACGGTCCTGGCGCTTGCTGGACTTTCTTGGGCACCCTGATGCCTTCTTCACAACAGTTGAACCTCTCTCCTTGAAGTTCTTGATGATCTGATAAATGGTTGATTTAGGTGCAATCTTACTAGCAGCAATATCCTTGCCTGTGAAGCCCTTTTTGTGCAAAGCAATGATGACGGCACGTGTTTCCTTGCAGGTAACCATGGTTGACTGAGGAAGCTTCCAGTCTGATATTCTGACTCAATCAGTGTGATTGAGTCAGTGTGATCTCCAGCCTTGTCCTTGTCAACACTCTCACCTGTGTTAACGAGACAATCACTGACAGCTGGTCCTTTTGTGGCAGGGCTGAAATGCAGTGGAAATGTTTTTTGGGGATTAAGTTCATTTTCATGGCAAAGAGGGACTTTGCAATTAATTAATTCATCTGATCACTCTTCATGACATTCTGGAGTATATGCAAATTTCCATCATCAACACTGAGGCAGCAAACTTTGTGGAGACCAATACTTGTGTCATTCTCAAGACTTTTGACCACGACTGTAGACCTAAATCCTGCGTTTCCTGTAGTATTAGTTAGATTGTCCACTATAACAACAGGTTCAAGCGTAACCAGATAAACTTGCTTTGAGTATGAAACTACTTTCAACACGCACTAATCCTGTATCCCTGTCACTCACGAGTGGCGCAGTGGTCTAAGGCACTGCATCTCAGTGCTAGAGGTGTCACTACAGACCCTGGTTTGATTCCACGCTGTATCACATTCTGTCTGTGATTGGGAGTCCCATAGGGCGGTGTGTAATTGGCCCAGTATCGTCTGGGTTTGGCCGTCATTGTAAATAAGGATTTGTTCTTTATTGACTAGTTAAATAAAATAAATAGAGTAGTGACTAGCTTTGGCCGCCATCTATTGGAAAGGAATGGTATCTACACTCGGCAGCTAGTTGGCATAGTCAAAGTATACTTTAATAACATTTAGCAGACGCCTTTATCCAAAGTGAACTGGGTACATTGTAATGGAAACAGATAATAGAAACAGGATTACAATGTTGATATCATGGATGGTCTGTCCTTGCATCCATAGCTCTGTCTATGATTTTGATAGTGGTTACATTTCTCCAGGCCCATCCCTCAGCTTTTTACTGAAAGAGGAGCATGGAGACACTTTGTTATTGTTTATACTGCTGATTTCCACATTAAGAAGTTAAGATGCAGATTAAATACACACCAACATATGTTACAGATACTATAAAAATGTCCCATTACTCAGACAGTTAGTGAATACACAGCAGAACCCTATACCATTTCAGCAGAACCCTATACCATTTCCTGCATTACAATAATGCAGAACCCTAACACCCACATACTTATACAGTACATGTAGTCCACCAGAATAAACTTGTGACTGGGCTGAGTTGAACCACAGCATGACCACTAGCCTACTGCTAGCATTCCTCTCCATAAATCATCAGCCCCTCACCTCCCCGAGTTCCTTCAATCAATCTACCATCCACCCCCCTCCGGTGCAGGTTCTCTGGGTCATGCTGGGTCAAGACACTCCTGCTGGGAGTGCAATAGTGAGTGGGCCTGGAGGGAGGTGCTATGCTGGGATAGCTAGGTGCACCACTGAGCTCCTCTACTGCTCAATTAAGACAACTCACCTCAGGTACCAAGAAAAACTCTCCTCAGGTACCTAGAAGACCTGTAGGCTTCACAGGCTTTGTCTTTCTACCTGCTAGAAGAGAGTAGAGCAGACGCCTCCTCGTTATTATTAAAGCTTTACACTGAATGAATCGTGGTGCTGGGTGTGTTAGCTTTGTGTGGGGAACTGCAAATTGGTAGTCGACTGTTGAGTGGAGCACATGAGTGGGGTCTTTTCTGCCCATGCTGAGGGTATATTTTACTGTGAAGCATTAACCCTGTGAGCTCATCAATGTGATATGATCATCATTACTTGATAATTTTATTGACCCTACTTCGAGTGCAATATGGGCGGGGTTTGCACTTTTGGGAGCAGACCACTGGCTCCAATTGCACCAGCCAAGCTATTTTATGTATAGCTCATGTCATTTTAGATAGCTTTCAAATACTTTTTGAACCCAGGTCTGGTACTAAGCATGACTCTACATACGAGCATTTGCTGTAGTTTTATGACTTTCTGGCTGTGCAAGCTAGTGACCTACCCTCCATATACCAGTCAACATCCCTGCAGATAACTGGGATATGAACTGGGTCTTCATATACCAGTCAACATCCCTATAGCCAATGGGAGGTAATCAAACCGCTGATACGCTCTAACCAGAGTCATTAGAAAAGGAATAATGATCAAATGTGTTAATTAATGACCTGTTACATCATCTGCTTCTGGTGTCTTAATGGCTGCCGTATTTAAACCAATGAACCACAGTGGATCATATGCAGTCAAAATAGCAACAGTCAAAAGGCAGTTGTTCTGGAACGTCTGGTTGGAGAGGAAAGAGGTGATTTATTCATGCTATGTTATAATGGCGTGTGCTTGGATGAAGCTTGGGGACCGAACTGAGTTTGCTAATTGAGAAGCCCATTAAAATGTTCTCGGAATGTTTGAATCCTCACATCCCAATAACGCGTGTCATAGGACGCGATGTCAGCTGCGTGCAAGTGTGTGCACGTGCGTGCGTGCTTGCCTGTAGCGTGCGTGTGTGCACGATGAACTTCCAAAATGGGCAATTTCAATGGAATGCATTGAAGATACTCTAATCAACTTGTTTGAGGAGGGTTGAAAATCAATGAACTCAATTAATAGTGCATTTTCTGTGTTTTGAACTCAGGCTTATCTGAAACATAGCAGCTACTTCATAAAGCAGCTATTCTTCACTCTCTGCCTCATTCATAGTTACTCTGATAATGGCTGTGTCTCTTTTGATAAAACACGTTTGCATATCATTTCACACATGGTTAATTAATTTCTCAAGCCCCTTAGCAGCACATTCAATGGTGCTTCGTTCGATAGTTCTGAACTTGCTCTGTAATTAAAATTCTAACCAAAAACCGCCTTTGAGAGGTAAGACCACAATAGGTCTCAGCTAGTTCTTCGCAGAAAGTCACTATTGCTTAGAGATTTATATTGTTTTTCCCTGGAGCTAATTGAAATGAAAACAGTGTTTCTGCCATATAAATACTAATACATATTTAATTAATTCCCTTCCTTCCCTCCTTTCCTAGCTCAAAGGGACTGTATGGATGAAAGAAGGTTAATGGCAACACACTACAGCATGAGACTTCTGTACTACCCTCTCACCTAAGATCCTCTCAACTCTGATCAACAGCTGAAGGAACGAAGCAGCAGAGGCCGGAAAGATGTTAGGCAATGGTATTGTAGGGATTTGGACTGAGCAAACATCTACCCCCTCTATGATGCAACCATTGCAACAATATTTTTTTCATTTTTTTATTTAACCTTTATTTAACTCAATAGCAGACATGCACTGTATATCGTTTTGAATGCACAATGGCATGTGGCTTTGCACTTTTCCCCAGCAGGTTGATGTTTGTTGTCATGAATCTTGCCCTGGAGGCAGAACTAAGCGATTTCAGCTAGATGGGCCAGCTGCAAAGTCAAATTTGACTATATCGTTAAGATGTATGTAAACAAAAATGTGCTCTTTGGTCTTAATTTAAGGTTAGGCGTTAGGGTTAGCAGTGTGGTTATGGTTAAAATTTGTTGATGTGACTTTGTGGCTGTGACCACTCTGCAGAGCTGCCTCCAGGGCAAGATTCATGACAATAAATGCCAAACTGCAATTCACTCTGTGCAACTGTAGTCAATAATTGTACTGTAGATGTGTTAGCTTGAACCCATTTTATTTGCCTGAAAAGTTTAACTTTGTGAATTATAAGTAGCGCCTCTTATCGACACATAGAATCTCTGTTTTCTTGCATGTGTGACCTCCACCTCACGACTGTCTCCCCTCCTTAAACTTTTCTCTTCACTGGTCCCTCTGAGAGACTCACAAGGCAGTGCTAGGCGGGTGTATGGCTATGCTAGCCTCTAGCTGGCTAGATAGCGCTCCGTCCCCTGTGACCTGCTCGGATGTGCCAGCACTGCTTGTTTACTGCATCATTAACCCTTTGCTCTCTCACAGTGTCTGTTTACTGCAGTCAGAGAAGCTCCAGTGTCTAGGGACATGTGGTGGAGAGAAGCTTTCTGGGACAGAATACTGTATGAGGGCCTACTATGAATAGAATATCCCCTTGTGCACAACATACTATAAAAACATGCAGAGTTATGGTTGCAGGGTCATCGAGACAAGCTGCTTCTAGATGGTTCTCTAGCTCGAAAATGCCTGCAAACATTTGCATTGCAAGGTCAGATTGTCATCTTAATAAGAGTGTATAATGATCTAATTTTAAATATGGTTGGCATTCATCTCGCAACACTTCTGAGTGGGAAAAATAGGCCTGCAATACATTGCCCATAGTTAACAGTCTTGGCACAAACGCAGTCATAAAATGGCTCCTGTCGCAAATATTGTGTTGCCGCTGATTGAAGTGTTTGTTGCCAAGCCTCTCTTCTTATTTCCTTGACAATAACAATGACAGAGGACAGCTGGTAATCTGGCTCTACTATTATCATCCCTCTGTTTGCTTTGTTTATTCCTTTCAACTTCGCACAAAAACACTCACACCTGGGTTTGTACACTTTTGATTGGACAACAGCTTCGGGTAGAAGGTAACACTCTGAAGAATGGCCCTTGTCTGTCCTTCTGAAAGAACACAAAATGTTCAACTTGAGCCTGGTATTTAAAATCGAATACCGTTTTAACATTTTATATTTTCGTCATTTAGCAGACGCTCTTATCCAGAGCGAATTACAGGAGCAATTAGGCTTAAGTGCCTTGCTCAAGGGTACATCGACCGATTTTTCAACTAGTCGGCTCGGCTATTCAAACCAGCGACCTTTCAGTTACTGGCCTAACGCTCTTAACCGCAAGCATCATATGTGTCAGATATTCTCTGTAATTGCTCAGCACAGATTTGATGGATTATACCCTGGCCTGATTCACCCACCTGAAACCTTGCTGGTAAAAATAGGCTACGTCCTATAGGACCTCTGTCATACACAGTAAGTCATACAGAGTGAATATTTCCATTGCACACTAACACCACGAGGAACTGATGCGTGTCTGTACGTAGGCCGTAAAACGGAAACAGGTGCAGGACTAAGGAGGGTAGTTCGAGACGCTTAACTGATGCTCAATACATGCAAGCTCTTCTGACAAGGCTCATTTAACCCATAAAGATGCATTGGTTCCCTATATGCGTTCACAAACACATCACCGATTTGTATGTATTTCTCCCTATTCATCTCTTTCCCAGTCGCTGGGCGATCACCCTCGATCATTAGTATGTTTACCAAAGGCTTCTTGACACAGATGAGGGCATCTCAGGCTGGCCTGTCACAGTGTGTAAGCATTCCCGGACGACATCAATAAATAAAAGGAAACACCACAGCCTCACATTGCGTTAGGTGTCGCACGGCCCCACTTGCAAATTCCAGGTTGTTACACACTCTGGTGGAACAATGGGATGAATATTTAATCCCCATTAAAAGCATGGGTTCTACCAGATGGAGCTAGGGAGAAATAGTGGTGTAAAACACTCCAAAGAGGCTTCTATTCGTGGAATGTGGAATGTGGCAGGCGTGCGCTCCCTAACGTACGCCTCCAGATGATGATAATGCTTTCCATGATCAAAAAAACGCCCCCGTCTGCCATCACCTCCTCATCCCACTCCTCATGTCCAGGACTTGTGCTGAATGGCAAATGGAGTATCTGGAAACTGTCAGAAGATGGAGTGTTCCCGCCTTGGGAATTTCACCTCTGCGTCGTCAATGATGACTGAAAAACCACTGTGACACAAATGGGGGCCTCCTCACACACCTTATTGTTTCCTCCTGATTCATAATAGTAATATTCCCTAAATGGAACGTACGTGGCTGTGTTTTGTTGATGTGCTGTATTCCAAAGCAAAGTAGTGCAATCAATTCTCGAAGCGTTCTCTGCTTATTTGAACGGAAGACCAAATGTTAACGTCATAAACGTTATTTCCATAAAAATGTGTACATAGTACTGACAGTATCATGCAGAAATAAATACTGCCCTAAACATTTGGGTATTGGGGTTAAACAGTAGCTTACATCAAATGGGTCAGAAGTGATCAAATCACCAAACACCTTCTCAATCATGGCCGATTTAGGAAGACTTATTCAGTATTTTCTCCAACAATTCTCCTTGTTAACATCCTGATGGGAGATGGTAAAGATAAGACTTGTTGCACAGTGTCAGCCATTAAAGAATTGACCAGAGTGTAGTATATCTCCTTCCATATGTAATATCATTATACCAAGCCATGGTAATAAGCCTAGTGATATATCCCCCTGCTCCTAACACTAGCTTGTAAATGAGAAGTGGTGGAGACTCCTGCATCTGAATTTATCTGAGCTGATCAGAAACACAATTATGCCTTGCTCTCTCATAATACACCCTGGTTAAGTGGCTTTGATCATTCATTTATTTATATTAACTCTATTGCTCCGCGACAGTAATGGATGTCTTTCATTAATGAATGAAGGATTTCGCCCCGGCTTGGCTTTCTTGTTCTGTAACTTAAAACCGATTGATAAATGAAAACTTTTAGGAGATTGTATTGAGCGATTTGGGAAATACTACCAAGAAACAAATTGCTGAAGAAATCCTAGTGTTTTCTTTCCCCTTTCTCCCTCTCTCTCTCTCCCCCTCTCTCTCTCTCTCTCTCTCTAGTAATCAGGTTGCTGGCTATTACAGTCGGTCTAAATGAAGAAAATCTAAATGCTTTCCCATTGATTTTTCCATTTTTTAACAACATAAAAAATGTATTGCTCTCAGTGGTTTACATGTAATACATTTCTCTGGTGATGGCTAGTGATTTCTTCAAATGTTATTGAAGAGGGCTGGAGAGGACAGGAGTGGAGAGTGGGCAGTGTCACACGTAGCGCTGCTCTCTTAGCCTGGTGTTATTGACAGATGTTGTGCTATCTCAGGCTGCCAATGGGTCGTCTTCATGGCTGCCGTCGCCGAGGCCTCAAAGCAGGCGGTCATTTCCTGTCTGAATTAAAACATAATTGGGAATCATGAATCATAATTTTTTAATGGCCACCTCAAGCATTACCCTGTCAACTTGATTCAATGCCTCCCTTGTAAGAAGCACTTTTCAACTAGGGACTCAACCTTTTGGCTAGACACGGACCCAGGTGGGCAGCAAGGGTTCAACATTTGGGAGAGCACTCATTATGTATACCTTATTCACATGCAACTCAAAAGCCCTTGGAGTGGAGGTTATTCTGACTGGTGTTATTTAGTGATGTTCTTGAGTCTTATTCTTACACATGAATGATTTATTTGTGCATAACAAGCCCATAAAAAGGGGTGTTGACTGGGCTAGAGTGGAATGGCCTGAGTGTCACAGCCTGTTCTCTGGTTCGGCTACACTTGGTCGACCCCAGTTTACAGCAGGGTTTGCTGATTAGCTATCCTCGTTGATTGACAACCAGGCATTATTCATTCGCCACACTTATGTATACCCTTGAGGAAGAGTACAAAGTTTAGCTGAGGTAAATACTCATCTGAAGTGGTGTAAAGGTTTGAGTTAAGATGCAAGTTGAATTCTGTCAAAAAGTACTTGTTAATTGTGTTTAGATACACATGGAGCCGTGTACAGTATTTAAATATGGCTCTGGATGCACATGTTGAAACGTCATGAAATTGCATTCATGTAACCGTCAAAGCTGACAGATGCTCTTGTTGTTGATACAATATATTGACTTTCAACTGTCAATAAATAAATGTGTGTACTCCTGAAATATAAAGGAAAGAGAAATAAACAACATCAAATATGTGAGTGAAAAGCTATTGTGCCATTGTGGAGGCAGCAGGCCAGAAGTGAGGCAGCAGGCCAGAAGTGAGGCAGCAGACCAGAAGTGAGGCAGCAGACCAGAAGTGAGGCAGTAGGCCAGAAGTGAGGCAGCAGGCCAGAAGTGAAGTGAAGTAGTCTGTAAAACATTGTTTTCTTTCAATGATCCTGTTTCAATTCAGACTGATTGTCTGTAACTCTGAGCTTCAAGGAACTTCAGGTGTGAACAATATAACAAAACCTATCTTCTGTAACTCCTTTTTTACTCTGAAGGCCGTCTCTGTCTGTCTGTTTCCATGGTGTTATTGTATTGAGAGATTTCTCATCTGTGTTCTAGTGTCTGTCGGGCAAGAACAAATTCTGTACCCTAGCCAAGCCTGTGAACAAATGCTATACCCTAGCCAAGCCTGTGGGAATGACTTAAAACCTCTTAAGCTGACAGTCCCTGAAATTTGGCACTATAATTATTTATAAATATATGTCTATGTTGACTTTACTTATTTTATTGACTTCCCACTGTTTTATACATCAGAAGACAGCCATCCAGACCAATGTTCCCTTACATTTTTTCTGGCACTAGGTTTTGCTGAGCACAAACTTGAACATTGTGAAAATTCTGTGCAGTTCCAGTGCGTGTTTACTGTGAACACTGAGGTTGTACCCGCATTAAGTTACAGTTAACAGTGGCCATGTAGGCTACCTGGAAATAGCTGTTCTATCATTTAGCCTACAGTGGCAGCCATGCACAAATTCATGTTGTTACTCATATGAACAGAGAAAGTGAAATATTCCTCGATATTAAAAAAGTCCTAAGCCGCTAATAACAGCAATAACGCAAGCCTATAGATACTTTCCTATTCATTCATTACTGCTACAGTGCTTGTTGTAGCACTGATTGGAAATAGGAAGAGACCACATTTTATGGCTTATAAAAGTGTTGAATACGAAGTGCTGACAGTGCGGAGTAAGACCTTAAACAGGAACTCACTCATAAAAACAGCATCTCTTTGCTGTATTCGTTGACAGTCTCTCTCTAGACATGGTTATAAACGTTTTGAAATCCCACAGTATGAACTTCGCTGTAGTTTTCTTTTCTGCCTGTTACTTTACTGCAGACACGGTCATCTGAGCCATTCGATTGGCCAGCAGTAAGCCTACAGTGCACTTGTTTTGCTCTCTGGGCCCGCAGGGAAGGCAGAGTTTGTATCTTCAGATGCATGAAATTGTTCAAAATGCCAACATTTCGCCTACCCGGAGCGCAGGGTAGCTGAATCGGTTGTATCGTTGTTGTTTTTTTACCCCTTTTTTCTCCCCAGTTACAGTCTTGTCCCATCGCTGCAACTCCCGTACGGACTCAGGAGGTCGAGAGCCATGCATCTTCCGAAACACGACCCTGCCAAGCTGCACAGCTTCTTGACACAATGCTTGTTTAACCCGTAAGCCAGCCACTCCCCAATGTGTCGGAGGAAACACCGTACACCTGGCGACTGTTTCAGTGTGCATGCGCCCGGCCCACCACAGGAGTTGCTACAGAGCGATGGGACAAGTACATCCTTGCCGGCCAAACCCTCCCCAAACCCGGACGACGCTGGGCCAGTTGTACGCTGCCTCATGGGTCTCCCAGTTGCAGCTGGCTGCGAACCAGGATCTGTAGTGAGCACTGTGATGCAGAGCCTTAGACCGCTGCGTTGTTTTTTTTTACAGAAATGTTTGGCGATCGACTAGGAATGCCTTGGATCGCAATCGACCTACTGCTCTGGAAAGTTGAGTGAAGTTCAATCTCATGCGTCGCTCCCTGGGCTAATATTTCTGCGCAGCAGTCCTGGTTGAGCTGCACGGCAGTCTCTGGCTACTCGCAGCTTAGAGGGAACATTGATCCAAACCTTCCTAGGACCATGTAAACGTCCTGTCGAATAAACTTGTATTTGCCTCACTCTGGTGATCGGCTGCATCATTAAATCCATTTATGTCACTTCACTGCAACGTTACGTCAAAGGGGCGGTCCTTAGAAAAGCATTTATCCAGCTCGACATGTCAAAGCAATGGCTGAATTTGTCTGGAGCAGGCGGATCTAAATACATAACGTGTATAGCTCTACGATAAAGAATGTGACCTATACACTTCCTAAAACCTAAAATAAGTAAAGAAGTAATTTTGTGTGGAAGTTAACATTTGTTTTACGTCGGAAGCAGACACATTGCATATGCTCAGAATGACAATATCAAGACCTTTACATAGCACTTCTCCCTTTGTCTATAGGAGTCCAGTGGGGTCCAGTGAATACCCTAAATAGGTTTTGTGGTAGGGAAATAGTTTAAGCGTGTCTTATTGCCTTGTGGATGACTATTGTTCATGTGATGTAATCATTTTGAGGGCATCCTCCTTGATCCCTTTAGAGATGGGTCACATAACGAAGCATGAAAAAGGAAATTGAATGGAAATCAATTAATCCATACAATTATTCGAGTTTCATACTATGTGATGCATATCACAGAAAGGCCAACTCGTTTTCAGATAAGTACATTTCTGAGAAATATTGCAATCTGTTCTGCAGCATACGCTTTTCACTTTAATAACAATGTTACCTGTTAAAGCTCTCTATTCATGGAAAGTCAAGAGAACATTGGACTGTAAGAACCATACAGAAGCCTTTAGTGTCTGTGATCTCCAGCCCCAAGAACAAATAGAAATTACATCAATCGTATTCACATGGTCAAAATGTGGAGTGTCAGCCACAAATACCAATCATTCCATCAGGGGAGGGACGAGGTTACCCTCCCAAATGTCAGCGTGAGGCCATTCAATAAGATATGACATGGGCCTTGTCACTGCAGTGGTGGGCTGTCACTACCGCTGCTCGTGAGCATCGGAAAAGGTCACATGAACCTCTGGCTCGCACGTGATTCGTCATCACAGAAGTGACGGACGGACGGACGGGGGGGGGGGTAGTAGCGTGTTAGACAGCCCACAAATCTGCCTTAATTTCTATGCAGAGGGCCTGTTAGGTGAGAGTAGTCACATAGTTATTCCTCCATAATGCCCTTAAGCTGGTGGTTTCCTGAATGGGCAGTGCTTGAGTGTATTTGTTACAGGCACAGGCAGGACATGACAGATACTGGTTAAAGACAGGGTGGTGTTGAGGAACTGTAGAGGAGAAAGGAATAAGATGGAGCCTCTGCTATACCCATAGACTTCCAGTCATTGTGCTAAGGCGAGTTAGCATTGGTTCTCTAAACTCTCTCTCTCTAACTTCCTTCATTCTGGACACAGATAAAAGGTATCCATGAGTTAATCTGACTCTGGGGAAGTAGATAAAGGGCCTCATTGTCAAAGTCCCCAAATATCTCTTGCTTAATGTTTAAGCTTTCACTCTCAATGAATCATCTTAAAGTTCTGCCAAAAAAATTGGCATCTGGGCTAGTTCAATTAAAGTGTTCAGTAATTGGATTAAGTTAACAAACCTCAAAATAATCATTTTGGTTGAGCTTGGGGAGAACTGTCGACAACCCAGTTCATAACAGTGACACTCAGTGAAACATAACATGTACGACAGGTGTGCGTTTGTGGGTATATGTGCAAATGTTAGAGTTTTTAAATGTCACAAACGTGGCCAGGCGGGAGGCATTCGATTTCCCTCTGTAATATCCCCTCATGCCCTCCTCTTTCTTCAGGGTGACTTGTTGGCTTTTGATTATCCTGGCAAGAAAATTCCAATAAATGCACAGGGCCTAGACAGGTAGGGATTTTTCTCCAGTGATTTTCTGTAATTTATTTTTCTTTGCATACGAAATGTGTTAGTCAAATATCAGTTGCTTCTCAGTTTTGCTCCCCAAGGTGTGGATGTGTCATGCCAGTCTTATAATCATGTATATGAATAAAAGGTTTTATTAAGCTCTCCTGATTCTCCAATCTATCAATTTAGTCACAGGAAGCATAGCTCACTTTGAAGTAAGTGCCAGAAATTAAATTGAACTCAGTGGCACCAATATCACAATTCTGGAACAAAAACATGATATACTACTACGCAGTCTCACAGCTGGATTGAATATAAGTGTGCCCAAAACCAAAATACCCTTTCAACGTCACAGGTTGGTAGGCTTGTAAAGATGCCTTGTCTTAAAGGAAAGGTTCACCCATTTTATTTTATGCTATATTGTTTTTGTGTATCTCTGAATGGTGTTCTATCAATTCATGCTGCATCACGTGGTTGCTAAGCTAATCGTCAAGCAATCGAAGTCAGTGTACATGTCAAGAAACGTGCCTATTTTCCTTTAAAGTACATAATGTCACGATTCCAAATCTATATGATATCACAGATAGCAAGTTAATTATCTCACATCCCAGAAAATATTTGTAATGCTGTACTTCTTGTTGACAAAATTCATGGTAATGTTGGGTTTTTGAGCTAGCGCCCAATAGACTCCCAATCACTCCTTGAAGGAGAGCGCTCCTTGTCCCAGAATCGCCAAGATTGCACCAGTTGACGTAGCATGGGTAATGTTTCCCATCTCCTCAAAAGTATATCTGCCTTTGCGATTGTCAGACTTGGCACATAGACTTTACTTTACATGCTGAAATTGTCTTTGGTGTTATTGTGTTTAGCTCACAGGAGGTTGGTGACACCTTAATTGGGGAGGATGTGCTCATTCTAATGTTCCCGACATTATAATGAGCCATCCTCCCCTCAGCAGCCTCCACTGGTGTAGCTACGCTTGCTTGCTTGCTTGCTTCTAGCTACCTAGCTAGCTCCCAAAGAGAGAGCATTGCAATGTGGTCGACGAGCAGCAACATATTTTCACAATGATTTTTCATGTTGCTACCACCCTTACTATCACACCAAAATGAAACATTGTTCAAAAAAAATATTGTTCTCACATATAAGTGTTATTTAACATTGTAAATCAAAGGAATTAGTGGTTTTGGGTGAATCTCTCCTTTAAGACTGCTAAGACTTTGCTCAGTTTCTTCCCTACCTTTTGATGTGGAATACTCCAAGAGCCCATTTTCTATCCCAAGTTTGAAGTACGATCAATACTTAGTGACATACGTAAAATGACTGCATTTCCATATTTGATTTCATGTAGTCTTTGACACTTTTCTGCCTATACTAAAGGTTATGATGATTGATGACGAGAATCGGTCAATGTATGAATAAACATGTGTTGCATAAATCAAATGTAATTATTTATTGATTGCTCCGTTGTCACACCAAAATGTGAATACTGAACTTTTTATTAAAATGTTGACTGGAAAGGTATTCAATGATTATATGCCTAAAAACTCCTGACACCTGCGTTTTAAGTTGGTCTGTGTGCGTACGTGCGAGGGTATATATGACAGCAGTAGAAAAATCTATATAGATAGGTAAAGAGAGGAAGGTAGATGGTAAGTCTCGAGAGAATAAGTAAAATATGATTACCTCTGAAAAATGGTTTAATTTTATTCCTGATTGCGTACATTGGTTTTTTACGGCACACTGCTTGAGAGTTTCGGCAACTTTATTTCATTACAAAAAGCAGATGAGTACCCAGTAATGACCTGTAATTTCTAATCACGTTCTCATTCTCCATCTCTGGATATATCTATTAGTTTCTTAGAAATAACGTGTCAACCTTGAATAAAGTATAATGCAGTGGAGTGAATTACCTTTGAAAATTGAAAAAAGTTTGCGTCAGGGGAGACAGGGAGAGAGAGGAGAGATCTTTTACCCATCTACCTAAGGCGTGTGATTCAAAATGGGAAAACCTCCTCTGCCTCCGCTCTTATTTTGATGGGTCTCTGCGGGAATCATTTAGTTTGAGTCATTCACCCTTCTGCAGTACGTGAGGAATCACCTTGAAGGCCCGGACACTTTGCTTATGCATTGCACATCTCACATCCCATTCCTTGACCATGTCTTTATCGACAGCTTGTAGACTTCCTAGAGTTCTTCCAAAATGGCACCCTATTCCCTGCGTAGTCCACTACTTTTGATCAGAGCATATGGGCCCAGGTCAAAATTGGTGCACTGCAAATCGAATAGGGTGCCATTTGGGATGTAAACTGGAACAAAGGGGGGGTCTTGAATTCTATTAAATCTAGTATTAAATGGAAGTCTGCATTGTGGTAAATTGTCAAATGTAATTTTATTCGATTAAGAGTTTAAAATGCAGTGCTGATTAAATGGTCACCCGCAGGGCACAATGCACACAGCAAGTGCCATACTCATTCATTTGTGTTGGCTCTCAGCATCAACAGAGTGCTTCTCTATGTATGTGATTATTAGCTGTTAAAAAGTTTAAAAGAATAAGGTTGTTTGTCTTAAAATGTGTAAAGATATAGGCATAGTTAATTTTTTGACACTTGCTTAAGGGCTTTGATATAGCAGTTATAGTATATTCATGTAATTTCACCCTGACTTCGGCACACAACCGCAGTCTTTCTTGTTAAAATCTTTAACATTTTGAGAATATGATTCCAACAGAAACACTGGAACAGTAGTTAACCCTCGTGTGACATACTTATACTTGTAAATACTATATACTGTGTAAAAATACAGCGTTTACAACTGTTAAGGACCCAGGCTCTCACATCTAGCTACTGTACATCCGTTAGGACATTCAACTCATCAAAGAAGGGTATTTTCTGATGTGATAAGATCCCAATGGTGTACTTCAAGCCACTGGCGCTATTCTCTTCTGTCCATTTTTCAGAATGTGTGAATCCTTGACGGATAAGTAGTAGCTCATCATAATCCATTTTGTGTTATTACCCAGGCTCCTTTGATCTGGCTTGATTTGTGGTAATGTTTTCGGAATGACCGCGGTAGGAGATGGCTTCACATTGCAGATGTCGTCGTCCGTCATTTGTCGCCAAGATGTGGTCATTAACTAAATCTGGTCATGTATCAGTCACCTGTTCATGGCGTTTTCATCTCCCGTCTTGACACGAGTGTGCCTGGGTCTGCCTGGGCTTAAGGCAGGACCGTGATCTATTATGGATTCATAAGCAGCTGCTTTGCTGTTCTCTAAGGAACTACAGCACCACCAGCGGTGTAAAGTACTCAATTAAAAATACTTTAAAGTACTACTTAAGTCGTTTTTTGGGTACTTTACTATTTATATTTTTGACAACTTTTACTTCACTACATTCCTAAAAGAAAATATGTACTCCCATACATTTTCCATGACACCCAAAACGAGTTGTTACATTTCGAATGCTCAGGCAGGACAGAATTATGGTCCAATTCACACAACTACCAATAATAACGCATTGTCATCCCTACTGCCTCTGATCTGGCGGACTCACTAAACACAAACATTGCATTTGTAAATTATGTCTGAGTGTTGGAGTGTGTGCCCGTCTGTCCGTTAAATAAATAGTGCTGTCTTGTTTTCTTAATATAAGGAATTTGACTTAAGCATGACAATTTAGTTATTTTTCAACCACTGAGTACCACACTTTCTCACCCCAAGCACCCCAAGTCTAGAGGTACTTTATATTTACATTAAATGGTAGAGCAGTTTTAGTTTGCGATGGTTTCCATAATGTAAAAATACACTCTTCTGCATCCTGTTTGTAAAATCAGCATATTTGTGTTTATGAATGTGTTAATTAACCCAACTGTGTTATCAATGCTTTTTAAATCAGGATCCTTATGGATCCATGGAGAATCATGCAGGGGATGGGGCTCCCGCAGTGCTATTTTCTTGCACATCATGCATTATGGGTAATCACAATTAATGCTGTAAAATCGTAGTTAACAAGAGGACACTGGGAGAGGGGTAACCTGAGTCAGCGTTTTACGATGAGGCACAAAGAGGAACCTTAACATAGTCACAATGAGGGCACAGGGGATGTAATAACAGCTAAGTGACTGCATAAATGGACCAGCCTGAACGGGGTGGAGAGGGGAGGGCACAGGAGAGCTCCAAGATAAGATGCCCTCCAAATTTGCTAAGATTGCGGATCGACTCTCATTACTCCAGGTCATACCTGTATCCGTTTTGGGAATAAAATAATCTCAGCAAACATGTAGAAGAGTGTAAAATAGAGAATATGTGCCTAGGATCAGGAATCAGGAGTTGTTTGAACATAATTATCATAACATATCAAATTTTAAAGTGTACTGTATTGTGCACTTTCTGTGACTTTTGGAACTGTCTTAATGAAGCCTTTGATCCATAAACCAGCAGTGCTGAGTTAGAATTATCAGTCACTGTCTGCAAGCAAAAAATATACACTGAACAAAAATATAAACGCAATATGCAACAATTTCAAAAATGTTACTAAGATACGGTTCATACGAGGAAATCAGTCAATTGAAATTAATTTTCTAATCTATGGATTTCACGACTGGGAATACAGATATGCATCTGTTGGTCACAGATACCTTACAAAAAAGGCAGGGGCGTGGATCAGAAAACCAGTCATTATCTGGTGTGACAACCATTTGCCTCATGTAGCCCGACATAGAGTTGATCAGGCTGTTAATTATGGCCTGTCTGCCATCTACCTGGTACAGTTGAAACCGGGATTCATCCGTGAAGAGCACACTTCTCCAGCGTGCCAGTGGCCATCGAAGGTGAGCATTTGGCCACTGACGTCGGTTACAACGCCGAACTGCAGTCAGGTCAAGACCCTGGCGATGATGAGCTTCCCTGAGATAGTTTCTGACAGTTTGTGAAAACCCACAGTTTCATCAGCTGTCCGGTTGGCTGGTCTCAGAAGATCCTGCAGGTGAAGAAGCCCGTTGTGGAGGTCCTGGGCTAGCGTGGTTACACGTGGTCTGCGGTTGTGAGGTTGGTTGGACGTACTGACAAATTATTTAAAACATCGTTGGAGGTGGCTTATGGTACAGAAATGAACATTCAATTCTCTGGCAACAGCTCTGGTGGACATTCCTGTAGTCAGCATGCCAATTGCACGCTCCCTCAAAACTTCAGACATCTGTGGCATTGTGTTGTGTGACAAAACTGCACATTTTAGAGTGGCCTTTTAATGTCCGCAGCACAAGGGGCACCTGTGTAATGATCATGATGTTTAATCAGCTTCTTGATATGCCACACCTGTCAGGTAGATGGATTATCTTTTCAAAGGAGAACTGCTGACTAACAGGGATGTAAACAAATTTGTTCACAACATTTTAGAGAAATAAGCTTTTTGTGCATATGGGAAACTTCAGGCATATTTTAATTCAGCTCATGAAACATGGGACCAACACTTTACATGTTGTGTTTATATTTTTGTTCAGTATATACAGTGGCAAGAAAAAGTATGTGAAACCTTTGGAATTACCTGAATTTCTGCATAAATTGGTCATACAATTTGATCTGATCTTCATCTAAGTCACAACAATAGACAAACACAGTCTGCTTAAACTAATAACACACAAACAATTATACGTTTTCATGTCTTTATTGAACACACCATGTAAACAGTCACAGTGCAGGGTGGAAAAAGTATGTGAACCCTTGGATTTAATCACTTTTGACCCTCCTTTGGCAGCAATAACCTCAACCAATCGTTTTCTGTAGTCGCGGATCAGACCTGCACAACGGTCAGGAGGAATTTTGGACCATTCCTCTTTACAAAACTGTTTCAGTTCAGCAATATTCTTGGGATGTCTGGTGTGAACCGCTCTCTTGAGGTCATGCCACAGCATCTCAATCGGGTTGAGGTCAGGACTCTGACTGGGCCACTCCAGAATGGGTATTTTTTTCTGTTGTTGATTTACTTCTGTGTTTTAGGTCGTTGTCCTGTTGCATCACCCAACTTCTGTTGATCCTCAATTGGCGGATAGATTCTTCTTACATTCTCCTTCAAAATGTCTTGATAAACTTGGGAATTCATTTTTCCAATGATGATAGCAAGCTGTCCATGCCCTGAGGCAGCAAATCAGCCCCAAACCATGATGCTCCCTACACCATACTTTACAGTTGGGATGAGGTTTAGTTTTTTTCTCTCCACACATAGTGATGTGTGTTCCTTCTACAAAGTATTAACTCAGAGGTGTGAATATGTAAATGAGATATTACTGTATTTCATTTTCTAGAAATAAACACAAATGTCTAAAAACATGTTTGTACTTTGTCATTATGGGGTATTGTGTGTACATGGGTGAGTACATTCTTTTATTTAATCCATTTTGAATTTAAGCTGTAACGCAAGAAAATGTAGAATAAATCAAGGCTGTGAATACTTTCTGAAGGCACTGTATAAAAAGAATAAAACATGTAACACCAAGCTCTGAAAAACAGCCAAAGACCGACGGCATTCCATTCCTTCCACCCACCCACCTTTCCATGTCCGGGAACCTGATCCACAAAGGGACAGCCTCCAGATCCACTGTTTCCACTGAGAGGGCTGAGGCTCCAGCGTGGTCCATCGTCAGGGCTACATCAAAGGCCCACTGCTTTTGAAAGATAATGTCCTGGCTTTGGCCGCTATCCACTGATTCATGCATGCGTGTGGGCAACTTGTGTATTTTCCCTAGCCTTCTCCCTTTTCTCAGAACCATTTAGAGCGTACAGCGAAAACCCGGCTCTGCTACCCTTCTAATGTACTGTTATCCTCCCATTTGCAGTGAGGTTCTAGCTGAGTAAAATACACTGAAAACAGAAGCAGAAACTGGAAGGGAGTGATGTAGAAGTGAATTAGGTCCCTCTTTGAGAGCATGCTTTCTATGTCCACTACTGAGCCTCTCAGAAGTACTCCAGAGTTCTACGGTGGGATTTGTGCACTTTGTAAGAGGCCTAACGGATTTAATGGGCCGATATCCTTGTTTCTTGTAGTTCACTTCACCTGTGTGGAAATAAAGTCTTCCGACACTTACGCGTCAAACAACCACTGCTTGAAACATCAAGGATTCAAGCTTCATTCAATGACCAGCCCTATTTTCTGGTTGTTTCCTCGCGGAAGTCTTATCATTTGTAATGTATAGTAAAGGCCTCCACATTCCACTCAAGCATGCTACTAGCCCGGCAACCATATATCCTCGGTGTGGAGAGGGCTTGCATCCAGACATCCATCATGTGGGGTCCAATTCCTGTGTGGAAGGTCCTGCTCTTATATCACGTTCCTATCATGATGTTGCCCAAAACACATCAGTGGGTGTAATGACACAGGCTGATTCCCCTCCACCCCCTGTCCTCCACTCCCACGTCCTGCTATGTCCCAGGCGGTATGAGGAAATACGGCAGTTACTTTTTTATGATGATATCAGAACTCCCGGTGACATCTGCTTAATGGTTCCATCCCAGGTTGCGAATGGAGTCGAATGGTGGTGGAAATGTCTGCTTTTATGGCTGTTTTCCATTTACAATTTGACAAGCGGATACTTGACAGCTTTCCCTTGTGCTCTTCTATCCAAAAAACTTGGTTAGGGACCTGAATAATGGATTAGGGCTCATTAGGGTTGTGCTCCATAGGATAACAATGTATTCTCATCATCTGAATCGAAAACAAATGTTCATTCCTGCACCATTCAGGCGGCCATTTTAGTTGGTCTATTTGAAATGCCTCACTTGTTGCCCATGATGGCACGTGTCTGTGTTCTGTATCTCCATTGAAATGTCTCGTCATATTGGCAATGTCAACGGTTCCTACAGGTCCTGGCTATCCCTTAGACAGAAACCATACCTCATGTCCCACGTGTCAAGTGAGGGAGACAAATTCCTGTTGCATTTGGGTTCACCCGCATCCATTTCTCCCTTAGCCGCCAGACGTCCATGTTATGAAGTATCTGTGAGAAGGGTGGCACATGTGAGAGGGCTAGATGGATTGTCACTGGTAGGCTCTACCTGGTAGAGAGGCAGCATCTCTCCTCTGCTCCCAAATGCAATTAAGTTAAATAATGATTTGTATATAAATTATAACAGCAGTCAGAAAGTCTACCCTGTCCTTGTCTCCGAGTTAAATGTTGCAGAATCAACCCCAGCGGAGGTTGTGTGCGAGGAAAATGGAACGTGTGAGATGGCGTCAACTGATGAAATGTGAATGTCAAAAAAATCAACAAACTCTTGGCCCCTGAAAAACTAAAACAACAAATGATGTGGATGTTTATATCCTGTCTTGTGCTATTTATAGTCCCTATTCCTCAGAGTCTCTATCTCCACTCATACACTAGATCTAAAGTCGTTTGGAATATAGTTTGATAGAGGCATGCACATGACGGATGGGCGGAACATGTACATCCTTTTGACCTAGTGGGTCAGCTCCACATGCATACATCTGGCTTATGCAAGTCTGACTTGATCCGGTTAGTCTAAGCCTAATCTCCATCACTCACACACTAGATCTATAATATATGATCCTTACCCCTCTCTGTGTGCTATATATTATCTATCCTTCATCCCTCACTCCTTCTCTACACAAGGTCTCTATCCTATCCTTTCGCTGCGGACTTTGCCTGTCCTCTCCCCATCCCTCATTCTTATGTGACTAGCCTTTTTGTGTTAATGGCGCCATATTTTTCCCAGGGCAGAATTAGGTGTCTTTTATCATGGGGTCGACCCTCCCTTTTAACACAGGCTCACCTCACCATAGTTTCCCAGCAAGAGACAAGCAGTCACTTGTAAAGAACCAGCGACTGGGGTTATTGGAGAAGAGATGGGAGAGAGTCTGTGTGTGGGGGGGGGGCGGGGGGGTTTACCGGTAGCTGTGATGAGTGTGTACCAGTAGCTGTGATGAGGCCGGTTGCTGTGGCAACTAGCAGAACAGCTCTGCCGCCCTCTGATATATTGTTCCTAGAGAGGGAGAGAGAAGATGACATCCATTAGAAAAAAAAACAGATTTCAGGTACTTTATTATTTCTCTATTTCACTGACCATCGTTTGATGTACGTGGCCCTGACTCCCAGGGATCCACATTATGACAAATATGTCTGGCTGAAGCATTGGTAGCAGAGGCACTGGCCTTAGTCAAAGGGTATATGAATCAGCCTGAGGTTAATACCCTTGTACTGTAGGATGCGACTACCTTCTCCCTCTCCTTCCCCCTCCTAATTTGGTGTTTGTCTGCAAGCATTAATATTGGATGGGCAGGGACACCTTGCACTAAATTTAGAACGGACTCTCTGCAGACAAGAGGCAATATCGAGGAACGAATTTGCAATGTATCTTGATAATGGCCCACACAGCAAAGCCCTTCAGATGAGGAAATGTCTTTGCTTCATAAGATCAGATGTAGTTTCTGTCATATTAGTGGAATGACAGCCGAGTGGAATCCTGGCTCTGCTGTAGTGACTCCTGTATTGTCAAATTATACCACCTACTTGTTTTAAGCTTTAATGTCATCTGCACATGCAACAAATCATTTGATGTAGCATGCATAGAAACTGTACTTCAACTGTTTGTACTTGAAACCAAACTCAACCTTCCCAAACACAATTCTTCAGCTTCAATGAAGAGAGCACTAATCTACTCATTGTGTAAAACAGTTTAGAATAGAATAAAAAATGGTTCCATTTGTACAGATACAAATGGAAAACTAGCATGATTTAAATGTGTCTCCTATAGACAGTGAAGTGGCAATGCATTGTACTTGTCAGGAAGACAACAAGCCTTAACTCAGAGCTGCCCATAGACACTGCCTTAACTCAGAGCAGCCCATAGACACTGCCTTAACTCAGAGCTGCCCATAGACACTGCCTTAACTCAGAGCAGCCCATAGACACTGCCTTAACTCAGAGCAGCCCATAGACACTGCCTTAACTCAGAGCAGCCCATAGACACTGCCTTAACTCAGAGCTGCCCATAGACACTGCCTTAACTCAGAGCTGCCCATAGACACTGCCTTAACTCAGAGCTGCCCATAGACGATAAAAGACAGTACTGTGCAGCCGTTTTCATCGACCTGGCCAAGGCTTTCGACTCTGTCAATCACTGCATTCTTATTGGCAGACTCAACAGCCTTGGTTTCTCAAGTGACTGCCTTGCTTGGTTCTCTAACTACTTTGCAGACAGAGTTCAGTGTGTCAAATCGGAGGGCCTATTGTCCAATCCTCTGGCAGTCTCTATGGGGGTGCCACAGGGTTCAATTCTTGGGCCAACCCTTTTCTCTATATACATCAACGATGTTGCTCTCGCTGCTGGTGACTCTCTGATCCATCTCTATGCAGATGACACCATTCTGTATACATCTGGCCCCTCTTTGGATACTGTGTTTACTAACCTTCAATCAAGCTTCAATGCCATACAACACTCCTTCCGTGGCCTACAACTGCTCTTAAACGCTAGTAAAACTAAGTGCATGCTTTTCTATCGAACGCTGCCAGCACCCGCCCACCGGACTATCATCACTACTCTCGACGGATCCGAATTAGAATATGTGGACACCTACAAATACCTAGGCATCTGGTTAGACTATAAACTCAACTTCCAGACTCACATCAACCATCTCCAATCCAAAATTAAATCCAGAATTGGCTTCCTATTTCGCAACAGAGCCTCCTTCACTCATGCTGCCAAACATGCCCTTGTAAAACTGACTATCCTACCGATCCTTGATTTCGGCGATGTCATTTACAAACTAGCCTCCAACACTCTACTTAGCAAACTGGATGTAGTCTATCATAGTGCCATCCGTTTTGTCACCAAAGCCCCATACACTACCCACCACTGCGACCTGTATGCTCTCGTTGGCTGGCCTTCACTATATATTCGTCGCCAAATCCACTGGCTCCAGGTCATCTATAAGTCTTTATTAGGTAAATCCCCGCCCTATCTCAGCTCACTGGTCACCATAGCAACACCCACCCGTAGCATGCGCTCCAGCAGGTATATCTCACTGGTCACCCCCAAAGCCAACACCTCCTTTGGCCGCCATTCCTTCCAGTTCGCTGCTGCCAATGACTGGAACGAATTGCAAAAATCATTGAAGCTAGAGGTTCCTATCTCCCTCAATAACTTTAAGCATCAGCTGTCAAAGCTGCTTATCGATCACTGCACCTGTATATAGCCCTTCTGTAAATAGCCCACCCTACTACCTCATCCCCATATTTATTTTTGTTTATTTTCACTAATCTTGCACTCCAGTATCTCTATTTGCACATCATAATTTGCACATCCTTCATTCCTGTGTTAATGATGATAATTTCTGTAATTTATTTCTACTCTATAGTCTATTTATTGTCCTACCTCCCAACCTTACTGCATTTTTGCACTACATTTTGCACTCTGTTTATAGATTTTCTATTGTGTTTTTGACTGTTTGTTTAATGTGTAACTCTGTGTTTGTTTTTTGTCGCACTGCTTTGCTTTGTCTTGGCCAGGTCGCAGTTGCAAATGAGAACTTGTTCTCAACTGACCTACCTGGTTAAATAAAGGTGAAATAAAATAAAAAAAATAAAAGACACTGCCTTAACTCAGAGCAGCCCATAGACACTGCCTTAACTCAGAGCTGCCCATAGACACTGCCTTAACTCAGAGCTGCCCATAGACACTGCCTTAACTCAGAGCTGCCCATAGACACTGCCTTAACTCAGAGCAGCCCATAGACACGGCCTTAACTCAGAGCTGCCCATAGATACTGCCTTAACTCAGAGCTGCCCATAGACACTGCCTTAACTCAGAGCAGCCCATAGACACTGCCTTAACTCAGAGCTGCCCATAGACACTGCCTTAACTCAGAGCTGCCCATAGACACTGCCTTAACTCAGAGCAGCCCATAGACACTGCCTTAACTCAGAGCTGCCCATAGACACTGCCTTAACTCAGAGCTGCCCATAGACACTGCCTTAACTCAGAGCTGCGTCTGTACTCCTTTAGTTCCAATTCGAGTGCATCCTCATTCCTCAGGTCCTGCAGTCTGGTCCTGAGTGCAATTTCCACCTCTGCCTCCAGGGTCGTGAACCTGACTCTCCCAGTGGATTATGCCATGGAATTATAAGAACCAAAATGCCCCCCCCCCACTTCCTTATCCTCCCAGCTGCAGGGAATATTAGTCTGACCTCAAACAAAATGCAGGTTGCCCCTAGCAGCTGGGTAAACAGGTAATATCCCCAGGTAAACAGACCATAATATCCCTCCCTTTAAACAGAGAGACGTGTGTGAGATAGCCTGATGCAAATGCCATGCTCTCCTCTCCCTTTCCACTCAGGGCTCCCATTACACAGTGCAAAGATTGGTACACTGGTCAGCATAGGGGATGAGGCTTTAATCATTAATGATGGTTCATGTCTAAGTCGGGCATGCCCCTAAGTGCTATGTTTGATTTGGAGTTCGCTCCAGAGGGAAGGATACTAAAAGAAAGATTCTCCATGCCAAATGCGAAAACGAAATCTCGTCACTAATCTGACTGTTCAAGGGTTAATCTTCTAAATGTTTTGACTTAAACTCTGCATAATTCTTTTTATGTGCACTTGTGAACCATGGATTCTGACATGTTGCATAGTTGAATAAAGTATTAAAGTGAGTGCTGTATCACTCTATGTTCCTGTAAGTGAAGCCTGTGGATGTTCTGTTATTGTAGCATTTCTGTGATTTCCTCTCAAGCTAGAAATCAAAAGGGTTCGAGAGCCTAGAACAGGACTGCTGGTTTGGATAGCAAGTCTGCCTTGTAGATACTGTATGCATTTTCCTTTAAACCACCAAGGCAGGTGGGAACAAAACTCACTGTGTGAAGTTTTTTAACAGTTTACTTCTAAGTCAAGTTACATTTTCTCATTTTGTTTAGGCCATGTGCTGACTACAACCGACAGTACTTTTTATCCCATTTATTTAAGTGTTGACTTCTTGTTTGCTTCCTGTCTACGTAAAAAAAAAGAAAACAGGCCAAGACCTTTTCATTGTTTTTATCTCCCTCCCTCAGCAGTGACATTGCCACAACACGTCCCCCATAATGGAGATCGTTGTGAGTCTGGGCCGGTGCGATACCGACACACTATAATTGGTGCCGTCTTAAATGATTTCCCTAGTTTAGTATTAATTAGTCCTTTTAAGTGTCTCACTGAGCAACTGCAGAGACTTCCGTATGCCTTTGTTTGGGCATTAGCAACTAGACTCCGGTCCTGAGGGATGGGTCGATCTGGTTGAAGATTTTATGGGTGGCGGTGGGACAGTGGGGGATTCTTGCTAGGTCAGGGTCATGATGCAGTTTTTATGAGATGCCTTGCTGTTCGTCCAGGGTGGCCTATCACAAACAGTATAAAAAATAAAAAAAACTATAAATAATTGAAGAGAGCAGTAAACAGAATGTGCATGCACTTTCTAGAGATACTGTATCCCTACTTGAAGGCTGTTGTAAGAGGTAACAATGTTGATGTGAAACGAGAGTGACGCTTAACTTGGAAGTGCCGTCATGATGTGTTCGTGCCGTTTTCGTAGAAGTAATACAACACTTGTTTAAACATGTAATGGGGTTTCCATGACAACCCACCGCTCACTTTCGCAACGACTGTTTGAACGGTTTCACAAGCAGCAAGTGATTCTTCTGAAAATAGCATGGAGAAAGTATGTCAGCACATATCAAAGTGTTAGCCTTGGACATCTGATAGAAAATCCCAACGGCCTACTATCTGAAGCCCGTAGCGTTTAGAAATAGGATATAACAACATTAATTTAAATATGGTAGAATTACGACATTCAAGGTCGACGTGAACCCTTCACGTTAAGATTGTGACATTTCCAACAGCTCAAATGCTGTGTTTGCTTACTTGTTTAAACATCAGACAGAGGAACACACAATGGAAAATAGATAAAAAAAGAACAGGGAAATTAACTGTCGCTTTTACAGGCATTTGTGATAAGCGCCGTCAAAGGTGTTGCCAATAATTACATGTTAAATAAATTATACTCTGATAGAGTATTAGAATTAGGAATAACAGTGTCTGACAATAGCAGGGCCTAAATTAACAGAGTAAAACAAGACACTTTTATAGGTTCAATATATCAACATTGTTTAAAGAAAGTGGTTCATATTCCGGTCGTTCTTGACTGGCACAAAGCCAAATATTTTAGTTATTCTGAGAAACTTTCTTCTGAAACTGTTACTCTGGGAATGGAAACGTCTATTAATGGATGGACTTAGGGTTTAACGTATTTAAATAACGTCTCAGTGTCTGGGTTTGACCATTCTCCCTCTAAAATATTCAACCCTGTGGTATATTTCAACTTCACTGTCATCAGGAAATGAAAATTATTGACAATGTTTTTTAAAGAAATCACTCCGGGAAAAGTCGTAGGTGGACAGAATGTTAACATTACTACAACAACTTTTTTACAGATTCATTGTGTTTAATACCGATGTGAAAAGTATTTTTTCAGAAATATATTGTGACACTACTTTGTTGAGAAATGGATGCTTGCTGGTTCTGAGAGTATAAACTGTAGGTGTTGAGTTTACACCTTAGGGCCGTTTGGCAAAGTCATGACATATGGGTCTTTTTTTACAGGGACATTGTTGTTCAGTCACGCAACAACAATTGTTTTTCGTGCCATTTTCTTAGAATATGGAAAACAATTATTTTGTTATATACTTTATATACAAAACCTTCCTAATATTGAGTTACACCCCTTTTTTACCCTCAGAACAGTTTCAAGGTGAAAGTGTTCCACATGTTGACTCCAATGCTTCCCACAGTTGTGACAAGTTGGTTGGATGTCCTTTGGGTGGTCGACCATTCTTGATATGGGAAACTGTTGAGCATGAAAAACCAGCAGCGTTACAGTTCTTGACATACTTGAACCGGTGTGCCTGGCACCTACTATCATACCTCATTCAAAGGCTCTTAAACCTTTTGTCTTGCCCATTCACCCTCTGAATGGTATGCATATACAATCCATGTCTCAATTGTCTCAAGGCTTAAAAATCCTACTTTAATCTGTCTCAGACCCTTCATCTACACTGACTGAAGTGGATTTAAGAAGTGACATCAATAAGGGATGATAGCTTTCACCTGGATTTTATACCTGGTCCTAATGTTTTGTAAACTCAGTTTATATTTGGAATTGTTTAATTTCTACTAGTGGAGACTGCTGAGGGGAGGCCTGCTGATGATAATGGCTGGAACCGGGCAAATGGAATGCCAACAAACCATGTGTTTGATGTATTTGATACCATTCCACTTATTCCTCTCCAGTCATTACAATGAGCCCATCCTCCCCAATTAAGGGGAGGATGGGCCCACTGCCACCATGTGGCACTCTGTTCACAATGTTCACATCAGCAAACCGCTCACCCACACAATGCCATACGTCTGCCACCTGACCGGTACAGTTGAAACCCGGGATTTATCCGTGAACAGCACATCATCGATCGTGAGCATTTTCCCACTGAAGTGGGTTACGATGCCGACTGCAGTCAGGTCAAGACCCTGGTGAGGACGACAAGCTCGCAGATGAGCTTCCCTGAGATGTTTTCGGACAGTTTGTGCAGAAATTCTTTGGTTGTGAAAACCCACAGTTTTCATGGCTGGTCTCAGACGATCCCGCAGGTGAAGAAGCCGGGTGTAGAGGTCCTGGGCTAGCGTGGTTACACATGGTCTGCAGTTGTGAGGCCGGTTGGACATACTGCCAAATTCTCAAAGAATTATGTTGGAGACAGCTTATGGTACAGAAATGAACATTAAATTCTCTGGCAACTGCTCTGGTGGACATTTCTGCAGTCAGCATGCAAATTGAACATTCCTTTAAAACCTGAGACATCTGTGGCATTGTGTTGTGTGACAAAACTGCACATTTTAGAGTGGCCTTTTATTGTCCCCAGCACAAGATGCACCTGTGTAATGATCATGCTGTTTAATCAGCTTCTTGATATGCCACACCTGTCAGGGGGATGGATTATCGTGGCAAATGCTGACTAACAGGGATGTAAACTAATTTGTGCACAAACAATTCTTGGATCTTTTATTTCAGCTCATGAAACATCGGACCAACACTTTACATGTTGCGTTTATACTTTTGTTCAGTGTAGATAAATGAATCATGATAATGATGACTATAGTGTTTTTCATGAGAAATATGAATATGAATGAAGTGCCTGCTTTATTAAGTATTGTATATAAATGAGCAAAGAAAAAAGAAAAACTAGAATTTACATATTCCTTCTAGAAACCCTGCTGTGACAAACTAACCTTGTGTTTCCCACTCTTGGCACTCAGTCATATCAATTAATGAGTCAAGACAATACTTCAGCGTCTTGGTTGGTTTGGTACCTAAGAAGGTGGACAATGACAATCTAAGCTGAATGACTGGTTCACTGGGTATTCAAATAATGCACAAGTGGTATACAAAATTGCTCATTAATGATTGATATACAGTACGTGACTTGACTGACAAAGTGTGCAGATATCAAATCAATTGGACATGCAAACCAAACCTGCAAACTGTTCACAGAGTAGCGTTGGGACTGACCGAAACCCATTGTTTTCATTGTTAGGAATATAGTTTGATAGTTGCATGCACATAAAGGATGGGTGGTGTCGTACCAGGGGCTGTGGAGGATGGGTGGTATCGTTAAGTGCCGTACCAGGGGCTGTGGGTATGACCTAGTGGGTCAGAGCCACATGCATAAGTCTGGCTTATCAAGTCTGACTTGACCTGGTTAGTCTGAGGAGTCCCAGTGTAGACCGGGGGACCTGTCACCTGCATGTCCACATGAGCATTGCTCTACTGTGCCAGTCGGCAAGATTACACCGAGGTCATCAACAGTGTGTCTATGGAGGAGCCACCAGCCACTCTCAGATGTGAGAGGTCAAAGCCGTATCATAAAGTACTGCATACCTGTCATTATAGGCCTAGTATAATTTCTCATGGGGGGGTTTGAAGGAGTTCAGCCGTATATGTGTTGAGGTCAATAGTAACTGCCCTGTGAAGTTTTGATATAAACCCCTCACAGGTAGAATCAGCTATATGATGTCGTATAAGGTGGGGCAACTTCCTGTTTACAGGAACACAATACATACAGGCTTGATTCATCACTCCAGAGTCTAATGCCGGCGCTTGGCATTGCACATGGTGATCTTAGGCTTGTGTGTGGCTGCTCGGCCATGGGAACCCGTTTCATTAATCTTCCGACGAACAGCTATTGTGCTGACGTTGCTTACAGTAGCAGTTTGGAACTCGGAACAGACGATTTTTACACGCTATTACCTCTGCTTACTAAGCACACACGGAGGATGCATGATACTGTCTGTTTGCGTAGAGCACATGAGGATTACCTCTGTTTACTAAGCACATACGGAGGACGCATGATACTGTCTGTTTGCGTAGAGCACATGAGGATTACCTCTGCTTGCTAAGCACACACGGAGGATGCATGAAACTGTATGATTGCGTAGAGCACATGAGGATTACCTCTGCTTGCTGTGCACATACATCATCCACCTCTCTCAAATCAAATCAAATCAAATCAGATGTTATTGGTCACATACACGTGTTTAGCAGATGTTATTGCGGGTGTAGCGAAATGCTTGTGTTTCTAGCTCTGACAGTGCAGTAATATCTAACAATTTCACAACATATACCCAATACACACAAATCTAAGTAAAGCAATGGAATTAAGAATATATAAATATATGGATAAGCAAATTATCACACTCCCTCTCACTTTGACTCTCTCTGTGTTTGATTAAACCAACAGAATGGATAGCTGTGAATGGGGTGGGGGATGAATTAGATGTGTATACAAATCAGCCAGGTCACCCGTGATACAAGTCAGTATTCAACGCCCATCGATGTCTGAGGAAGTCGGGAGATTGTGGAAATGGCCTCTAGGGGCAACAGTGAGAGCTGTTACCTTCAAGTAGGTTTTGGGTTTTGGAAGGGTGTTGTGAACAGGGCTGGGGGATTGGAATGGCAGATTGGTGTAAGCATCTGCCTCTGGTGCCAAAGGTTGCATGTTCAAATCCAGAGATAGAAAGTTGTTTTTGATATTTTTGTTTTAAGCCTATCCAAAACCTTAACCATTCAGACTTAATGCCTAAACTTAACCTTTGGAACAACTTCGAAGTTTGACGTTTGAGAAACATGGATGAATGTCTAATTCTGACTTGAGTCTGTGAGAGCTTGTTGATACATATTGAGGTATTTCAACTAAAACCTGGAATCAGGGGGACAGTTCGTGATGACCGTGGAAACGGATCGCAACCAAAATAATTCATTACGACTAGGTTGCCAGAAATAGCCGTCTTTGAGGCACAAATTCCTTTCTAGTCTTAACAACTAACATGGCTTCAGATAAGTCTCTCTTTTTTTCTTGCAGAAGTGGTCAAGGGCAAAGAACAATTTGGTTAATGCAGCGGCCATAAATCTGTGACATGAGACTGTAGCATAAAACATAAAACCTAACCAATGTTTAATTCCTATAGGTTCTCTGCTTGGATAGTGTGAGAGATGGAGGAATAAAACTACAACAACCCTTCGCTCTTTTGGTAAAAGGTTCCAGTCTTAACACACATGGAGAGAGAGGCTATCTAGCCTGGACGGGTCCCTGTAGTCGGGCTAATTGTTGGTTGCCTGCATCGCCGAGAGGACGCTGCATGAAATATTAAGCGAGGCTCTTGGGTTTGCGAGTCACCCATGACAGTCGGGCAGATTTATAATTAAGCAGGGGAGGATTAAAGACACAGTGAGAATGAAGATTAATAAGCAACGGCCTGGGCCGGGGCCGACTACGCCAAACCAGAGACACGAGAGTCATTAACCCCTTCCCGCTTCCCCCAGAATGCACCACTGTTGGGCTGCTGAGAGGCATTGAGAGGTGTTGAGGGGCCATGGGTCATAAAGTCCCAGGATGTTGTCTTCACAGACTATTAAATATGCCTCCTGTCATTCGTAGTATTTTTCAGGTCATTTCACGTGCTGGGAGATGTGGCGGTTAGCCTTGTTCAGTGGTGCTTGAGTTGTTGTCTGGGCTTTGCAGAGCAGTTTTGAAAGGGAAACATTTCTGAAAGAGAGAAATGAATACGTGGCACTGTAGGCTATAGGGCATGAGGCTGAGGACCAGAAAATATTAACTTGTCAAAATTGATGGGGTAATTTGTTTTCTTTCGTTACTGAATTAATACTGTTTGTGTGTGCACACGCATGCGTGCACCACATGTGTGTGTGTGTTTGTTTGATTGATGTCATACTTTGAACAGAGAGACTAGGTCGGGAAATGTATTTTTACTCATTATGCAATCATAATGAAAGTATTTCTCCAAAGAGTCTGCAAAGTTTGCTCCGACATCTCCAAAATTGTATGCACAGCAAAATATGACGGCCTGATGCACTCCGTGGAACTCAGCAATATTTCACCATGTTCCAAACAAAACATAGCTCTGAGTAAATTTCCAAATCCGTGCAGAAAAAAAAGAAGAGAAATTGTAATAGACTCCTCTAGTTTGCCAAGTATTTATCTCGTTCTTCACTGCCTGGGCAAAGTGTACGCTTGAAAACCATTCTAAATAGGGGAAGATATAGAGTGCGGCACACCTGCTGAAAGTTATTACACCGGTGACACTAATGCGTAGTGCAAAACTAACATTTATCTTTGCCGTGTGCAACAGGGAACCTTCGCCGGGTGTTAATGCGTGCATCAGGGCACAAAGAGGTCTGACTCTGACAGCTCCTCTGGGACACCTTGAGCGGTAACGCGCCGCCGCTGCCTGACACCTGCCCCGCCACCCCCGTGCCAAAAAAGAAAAGTGGAACTACTTTCTGTTCCCGTCCCTGTCCCTGTTTCATTCCAGTAGCATGGCATGCCGGTAATGGGTGCGTTGGAGTGTGCATCCACTGTGATGTTGACATGGTGTAAATGCACAGTCACAGGATCTGGCGCGACGAGGCAAGTAGGTGCAGGGAGAATCCCCCCCCCACTGCTCTCTGGTACACTGTATTTCTATTCTGAATTATTTATGCATAAGTAAGCATAATTCGCACTCAACCGTCAACTTGAGTTTGTGGGTGGGAGTCTCTCTGTGTCTGTCTGTCTTTCTGTCTGTCTGTGTTCTTTTCTATTTTTATTAACTTTTTGGAAGTTGGCACTTCCTCCCCAACTGCCAAGGGAAATTAAACAACCCTAGTTGGCGTTTACCTTATTCCTAAAGTGGTGTGTGTGGTGTATGTTTTTGTGTCTGCGTGTGTTTGCTGCATACACAGTCCTGTCCTGTTCTGCTTCATGCCCTACAAGGAAGAGAGAAAAGTACTGAGTACAAAGGAGTCTGTGTACAGGGCCTTCTGTGTCAGCCTTGGACCAGAAACACGCAATTTGCATTCTCTAATTAACGCCTGAGTCCTCTGTGATAGTAATTCCAACTTGGACCGCGGCTGGCTCAGAATTACAAAGACAAACAACCTCAAAGGACAGTGATATTTTCCTCAAGTTTTTCTGTTCCATCTCTGATACAATGAATGCTGTAATTGGGAGGCAACATTTGAAGACCTTTTTGCCCGACAAATATACTCCAATATGGAACATGTCTTTTGGTGGACACAAAGCAGGTATACTGAGAGTGAGGAATCAGTGTGAAAAAGTGTGACATTTCTTTCGTGTAAGTGAAGATGTAAGGTGGCATTGAACCTCAACTGTGAGGTTAGATGCCAGACTGTGTCTAGATTAAGTCAGGGATTCAATGCAAGGCATGTTATGGCGCAGCACACTATAACAGACTTTTAAAGGTTATTTACGCTTGAACCGACATGCACAGTGTTTACAATTAATCTGATCTCTGTGAACGTGGAAAATGCCTTTAAAAGGCAAACTGTCAGCTATAACGTGTCTTGCATTGAATCCCAGACTCTCTTAGTACAGTAATGGTCAATCAGTCTGGTTGAGTACGGTTCAAACGTGATAAAGCAACAGAAGGGTTATTTAGTTATTCAATGACCAGAGGGTAAGCAAATTGTCCATTGGAGTTCTTTACCACAGACCAATACAACTGAAGTGAAAGACAGAACTGAGACAGTCTCCTTTTCGTCCGCGCTATAATATATATGGCACTCCTAAGATGAATCACACATTTCTACTTAAGGAACAATTTCCAGTGGTTATCATCTCATTTATTGTAGGATCAAGCTCGGATGCCAGTCCTCCCCTTCTTCAACACCGGTGACTGGTTTAGACTGATGGTGATGGGCACATGATGATTTCCCTGTGAACTGATTGCAGGTGATTGAGTTGAACGAGGAAAGCACTTCATACAATCACAAACCAAGAGAAACGAGGCCCCGGAAGGGAATAATGAGAATGATGATGTCATAGTGTGCAACATATTTGTTTCTCGTGGTCGATGGTATTGGGAGAGACTCTTCACAATAGGAGATGGATTTTCTTCAAAATTATGTTTTTATTTTTTTATTCACAGCTGAATATAAAGAGATAGATATTGGTTTTGGTGTTGGGCATTTCCATCTAAAAAGGACCCGTGAGCACCAACATGTGACGTTAATAGGAGCATGTCAAATTGAGTGACAAGTGAAAGCAAAGAGTGTATATATATGTTTTAATTAAAGCATTTATACATTTATAAACCATTTAAGGCTAGTCTTAAAAACCCTTTCTCCTCAACCCTCTCTCTGGCCCTGGAAGAGCCACAAACTTTGTAGCCTTTTACTGATGAGGTAGGCTACCTTCCCCCACCTCAGCCTGACCCTGTTGTTCAGTGGTATAAGGCTCTTGACACCTATGTGTTAGGGAGCAGTAAGCCAGGAAACTCAGTCAGCTGACCAGGGCCAGCCAATCACAGGCTCTACCTGCTGGGGGTAACAGACCCCCACTTCTGCTTGTGCTTTAATTGTTTTCAGGAAGGCAGGTTGAGAAGGTCTCTGTGAACTTCTGTCCTGCACTAAAACTCATAACTGGACATTTCATGAACGGACAAACTTCCCCAACCATGTGTTAGTGCGTCACTGAACATGTAACATTGTTCGGATTCATGTGTATTCGATCTGTACACATGTTGTATGCTGCTATTGCTTTGTTAGTGTATACTAAAATAAAATAAAATAACATTTTATTGGTCACAGACATGTATTTAGCAGATGTCATTGCAGGAATGCTTGTGTTTCTAGCTCCAACAGTGCAGTAATATCTAACAAGTAATATCTAACAAATTCACAACAATACACACAAATCTAAAGTAAAGGAATGGAATTAATACATCAATATTTGGACGAACAATGTCAGAGTGGCATAGACTAAGACACAGTAGAACAGAATAGAATACAGTATACACATATGAGATGAGTAATGCAAAATATGTAAACATTATTAAAGTGACTAGTGTTCCATTATTAAAGTGGCCAGTGATTTCAGTCTATGTATATATGGCAGCAGCTTCTAGATGCTGTTTTTCAGTCTCTCTGCCACGCCTTTGATACACCTGTACAGGGTGAACAGGCCGTGGCTCGGGTGGTTGTTGTCCTTGATGATATTTTTGGCCTTCCTGTGACATCGGGTGCTGTAGGTGTCCCGTAGGGCAGGTAGTTTGCCCGTTGGGCAGACCGCACCACCCTCTGGAGAGCCTGCGTTTGCGGGTGGAGCAGTTGCCGTACCAGGCAGTTATACAGCCCGACAGGATGCTCTCAATTGTGCATCTGTTTGCCGTACCAGGCAGTTATACAGCCCGACAGGATGCTCTCAATTGTGCAAAAGTTTGTTAGGGTTTTAGGTGCCAAGCCAAATTTCTTCAGCCTCCTGAGGTTGAAGAGGCATTGTTGCGCATTCTTCACCACACTGTCTGTGTGGGTGAACCATTCAAGTTTATCAGTGATGTGTCTGCCTAGGAACTTGAAGCTTTTCACCTTCTCCACTGCGGTCCCGTCGATGTGGATAGGGGGGTGCTCCCTCTGCTGTTTCCTGAAGGCCACGATCAGCTCCTTTGTTTTGTTAATGTTATTTACCTGGCCCCACTCACCCAGGGCCCTCACCTCCTCCCTGTAGACTGTCTTGTCATTGTATGTTTCATCAGGCCTAACACTATATGCTTCCATAAGATGTGTATATGTCAGGATTGCCTCCATCCCATGTTACGTACTTCACACAGTCTGCCCTTCGGCATACTGCCCTACCAAGCAAAATGTCAGTATCTGCTCATACCATGGAACTGAGGAAAATGGCTTTTATTTACCTTGGTTTCACAGTAACTTTATACAGTTACTGCTAACATGACCCTAATTTTCTCCAAATCACAATACAATAGAGGCAGGATACTTGTCCACATGATTAAGCATATATTTAACCTCTTAAGGATGAGACCCTTTTTTTCAATTTTCGCGTAAAATGACTTACCCAAATCTAACTGCCTGTAGCTCAGGACCTGAAGCAAGGATATGCATATTATTGATACCATTTGAAAGGAAACACTTTGAAGTTTGTGGAAATGTGAAATTAATGTAGGATAATATAACATTAGATCTGGTAAAAGATAATAAAAAGAAAAAAACATGCTTTTTTGGGGGGGCCACTAGATGGCAGCAGTGTATGTGCAAAGTTTTAGACATATCCAATGAACCATTGCATTACTGTTCAAAATGTTGTATCAAGTCTGCCCAAATCTCCCTATTGGTTTATTGGTACATTTTCAAGTACTAAACTGTGCACTCTCCTCAAACAATAGCATGGTCAACGTCATGCTAATCACATTAGCGCACGTTAGCTCAAGCCACACGATCCTGTAGAGGTTAATGTAGCAGTTACTGCCTTATTGATTGGTAGGGCAGCATAGTTCTGTGTACCTTTATGTTCAGCCATGAGTGAAAATCTCTCCCCATTGCTTTCTATGGGCCAAGATGGTTGCCATGCTAGTCACTAATTGCATCCTGTTTTATACTGCCTATGCTATTCTAGCCCTTACTACAGTATGCTATCATGTGTGTTATGTAGACTGTTTACCTGCATTACTGCTCTGTAGCAGTTTAGCCTAAAAAAGCCCTGTGTATTACTGTACATTTATTACCAGCCAATAATATTACTGTGCTAGCACTGCTAACGCTACTATAGCCATTACTATGGTGTCCTAGCCCATTGCTATGCAATTGCTGCTTTGTAAATATTGCATCACTGCTATTTCTACTGTATAGCCAACACTGCCATCACACTGTTGCAATATACTGTATATCACTTGTTCCGTCTTTACTACAGAAAATATTATCACTATAATAACAACACTTCCACCTCGTCCACTTCCTGTTTGCTGTGTGTGTTTGTGTGTGTCTTGAGTGTGGCAATAAAGTGTGAATTGTATCCCTGTCTCCTACTGGTAATTTCCGTCCTCTTACCAGGACTTCCACTGGAATACTGTTATGTTCAACTCATGACTGTTTAATTTCTGTTGTCTGGTGGTCAATGCAAGACTGAAAACAGTGAGAGGACAACCCCTGCCTCTCCATCTCGCTCTTTCAGCCGCTCTCCATCTCTCTCTAGTTACTGTCACCTCTCCTGTCTCTTACGAAACCTACCATGACACCTATCCTCTTTCCATTTCCTGTAACAAGCATCCTCACTCACTGAGCATCAACTGACACCGGACATCCATGGATGTTGAAAAGTCGTTGAAATTTGGTCAGTCCGCCCTGGCTGGACCATATCTGAACCAATCATAGACGACTATGTTCGACAAGTTTGGACAGCACAGTAGAGTATATTAGAGTACACTAGAGTAGAGTACAACTTAACATATTGTTTTGTACTCAACTATACTGGACATATCTACTTTACTGTATTTTACTGAACTTTACTCTACTGTGCTGTCCAAACTTGTGAAACATAGAAGTCCATGATTGGTTTAGATTTGGTCTGGTCCAGACCAACCAAATGTGGTCTTGTTTGTAGGCAGAGCTCATTACAATTATAACCAGTTTGTAGAATAATACCCAACAGTGGAGGCTTCTCAGAGGAGGAAGGGGAGGACCATCCTCCTCAGTGAATTTAATACATATCTAAATAGTGAAACATTACAAAGATGATCCTTTTTAGATAAAGCTATACTAAATTCTGAATATTCACGTCACTAAATAATTGATTTAAAAACACTGTTATGCAATGAAGATCTTCAGTTGCCTAAGCAGCACTCTGTAGGGTAGAACCATGGTGTAGTCGGAGGACAGCTAGCTTCTGTACTCCTCTGGGTACATTGACTTCAATACAAAACCTAGGAGGCTTATGGTTCTCTCCCCCTTCCATAGACTTACACAGTAATTAGGACAACCTCCGGAGGACATCCTCCAACCTATCAGAGCTAATGGAGAATGAACTGACATGTTATCCACCCAATCAAAGGATCAGAGAATGAAAGCATAAGCTACAGCTAGCTAGCACTGCAGTGCATAAAATGTGGTGAGTAGTTGATTCAAAGAGAGAGAGAGACAATAGTTGAACAGTTTTGAACAAATTATTTGCTTCCAAAATTAAGGAAAAGCAAGAGAGAGGGCTAGCTATATTTGGTTGTATTTTTGTTTCTTTCACTTAGCTAGCAAATGCAGCTAGCTAGTTTAGACTACTCAAATACTCGGCTCAAACAGAGATGGATGCTATGTTAGCTAGCTGGCTAGTTTAGACTACTCAAACACTCGGCTCAAACAGAGAAGGATGCTATGTTAGCTAGCTGGCTAGTTTAGACTACTCAAACACTCGGCTCAAACAGAGAGGGATGCTATGTTAGCTGGCTGGCTAGTTTAGCCTACTCAAACACTCTATGTTAGCTAGCTGGTTATCCAACACTGGTACTCTTCCAAGTCAAGGTAAGCTTTTGGTTGTATTCATTTATTTCCACTGGCCCGCCTGTGTAACTGTTAAACGGTTTTCTAGGTAGCCTAAACCTATTGCTGTTACATTAAGATGGGTGAATGGAATATGACTGACAGTCAACCAATATACTGTAATAGAAATAAGGCAATGCTCATAAAAATAATCATCCTCCCTCACCGACCGCCACTGACACCCAAATATGCAAAAGAAAGATATTGCATATTTCTAACTTTGAGTAACTATTCAGGATACATCACCATGAAGATAATTTTATATATACAGTGGGGAGAACAAGTATTTGTGAGTAGTTGTGAGTAGTTGTGAGTAAGTTTTCCTACTTACAAAGCATGTCGAGGTCTGTAATTTTTATCATAGGTACACTTCAACTGTGAGAGATGGAATCTAAAACAAAAATCCAGAAAATCACATTGTATGATTTTTAAATAATTAATTTGCATTTTATTGCATGACATAAGTATTTGATCACCTAAATCAACCAGTAAGAATTCCGGCTCTCACAGACCTGTTAGTTTTTCTTTAAGAAGCCCTCCTGTTCTCCACTCATTACCTGTATTAACTCTACCTGTTTGAACTCGTTACCTGTATAAAAGACACCTGTCCACACACTCAATCAAACAGACTCCAACCTCTCCACAATGGCCAAGGCCAGAGAGCTGTGTAAGGACATCAGTGATAAAATTGTAGACCTGCACAAGGCTGGGATGGGCTACAGGACAATAGGCAAGCAACTTGGTGAGAAGGCAACAACAATTGTTGGCGCAATTATTAGAAAATGGAAGAAGTTCAAGATGACGGTCAATCTCCCTCGGTCTGGGGCACCATGCAAGATCTCACCTCGTGGGGCATCAATGATCGTGAGGAAGGTGAGGGATCAGCCCAGAAATACACGGCAGGACCTGGTCAATGACCTGAAGAGAGCTGGGACCACAGTCTCAAACAAAACATTAGTAACACACTACGCCGTCATGGATTAAAATCCTGCAGCGCACGCAAGGTCCCCCTGCTCAAGCCAGCGCATGTCCAGGCCCGTCTGAAGTTTTCCAATGACCATCTGGATGATCCAGAGGAGGAATGGGAGAAGGTCATGTGGTCTGATGAGACAAAAATAGAGCTTTTTGGTCTAAACTGTTTGGAGGAAGAAGAAGGATGAGTACAACCTCAAGAACACCATCCCAACAGTGAAGCATGGAGGTGGAAACATCATTCTTTGGGGATGCTTTTCTGCAAAGGGGACAGGATGACTGCACCGTATTGAGGGGAGGATGGATGGGGCCATGTATTGCGAGATCTTGGCCAACAACCTCCTTCCGTCAGTAAGAGCATTGAAGATGGGTCGTGGCTGGGTCTTCCAGCATGACAACGACCCGAAACACACAGCCAGGGCATATAAGGAGTGGCTCCGTAAGAAGCATCTCAAGGTCCTGGAGTGGCCTAGCCAGTCTCCAGACCTGAA
This sequence comes from Thymallus thymallus, assembly GCA_023634145.1. Lineage (NCBI taxonomy): Eukaryota > Metazoa > Chordata > Actinopteri > Salmoniformes > Salmonidae > Thymallus > Thymallus thymallus. The sequence continues at coordinate 10,494,455 of CM042419.1, forward strand.
CCCAATAGAAAATCTTTGGAGGGAGCTGAAAGTTCGTATTGCCCAGCGACAGCCCCGAAACCTGAAGGATCTGTATGGAGGAGTGGGCCAAAATCCCTGCTGCAGTGTGTGCAAACCTGGTCAAGAACTACAGGAAACGTATGATCTCTGTAATTGCAAACAAAGGTTTCTGTAACAAATATTAAGTTCTGCTTTTCTGATGTATCAAATACTTATGTCATGCAATAAAATGCAAATTAATTACTTAAAAATCATACAATTTGTTTTAGATTCTGTCACTCACAGTTGAAGAGTACCTATGATAAAAATTACAGACTTCTACATGCTTTGTAAGTGGGAAAACCTGCAAAATCGGCAGTGTATCAAATACTTGTTCTCCCCACTGTATATATATATATATATATATATATATATATATATATATATATATATATATCCATAATTATGTATTTTTGTAAAGTACAGATCAGGGACCCATGATGTAATTCCATTACTGTAATTCCGGATTTAAATCCACTTCACCTACTGTAGTTAAATAACCAAAATAAATGTTTTCAAATTCAAGGTGTCATGTCATAGCTGACACTCTATTCTTTCTGCAGACATCTTTGAGTTTTTGGAAAATGTGGTCGCATAAAAAATGGAGGGAAATATTACCATAATTCTGTTACCAAAATCTGCATCTGCACAGTTCTTCCGGTAATTGTGTTTTTGTGACATTTTCTGTGTAAATTGTTCAAAGTAGTCATTTTGCATAGAGTTGTATGGTTTGCTACATTTTTATATAAATGGTTTTCATTTGTTATACATTTTAAAGTGAAAAATCTGAGTCAAAGCGTCATTCCGTTACCATGGAATTGCCCTGTTGCCAGCCTGCAGATGTGTGCATGGAATCCAGTTATCATCACAAAGATGTTGCAATCCACAAAAGCAGATCTAGGATGAGAAACTTTGTCTAAAATGATGCAAGTGTGATTACTCTTCCTTGGCAACGGAGGAGCGCCTAATTATGTCATGTATTTTGTTTATTAAGAAACAACCACCCAAACTCTACCTCTTTATCTGCCGAACTCACTAACTACCACAGCCATTTCTTTCGGTGTGGACTCATTCTAATTCTAGCCTATATCAACACCTTTGAGGTCGTCTCTATCAAACTGGGGGAAGAGAGCATTGGAGACATAACTGAACAAATGAGAGAGCAGGAGAGGTAGGAGGTAGGCCTTAAACAAACAGGCACTGTGTGCTCTGGAAAACATAGCATTTTTCAAGCACCTTGACATCGATTCAGACAACGCAATGTTCGATTCCCCTGCTGTAGAAAGGCACAGGGACTCTTGTACAAAACGTGCCTGAGATAGAAAGAGAAACAGAGAGGGGAGGAGAGAGAAATGGAGAAAGAGAAAGAGGAGGATGGATGAAGAGCTGGAGGAAATCTGCCACCCCAAGAGTGCCATCTAGTGGAGCACTCCTCCATCCATCCCTCCATCATCCTCCCTGCACAACAGGACCTCCAAAAATCACTTCACCTCTCACAAAACACAACTCTCCCCCTCTTTCTGCCTCCCCCTCCTTCTCTACACATGACAGAATAGGCATGCTTGCGGTGCCCTCTCCCCTGTGATTCATGCCCATGTAATGTGATGCATGCCTGGTCCAGTGTGGCTCACTTGGTAGAGCATGGCACTTGCAATGCCAAGCTTGTGGGTTTGTTTCCCACGTGGGACTAGTATGAAAATGTATGCAATCACTACTGTAAATCGCTCTGCTTAAGAGTGTCTACTTAAATGCTAAACTAACAACAGCAGTGAAGGAATAATTCAGACTGCAGGCCGGTCTGTCAGTCGCTAGGCAGCTAGGTGAAAAATAGGTTGCTCTGTGGACATATTTACGCCTCAGTGTCTTTGTTAGACTTCACTGTGTCTCTCTCTCACACACACTCATTCAAGCTCTCTCCTGCTTTGCTATGGACTTGACCTTTAAAAGGTCTCTCCGTTATCACATGCAAACACAGGCACATTGTATGTGATATTATTGTGCTGCCTGCCTCTTGGTAACCTGCTGAAGTAGTTTAATGTCCTCTCCTCCAGCCCTTTCCAAAGATATCTAATCAAATTTTATTGGTCACATACACATGGTTAGCAGATGTTTTTGCGGGTGTAGCGAAATGTTTGTGCTTCTAGCTCCGACAGTGCAGTAGTATCTAACAAGTAATATCTAACAGTTTCACAACATATACCCAAACACACATAAATCTAAGTAAGAAAGGAATGAGAATATATACACATATACATATATATGTATAGGGCGGCTAAGATCCAGCGGCATAGTAAGCTTTATAATATACAGTATACACATAAGAGATTGGTGATGCAGTATGTAAACACGTTTAGGTGACTAAGATACCGAAGAATAGTATAGCGTACAGTTTAGACATATGAGATGAGTAGTGAAAGATAAGGAATCATTATTAAAGTGACTAGTGTTTCATTACTTAAGTGGTCTGTGATTCCTGATCTATGTCTATAGGCAGCAGTCTCTGATGTACTAGAGATGGTTGTTTAGCAGTCAACAGCGAAGTACAGAGTACAATACAGTATATACATATGAGATAGGTGATGCCATATGTGCACACAATTTGAGTAACTAGGATACCATAGAATAGTGTAGAGTGCCGTTTATACATAGAGATGAGTGTTGCAGTTAAGGATACATTATTAAAGTGTCCTGTGATTTCTAATCGGTGACTATAGGCAGCTCCCTCTGGTGTGTTAGTAATGGCTGTTTAGCAGTCTGATGGCCTTGAGATATAAGCTGTTTTTCAGTCTCTCGGTCCCAGCTTTGATGCACCTGTACTGACCTCACCTTCTGGATGATAGTGGGGTGAACAGGCAGTGGCTCGGACGGTTGATGTTTTTGATGATCTTTTTGGCCTTCCTGTGGCAACGGGTGCTGTAGGTGTCCAGGAGGGCGGGAAGTTTGCCCCCAGTAATGCGTTGGGCAGACCGCACCACCCTCTGGAGAGCTTTGCGGTTATGGGCGGTGCAGTTGCCGTACCAAGCTGTGATGCAGCCCGACAGGATGCTCTCAATTGTGCATCTGTAGAAGTTTGTGAGGGTTTTGGGAGGTAAGCCACATTTTCTTCTGAGGTTGAAGAGGCGCTGTTGCACCTTCTTCACCACACTGTCTGTGTGGATGGACATTTCCAGTTTGTCAGTGATGTGTATGCCAAGGAACTTGGCATGTGGATCGGGGGGGGTCCCATTGATGTGGATCGGGGGGTGCACCTTCTGCTGTTTCCTGAAGTCCACCATAATCTCCTTAGTTTTGCTGACATTGAGTGAGAGGTTATTTTCCTGGCAGCACACTCCCAGAGCCCTCACCTCCTCCCTGTAGGCAGTCTCATCGTTGTTGGTAATCAAGCCTACTACTGTTGTGTTGTCTGCAAACGTGATTACTGAGTTGGAGGCGTGCTTGGCCACGCAGTCATGGGTGAACAGGGAGTACAGGAGGGGGCTGAGCATGCACCCTTGTGGGGCCCCAGTGTTGAGGATCAGCGAGGAGGAGGGCGGGGTTCAGACCCAGGGCCTCGAGTTTGATGATGAGCTTCGAGGATACTATGGTGTTGAATGCTGAGCAATAGTCAATAAACAGCATTCTTACATAGGTATGCCTCTTATCCAGATGGGTTAGGGCAGTGTGTAATGTGGTGGAGATTGCATCATCTGTGGATCTATTGGGGCGGTAAGAAAATTGAAGGGGGTCTAGGGTGGCAGGTAAGGTGGATGTAATATGATCCTTGACTAGTCTCTCAAAGTACTTCATGGTGACAGAGGTGAGTACTACGGGGCGATAGAAGTTTAGTTAATTTACCTTTGCTTTCTTAGGTACAGGGACAATGGTGGCCATCTTGAATCATGTGGGGACAACAGACAGGGATAGCCTTGCGAAGGTTAACATGCTTAAATGTCTTACTCACGTCAGCCACTGAGAGGGAGAGCCCACAGTCCTTGGTAGCGGGCCGCGTCGGTGGCACTGTATTATCCTCAAAGCGAGCGAAGAAGGTGTTCAGCCTGTTCGGAAGTGAGACGTCGGTGTCCGCGGCGTGGTTGGTTTTCTTTTTATAATCCGTGATTGTCTGTAGACCCTGCCACATGCGTCTCATGTTTGAGCCATTGAACTGTGACTCGACTGTATCCCTATACCGACATTTAGCCTGCTTGATTACATTACGGACGAAATAACTGCACTCTTTGTATTCTTCCATATTCCCAGTCTTCTTGCCCTGGTCAAATGCAGAGGTTCGCACTTTTAGTTTAGCATGAATCTATCCACGGTTTCTGGTTGGGGTATGTTTTAATAGTCACATTGGGTATGACATCTCCTATGCACTTCTTTATGAACTTGTTCATCGTGTCAGCATATACGTCAATATTATTTGAATAGACCTAACCTCGGGTGCTTCCTGTTTGAGTTTCTACCTATAGGAGGGGAGGAGCAAGATGGAATCGTGGTCTGATTTGCCGAATGGGTGGAGGGCGAGGGCCTTATATGCATTTTGGAAGGAAGTGTTGCAGTGGTCGAGTTTGTTCGCACCGCGAGTATGACAGTCGATGTGTTGGCATAATTTCGGTAGCTTTTTCCTCAAATTTGCTTTGTTAAAATCCCCAGCTACAATAAATGCAACCTCAGGATATGTGGTTTCCAGTTTACATAGAGTCCGATGAAGTTCTTTGAGGGCCAACGTGGTATCGGCTTGAGGGGGGATATATACTGCTGTCTCAATGATGGCCGAAAATTATCTCGGGAGGTAGAACAGTCGGCATTTGATTGTTAGATATTCTAAGTCGGGTGAACAGAAGGACTTACAACATAAGTTAATCATGAAACAAATACCTCCACCCATCTACTTCCCGGAGAGA
>CM042419.1:10504376-10521876 GCA_023634145.1 Thymallus thymallus
AGGACATTCAGAGACTTGTCCCAAAGCCACTCCTGCTTTGTCTTGGCCACTCCTACTTTGCTCCATTCATCTTTCCCTTGATCCTGACTAGTCTCCCAGTCCCAGCCATTGAAAAAGGGGATGGTGACTGGTTTCCTCCAGACGTGACGCTTGGCATTCAGGCCAAAGAGTTCTATCTTGGTTTCAACTCCAAGCGGACTGTCATGTGTCTTTTACTGAGGAGTGGCTTCCATCTGGCCACTCTACCATAAAGCCCTGATTGGCGGAGTGCTGCAGAGATGGCTGTCCTTCTGGAAGGTTCTCCCATCTCCATAGAGAAACTTTGGAGCTCTGTCAGAGTGACCATCGGAATATTGGTCACCTTCCTGACCAAGGCCCTTCTCCCCCGATTGCTTGGCCGGGCGGCCAGCTCTAGGAAGTGTCTTGGTGGTTCCAAACTTCTTCCATTTAAGAATGATAGAGGCCACTGTGTTCTTGGGGACCTTCAATGCTGCAGAAATGTTTTGGTGCCCTTCAACAAATCATTGCCTCTACACCATCCTGTCTTGTGGCTCTACGGACAATTCCTTCGACCTCATGGCTTGGGTTTTGCTCTGACATGCATTGTCAACAGTGGGACCTTATATAGACAGGTGTGTGCCTTTCCAAATCATGTCCAATCAGTTGAATTTACCACAGGTGGACTCCAATCATGTTGTAGAAACATCTCAAGGATGATCAAAGGAAACAGGATGCACCTGAGCTTAATTTCGAGTCTAATAGCAAAAGGTCTGAATACTTATATAAATTAGGTATTTCTGGTTTTTCTTATTATAAATTTGCACAATAATTATACATTTGTCATTATGGGGTATTGTGTTCAGATTGATGAGGTAAAAAAGTAATTTAATGCATTTTAGAACAAGGCTGTAGCGTAACAAAATGTGGAAAAAGGGAAGGGGTCTGAATACTTTCTGAATGCACTGTATATCGAGTAACTTCGACTGCCCCATGTTCTTTGATCAAAACATACAGTATACACACTACTGCTTTAGAGTCCAGACCATCACCTCTATGTAAAGTGTACTGTAAAGTCAACTGGGGCTGTAAGAACATTAACATTCCACTCAATAAATATAGATTTTTACCTTGCATGTGTTCCCAGAATACAGGCATGTCGTCTATCAATAATGCCCATAGAACTGGGCTAATGCACATTAGCAATAGAAGACGTCAAACAGAACCCGAGATCCTCCATTGCCAAGTTAACAGCAGGTGTTATCGGTTATTCTGTAAAATGTACCGTTCAAGTCAACTAGCTGTCCAGGTGTCCAGGAGCATTTCAAAGGGCTGCCGTGTGTATCACACATCACACATCCCTCCATGCTCGAACAATGGGAAGTGTGTGATGAGGTTATTCTTCTGTGACAATCGAGGGCAGACAGCTTCTCCTCTAAGTGTCTGGACATGCCTGGACATGCCTCTACTTACATTCCTTTGTTGTCCTCCTTAGTACTTTATATTCTACTCTGCATTCAGAAACGTTAAATTAAGTGTCAGTTGCTGACCCTTGACATAAACACCCCTCATTAGACTTGAGAATGTCCATAGACTGAAATTCTCCAAATGACTCCTGGTGGCCATGCTAATTGGTTTGGTGTGCGCTCGTCGCATTCGCTGCCAACTGCTTTCTGTCGAGTCGTGGAACTTGGCGTCGCTGCACGCGAGTTGGACAACAGGCCCGCCGGAGTACGCCAACACCATTTGATTTGTTGGCAATACTTGCCGTGGAAATGCAGAGAAAGGGAAAACTGTGAAGCTGAGGAGAATCTGAGGAAACAGCTCAAATAGGATCCATTTAACTGTCATACTTTTAGCTTCGGACTTTAAAGAATCGATGACCGAGAGCTGCTCCTTTGGAATCTACATGAAAATCAATAGCTATCTACTTGAATTAATTCCCCCATCACTGTCCCCTATTTTCTTATCTACTAATTTTTACTGATTGGCTTTCCCTCAGAGGGAAAAGTTTTGAAACCTTAAAAGGTCAATTTCTGGATGATTTACATGAGCCTTCCCATAGCTTAAAAAACTCCCCACCATTTTCCCATTAACTGGCGAAGATGTGTTCTGAAGTGGCAGCATATCAAATCCCAATCTTACAACTGGTATGCTGGATACAAAGCCATGAACAGGAAATCCTCAAGTAGCCCTGGCATAATAATTTGGGTTGATTTGTATGTATTTTTCATCTGTTTAATAGCTTTCACTTTGAGACATGGAGTTGTGGCCACCATAGCTCTAAAGCCCTGATGTTAGGTCAATCTCCAATGTAAGCCGTATTGAGCTACAGGAAATTAAGGTTGGGGGCGATGTTAGGATGGGTGCAACACTCCTCAGAGAGAGGACACTGTACAGGGACATAGCTTTTCATCTCCAACGTTTAAAAGATCATCTAGGTGGGTGCCATTTTTGGAAAGTGGTCTAGACATTTGTAAGGTCATTCGGTACAATTCTAAACAGACAAATGACTAATCTCTAGCAAAGTATCTCCAACACAAATCAGTCTTCCAATATATAAATCACTCTCAATTGATACAACTGGGCACTTACTTAAAAGTCAGCATCTTTTCAGAAGAGAGGCAGGATGCTTTACTAGAGGCATCTGTAACGGTGAAGATTACCCAGTTACTAGGAAGCCATTTTAAAGGGGAACAGCCCCTACTGATTTGGCCTGATTTTTTGGCCACCAAGACACACCCATCTGTCAGAACCTTGCCCGCAACTGTTTTCCCCCACTCAATCACAACAAACCTCCTACATGTTGAGTTTAATAACTGCAGGCAGATGTATGGTGAGATGAATGGTGAGATCAATAGGAAAGTAGCTTACAGAGTAATATGAGAAGAATGCAATTGCTGAATTTATGTAGATATTCTAAACTAAGTGTTTTGATTGCTTTCAAATGTAGTAACAGGTCCATGTAGAATAAACAACCCTTTACATAATACCATAGAAGCAGTGTTCTGCTAATATAACAATGTGCACCTTTCACCTTTTATTGACATTCCCATCTGATACAGATACTGATGCCTATCTGCATTTTGTCTGGTGGTAATGGGGCTACCTTGGCAAACATGACAGAGTGGTCATACCGTCATGTATGGTGTCCCGTATACAACAGGAGTTCCCTGATCCTGGTGCAGAATACACAGGGTTTCTCCCTCTCTGTATTGACTGAGGACTGATTGCTGAGTGCCAGGTCTCTCTCCATTCAGGGATGTCAGTATGAAGCCTGTCTGTCAGTCAGGACTCCATCACATCATCTTGCAAGCCTCCAAGTGCTGGGCCCGTAGATGAATCTGTGAACACATACACACATAGTTACTGTTCTATTACCAATGGCAGTTAGGATATGTGATATCTGACAAACAAACATATACTATGTTGAAGTTGAACAGGTCAGACTAAACCTAACTAATTCTGGTCTCCCCATCGACCACCGTTAGTGAACGGATCTGAACCCAAAATGTTTTGCGCTTCGACCCCTGGTATCATATAAACACACATAAGACATGGAGGAATGCATAGAATTGCAGTAAATTTGCTTTTAAACAGCAAAGGAAAATCTCTGATCCATGCAAAATGTGTAGAATTGAGGGAAATTAGCTTTAAAACTGCATACTTTTATCTCCACCAACAAGAGGGGTGTGAACAGTTTGGGGTCGCATGGGTTGCGAGGTGGAGGTTTGTTACTACACCAATAAATTACATTATCCATCTGATCCTTTGCCACCTCGGAAATCTGTGTGACCAGACAAATAGAACTTAAGTACCCCTGACTTAGAGGAAACGTTCACTAAGTGTGTTGTTAGACGATGTGTCGATACTGATAGGATTGAAAGAAAAGCAGTGCTGCTCTCGGATCAGCTTTCTCCATTCAAATCTTACCTTAACATTAGAATTATTCCACAATACTGACGAAGGATCAGCTCCAACAGAGATAATGCCACCTATGGCTGCAAATAGGCTATTGAGGTGGCTTATTATGCTTACCCAATAATAATGCACTAAATCACAGATTGGGCACATCATTGCGCACATCATGAAATATATTGAGGCAAAAAATTTGCAGTAGTCTAGTTGCAAAATAGAAGTCAATTGATTGAACAATATAATTGAAGTATCGTATATAGGCCCACGTAGGCTATGCATCTTTTAATGCAGTCATCTTGCATCTTCATTTGAAGCATAATTTTATCCTTCACTTGTTTGTAACAATTGCAAATACTTTTTCAACTTTGTAATTGTAGTCAACTTCGTTCTGAAGTTATCAGCACTCACAGTCAGACAGGGGAAGCATCTAACGATGCACTTTGGCTGCTCTACGAGTGGTGTGGATCACTTCTAGATGTGCAAAGGTTTTTAAGAGCCACGTTTTTGAGAGCCACGTTGCTAACGAAGGCTCTGGGAAACCGCTCGGCTACTAAAGATGCATCGTAAGAAGGTTCTAACGATTATCTTAACGCTATGTAGGCTCTAGGAAACAAGGCCCAGGTCAGGGAGAGGTAGCCAGCGGTCGGACTCCAAGCTGCCGTGCCTCGCTCTTGCAAGGATGATTTTATTATTTTAGTTTGTTTGTATTGTTATTGCGCTTCGTTGTTAAAGTGATATTAAGGTAAAAAGTATTGGTTGTTGCTTGGCAACTTGGAGACCAACCAGGTGAAGCTGTGTATCCTAATGAAACTAACCTGAGTGCTGTGTATTCACTAGAAATGTACCGTGTTCTGTGCTATACCTATATCTATTTAATAGTGGGATGAAATGAGGGCAGTACAAGTACCTCTGACACAGCGAGTCACCCATTTTTAATGATGGAGCAAGTACTTTATAAGAAAATAATACATTGTTAATTGCTATTCTAAAATACTACATTTGAACAGAAAAGAAAGATTGGGTACATACCGTGCAGTTCTATATGCCTAGGGCATTTACGGAATGCACTGATGCAATTGCTTTTCATTGGATAAACTGGGGTTGCCAAGGTGGCAAACTATGATTACGGCAATTTGGCCTCACTTTGTACCGGTCGGTCAAGCACTGGGATTTTGCGGTTCAATCCAACAGCCATCGACATGGGTGACAGTTAAAATCCTAGATACAAGGTCAATTACAAAATCACTGGGTCAGTTTGGATGTTTGGAAGCTGTCCTTCTCAGCAATAAGGCCTTGATACTGTATTTTGGCTGAATACACTTTTTCTGAGCTTTTCCATTATATCCTCTGCTCTGAGCTTGGAGTCTCTCTGCAAGCCTTTGTTTTGGTCTGTTCGTTCTGTAGTTAATGGTCCACAAAGTGAGTATGTTGTGTGCAGTTTGGTAGAACTCTTCCAGTCTGCAGTTCAAAGCTTGTGAATAGACTCCTGAGGTACAGGCCTTCATTGAAAGCATGTAACAATGTGACTGGCCAACAATATTGGCCTTATTGTGATATAAGGTGTATTGAAGTGCATTTATTGGCAGTATGATATTCTCTTCCAGTGTCAAATTCAAAACGGGTAAAAAGACTGCTGTGGTATAGTCCTTCATTAAGATCAATTAGTATTAAATTGTCCACATTAAGTGCAAAACTAGCCGGACCGAGTTCACTATGATTCTGTGTTTTACCAGAGACACACTGCACACCTTCTCCAATTCATCTACTCTCATGCTAACTGTTCCCTAATTGATCAGTTAGCTGCAAAGTGGTGGCGAGCAGGTGGTCGGACCCATTCCAGAGATAAAGTTAAAACCATCGGGAAAGAAAGATGAATCTGTAGCAATAAGCACTATACGGACAAAACGTAAATCCATCATTGTAACATGACATTTTTGTGGTGCATAATGGTTAACAGGGAGTGACAGAATTATAACCCATATACACCATTTGAGATATCTCGCCTGGCATGACAGTAAGTCCTGAAATCAGCTAATCCTTGTCCTGCCTCTCCCTTGGCATCCCTGAAGCCTCAGTAATTATAATCTTACTGGACACTTTTTTTCTCCCCTCCACAGAATCTGCAGCGACAAGATAAGTGTCGGGCCTTGCAATTGTGTGATGCCCTCGTCTTTCCAATCGTCTGATAATGGGCCTTTTGCTCATTAAGCCGCTTTTGTTTTTCATTGGTGTGGGTTGATTATTTTTCACGAGAATCCCAGTGGTTTAATGTCATTCTATAAACAGAGCCCTTGTCCTTAACCATCAAGGGTTATGTATGTGGCCATAAAAGGCCTCCATATTTACCACAGCCCAATTTCATGCACTTACGATAACGGCCCAAAGTACTCATTGGAAACTTTACTCAATTCTTCAAGTAGACAGTCCAAGTGGTGATGACGTCCAGACATATTTATAATACTAACAGAAGGTGAAAATAACACAAAGTCCCTCAATAGTCTGGAAAAACGGAACGGATTAGTTTTTGTCCTATTGAGAAATTGTGTCTGCGAAGCCTATTCATTTATGAGCGTTATGAATTGGTGATATTTCCTAGAAGTAAAGAAGGTGAAATGACTCTGCTGGAAAGCCGAATGACTTCAGAGAATGCACAAGCTATTTTCAGTTGTTTCTTATCCTCGTGGTTTGGGATGATATGTCGTAACAAGTCCAGCAGGCTTGGAATACAAAATGAAAGGATTTCTAAAGGCAATCTGTGGAGAAAGGTTCAGAATTGCAGCACCTCTGTTATAGGTGAAAGCAACGTCCTGCCAAGAGTTCATGACAGGAAGACATCATCACTTCCTGTTTGAAACAGTGGCCTCATCTTTTAGAGAGACTCCGACTTTTCAGACGGTCTTTCGTCCTCCATTAGCTGCACGTCTCTTTCTTCCTCTTCCTGTTATATGGTAGGCCTAGGCTCCAGTCTGCAGTATGGAGTGGCCACGGCAGCTAGCGGAGGAACTCAGGCTACAGCAGCATCAATCCCGAGCAAACAAGATTAAAGCCATGAGTCCTCATTTGGGCCACGGGGTGCAGTGACCAAAGACCCAGGCCCCCAGTCTATTTCTCTATCTGGGGAAAGAGAATAGCCAATCCCATTTCTCTCATCTCTCAGTCTCTTTGAGGTTCAGTAGAGAGGGTAAGCATGACCAATCGCACCCAGCTACCCACCCACCCCTTCTCTCTCCTCTCTCCGCCTGCCTCCACCCCTATCCCTTGCCCTGGGCTTCCAATGTAATTGCAGCTGCTTTTGGGAGGGCTCATCTGCAGAAAGTGCAGGGGATTTTGAGAAGTGCGGGGGTACATTTGATGGAGAGAGAGTGAAGGGAGCAGCGGGAAAAGAAAGGTTTGGCGTTTTTCAAAATGTCAAGCTGAATTTTTCAGTTGAAGCAATGGCTGTAATGGCTTCGGCAGGAAATGACTCCCAATTACTTTATTTCAGACAGATGCACTTATAGCGGTCATTTAAGCCTCAGCTCTTATGCTGACTGTCAAAAGCTGATAACAACACAACCATTCACTATAGACTGGAAGGACTAGAATACTGCCACTGTGTCCGGTAGATAATTATAGCTGCTGTAATAATCTGATTAATTCTGTATATATGCAATATGAGTGACGGAACTTGTAATGTCATTTAAATTGTATGTTAAAACGTGTGCATAAACATTTGGTCTCATATCTCAATCTAGCTCATTGGTAACCAAAACTGAAGTAGCTTAATAATTCCACTGTCTAATCTCTTCTAAATTAAACAAAACCCACTTACTTGTAGTCAGCTAAACAACCCCACCCGCCCTGCACTAAAAAACAGCATACACACAGTGAGAAGCTTACTTTGAAATAAAATGCATTGTCTGTACACTCTAAAAAAAAAAAAAGTGTTCTTCAGCTGGAAAAAATAGTTCTGCCTGGAACCAAAAAGGGTTCTTCAAAGGGTTCTCCTATGGGGAAAGCCGAAGAACCCGTTTAGGTTATAGATAGCACCTTTGCTTCTAAGAGTGTAGGAAATGGTTTGATCAGCCATGTCAAATACCAGTGGTGTAAAGTACTTAAGTAAAACAACTTTAATGTACTACTTAAATAGTTTTTGGGAGTATCTGTACTTTACTTTACTATTTATATTTTTGACAACTTTTATTTTTATTTTCCCTGACACCCAAAAGTACTCGTTACATTTCGAATGCTCAGCAGGACAGATTCACACACATCAACAGAACATCTCTGGTCATCCCTACTGCCTCTGATCAGAGTCACTAAACACAAATGCTTAGTTTGTAAATTTTGTCTGAGTGTTGGAGTGTGCCTCTGGCTATTCTTAAATTGAAATTATTCATACTTTTACTTTTGATACTTAAGTATATTTAAAACCAAATACTTTTAGACTTTTACTCAAGTAGTATTTTACTGGGTGACTTTCACTTTTACTTGAATAATTTTCTATTAAGGTATCTTTACTTTACTTTAAGTATGACAATTGGGTACTTTTTCAACCACTGTCAAAAACTGATCTGAGATCTGAAGGGTGCCAGGCCTGCGGAGTGGAACTGACTCATCTTTGCTCCACTTCAAATAGCGGACTCTTTCCTCAGAAGTTCCACTGTGCATACATCACACAAACAGTTCACAGATCTTACAGAGTGGCCCAGGTCGCTGAAATCAGCATGAAATCAGCCCTGGTTGTGCCGCAAGGTCCACTGCTGCTCAGACCCACATATTAAAGGAGCTCTGTTGACTTTGATGCCCAGTTCCAGACCTGTTTTTGGTGTGTTTTTGTGTGTTGGTGAGAATATATACTATAATGAGGGCTCGTCACAAGGACATTTTTGCCTGCCTGAGGAGGAGAAAGCGAGTTACAAATAAACAGAGAGTATCTTGCAAATAAACTGTGCCGAATCTTCCCGTGTTCAAAAGCGTATGTGTGTGTGTGTGTGTGTGTGTGTGTGTGTGTGTGTGTGTGTGTGTGTGTGTGTGTGTGTGTGTGTGTGTGTGTGTGTGTGTGTGTGTGTGTGTGTGTGTGTGTGTGTGTGTGTGTGTGTGTGTGTGCTCATGCATGTTGTGTGCTCATGCTCAAGCGTGTGTGTACAGTGTGTGTGTGTGTGTGTGTGTGTGTCTCTTCTGGTACCGCCTCTGTTTTGACTGCTTTTCAAAGTTGGATGCGTTCTTTATTCTGTCTTTGCCCAACTCCCCGGCCACAATCTGGTCATTCCAATTACTGAGTAACTGCAAATCATCTCAGCGGATATCTGATGATAACAACCGGGTGAGAAAGAAGACGTCTGGAACAGGATCAAATGGTCATGTATTAAAGTTTACCCTCTAGAAGTTACAATGACTCTCATCTCATTGTATATCCTATTCAATAATTACTTCTTTATGTTAACTGCTCTTAATGGTTTTCCCATTTAAAACTTGTATTGTATTGCATACAGATGTTGGATTAGATCGCCTTGTTGCAGGAGACCGTTCATGCAATCCAGGAAATGTGAAACTTGTAGTGTATTTGAGGTTTAAAAAAGCTTCTGAAGTTTGTCATTTCCACTTAAGAAATGTCAGACTTGATTTTCCCTTGTGAAAAATGTATCAACCCCTAGAAAAATGTCCATTCATTATAATCCACATTTCCTGTTGCTGCAGGATTGTTTTCCTGCTGTAGCAAACTGGCTCAAAATGTGATCCTACATCTGTAGTAGGTGCTTTATGTGTGTGACTGACAAGCTTTCCTCTCACTTGACGTGAGTAAACCAATGCAGGGCCATGGCTAGTTCAATAGTGCTTACATAGTACATGCCGATCCATACATGCACTGTACATGCATGTTATACAGAAACAGTCCTTATTTTACTGAGCTGTGGATGTCCTAGTCGGTGGCTCATTGAAATCCAATCTCCTTTTTCAGGCAGAGTTAATGCATGTTCAAGCCATATTCAAGATCTACATTATGGAGATGCTTGACTTCAGTTATTTGCCAGTGAAGGGTTTTGTTGGTCTCGGTGACGGAGGAGGTTCAGAACCACGGACAGCACCACACAAGCCTGACTGTCAATTATCAATGTTCAAGGCCCCTTTTCACAAAGGATCTCAGAGTATATGTGCTGATCTAGGATCAGGTCCCCTCTTTCAATATAATATTATGCATTATTATCTAAAAGGCCAAATATACGTATTAGCCATGCTGGTTCTCTTATGTCAAATGTCTTTGAAATAGAGAGCCATTTGCCATCATTCATTTCAACAGTCACTCATTAACTGGTGTTCAAGACGTGAATATATATTGCAGCAACAGTTATCTTGTTCTCTGCAAAGTCCTGAAGAAACACTGTATGAAGAGTCTCTTGCTTTTACCACAGTTACACATCAGTACAGCGTTTCAAATCCATAGAGGGTTTCCCTCCGTAGGTTGTTTATAATTCATATTTCATCTGAAAGTTGCTCAACCCCTTCATTTTGAGCCCTTCCTCCCTTACCTCTACCTTCTCTCTCCTCATCCCTCTCTCCCACTTTCTTTCTCTATTTCTATCATAGACATTTCCATTTATATCTTACACTCTGTCTCACTCTGTCTCACTCTGTCTCACTCTGTCTCACTCTTTATCACTCTGTATCACGCGGTCTCAGTCTGTCTCACGCTTTCTCACTCTGTGTCACTTTGTCTCACTCTGTATAACTCTGTATCATGCTGTTTCACTCTGTATCACTCTGTATCACTCTGTCTCACTCTGTATCTCGGTGTCACTCTATATCACTTGGTCTCACTCTATATCACTCTGTCTCACACTGTCTCACTCTGTCTTATGCAGTCTCACTCTGTCCCACTCTGTCTCACTCTGTCTCACTCTGTCTCACTCAGTATCACTCTGTCTCACTCAGTATCACTCTGTCTCACTCTGTCTCACTCAGTATCACTCTGTATCACTCTGTCTCAATCTCCTGTGTGTTTGATTAGGTCATATTTGCATTTTACAAATTGTACTGGTGTTGCCACACACACACACACACACACAAACAAACACACACACACACACACACACATGCGTCAGATGCCCCAGTATCCCTTCTCACATACACAGGGATCTTCTCACGTTGACTTCCCTTCCCACCGCGGACGGCCTGCTTCCTGGTTTCCTCCAGTCATGCTTGACATATTAAGGCTTGTGGAAATATTAGCACATTCCCTGCTTTAACTGCCAAGGATTATTCTCCAACGATGTTCATTTTGTAATGAGAATTACTGTTACATTTTAAAAAGGACCCGAGTCCCACTTTGCTATCTACATTTTTCTTTTGAATTTGGTAGTCTTATTTGACTCTGAAGTGCGTGCCAAATTTAAACATTTCTCGAGAGAGAAAAGTACCAAATAAAATACCTACGAAGCAAATGAAAGCTCTGAACTCTTGAGAGGTGTGTTAGAACAAGCTGTTCTGACAGGAAAACAGAGCAACTGTATCACGCTTATAGGCTAGACCCGGGGTTTTGGTATTACATAGGCAGTCCCCAGAAGACGTCCTCAGCCCAATTAACACTCACATAATTTCCAAACAGCTTCTTTTCAAAGACTACTACAGCTAATGTTCCCCCTCTTGCTCTCCCATGGTTAAACAGAAAAGATCAGGATGTTTCGTTTGTGCCAACTTCTGCTGACGTTTGTCTGCTAATGAATACCAATTAGCTGGTGAGGAGGAGGACGTGACGTCGGGTACCCACATGTTCAACTCCAATTCAAGACACTTTGCTACATATACTGAGTGCCGTAGTTATTTTTACTCAGTCTTGCCCATTTAAAACCCATTTGTGACTATAAATGCATCGAAAGTGGACATTTTACGTTGAAAGTGCATAGAAACAGTCATGAGAAAAATAATATAGCAATACATTCCCTGGGTAGTGGTTGCACTTCTTCATTTCAGGTAATTTTAATACACCACTTGAAAATGCAGAACCACAATGCTTTCACTTTCATCTTAGACTCTCCCTAAGGCTTTTAACTTTCTCCCTAAGCAAATCTTATCTTTTTCAGATCACTGTGCACAGGATGCATACCTATACATAAAATAAGTGAATTTCACCATGCCACAGACGGATGGACAGACTCTACAGTCTACAGAGTCTGAGATATACCACCACCACACTGTGAGAGACAGTCTGAGATATACCACCACCACACTGTGAGAGCCAGTCTGAGCTATACCACCACCACACTGTGAGAGCCAGTCTGAGATATACCACCACCACACTGTGAGAGCCAGTCTGAGATACACCACCACCACACTGTGAGAGCCAGTCTGAGATATACCACCACCACACTGTGAGAGCCAGTCTGAGATATACCACCACCACACTGTGAGAGCCAGTCTGAGATATACCACCACCACACTGTGAGAGCCAGTCTGAGCTATACCACCACCACACTGTGAGAGCCAGTCTGAGCTATACCACCACCACACTGTGAGAGCCAGTCTGAGATATACCACCACCACACTGTGAGAGCCAGTCTGAGATATACCACCACCACACTGTGAGAGCCAGTCTGAGATATACCACCACCACACTGTGAGAGCCAGTCTGAGATATACCACCACCACACTGTGAGAGCCAGTCTGAGATATACCACCACCAGACTTTTTTCACTCTTTTCGCTGTGTCTCTTTTCTACTAACTGGATGACCTACAGAGCTGGCAATCTTTGAGCAAGAGGGAAGTCAATCAGGATTGGAACAGAGAGGATCCTGGGGCATGGAGACTGCGGTGTGGTGTATAGAGCGGGGAGCGTGCGCCCATTTGCCGCTCTGCCAGAGACTTTTTACTCCAGCGGGGGGTTGTCAGCACAGGTTGGCCCGACACAGGAGTTGGTTTCAGAGGTTGCTTAGGCAATGAGGCGGAAGCAATTTTCGCTAACTTGTAAAGAAAGACAGTGAAAGTGACTTTGGGTTGGAGAGTGGAGGAGGTTCTCAGGAGTCACAACATTTTAAATAAATAACCCTGTATTTATAATAACAATATTTATAATAACCTTGGGAAGTTAAGGTTGTATTTCTTTTTCAGGGGCAGTGTGCCAGAACAAAGTTATCTAACAAATTAATTATAGTCTACCAGTCATGGGGGAATAAAAAAAAAAATGCATGAAAGTTCTTTTCTATTCCAGAAGGTTCCGAAGACTGTGTTGTCAATCGACGTTAAAGAGAGAGCTTCCACTGAACTGGAAAATTGCAAATAAGTGAAAAGCATTCAGAGACACATGAAGAGAGCAGGAATGAAGAAGGGATAGAAGATAGAAAGTCAAGGAAGCCGGGTGGGTGTAGATGAGGATGGAGGAATATTTTCACCCCAATGGGTTATTTCTTGTCTGATGAACCCTTATCCTCCTCCCCATGTCTTTGGCTGCCGGGGAGAAGGCTATTGTGAGCTCCAGAGAGAGGCAGTGCTTCAGAAAGTGCTAAGTGATGTAAATACCCCAGCTTATGTCATGGAGGGGGGAGGGATGAACGTGGCAGCGAGTAGTGTTTAATCAGGAGTTCACCTCTCACTCATAGAGACTCATGCAGTACACATCCACGGGTGTTGGCAGATTGGGAGAGGCTTGTGTGTGTGTGTTGTCACTTTTTATTTTTTCCAGCTGTGAAGAATGGCGAGGGCGTGGCCATCCTTCCTCATCAGATCAAATGAGGACCTGGCCTGGGCAGTGGAGGCTGCTGAGGGGAGGGCGGCTCATAATACTGGCTGGAATGGAGTCAATGGAGTGGTATCCAACACATGTTTGACTCCATTCTGGACATTATTACGAGCTGTCCTCCCATCAGCAGCCTCCACTGGGCCTGGGGTTTGTCTTAATAATCTAGAATGGCCTCTTATAACTGTGTTGTAAACTGTTATGATGAAATCAAATGTATAGATGCCCTACTAAATGTAGTATCTTATACATTTTTGTTGCTATGACGTGGACAATGTACAGTATACCATGTACAGTACATAGATATTTCCCAACACATAATATCAAAAGACAATACCAGATGAACATTAACAACAGTTTGTTTTTAGTGCTCTCCTGCAGAAACTTTCTCTGTCTTCATTATGAGTCTTCAAAGTGCTCACACAAGTTGTGTGAGTGCAGTTAACCTATAATTATGGGGACATGGCAGAAACATCTCCACTAATAAAGTGTCACTCAACAACCGTGTGTGTGTGGGTGGTCAGGTTATTAGAACACAATAGTCTTCCGACCATCAGCACCACTCCTCCAGACAACGATGTTACGTAGGTAGAAGCTCCTCGAACCTTCGAGAAGAGAGGGACAGGGAGTCCTGAATGTACTGGAAGAAGCACAGTGTTGTGGTGATCAAACGACTCAATCCGAACCTGGAGATCAGTACTCTAAGAGTTCCTTAGGCTGCCACATAAAATGCTGACGCGGACAAACACAGCTTTGTCAGCTATTGTAAAAGAACACAGAGTTCTTCTAGACAGACATACAACTGCTGCTGCTGCTGTTGTTGTTGTTGCTGTTTTGGGGCTGCACTCTCATTTGCAATAGAAAGAGATGCCTTTTTACTTCAGGACTCCATAATATGAGAGATGGAACTAGCTATTCCATGTTTTGGCCTACAGGCACTTTACATCCATTAAATGAAGTAGTTATCTTTCGTGTATGCACGCATTACTGTAAGTCGCTTTGGATAAAAGCGTCTGCTAAATGGCATGTATTATATTATATATTATACTGGAAGAGAACTTTTATAAATATTCTTCCATTAGTTTGATAGAAATACTTGGTGAAATGAGGCCTGAGGAAGTAAATGTGTCACAGCATCCTTTTGGTACGTCATACGTTGGTGAAACGGTTAACTTGTTCTGCCCTATAAAGTTGATCCTCCCTTCGGGGTCTTCACACTCATCATATTTTCTAGAGAGGTTCTCACACACTCACAACTAACCACCCATGCTCCGAAAACAAATACTATTATCTAATATTCTTATTTTGTTCTATTGAGTGAATAATGCATACACCAGCTATGTTCATTATCTTCAAGGGTGGCCTATTAAAGAATGTATGAATAAAATCAATGATGGTGCTAAATCTTTGCTTATGTATGCTATTTATGAGCACGCTGAATGTCGTGAAAGTGAATTTTGTATGACTGGTACGATAAATAGGGTTATTTAAACAAGCAGTTGGTTGGTGGAAAGATGTACACACTGGCTTGTACTGTAAACACGTTGCCATGGCTTTTACCTACAAACCCTTGGTATTGAAGGACTGTGAGTGCTGTTTAGCACTTCTAAAGTCGAGATAATGTTAGCGTCAGCATAAAGCCTCAGACAACTCCTGAATCCCCATCCCCCCACCCCGAAAAAAACAGCAAACACACACCCCCCGTCAGAAAAAATTAAATGGCTGTTCAATACAGTTCCTTTTATTATCTGTTTTTGCCATCAAGGTGTTGTTTACAAGACAGCTCCTTATTGTATTTCTTGATCTTATCCTTTGGCCCTCTTTCATTTCCTATTACCGCTTTTCATTCAGCCTCGCTGGGAGTGAACGCAGCAACTCCTCTGCCAAGACCAGTCAGAGCCACGTGCTAAATATCCTAGAGCTTCTTCTCTTCTTTGTTGCTCCTTTCTTTCCCCCTCGACTGATAGCTGGAGGAATGGTTCCTCCAGGGAAATACAGGAGCTGCCAAAGAATTCATTGAATTTGTAGTTCAATTGATCCCTTGGAGGCTGCTGGTTGGTTGGTGCTGGTGGTTCAGGGAGGAAGAGGAGGAGGAGGGGTAGGGAGCCAGGGTTAATATGAAAAGCCAGCTCTGGTGTCAGGGGATTCTGGTTAAAAAATAATGCAGCTAAGTCTCAATTTGAATAGCTTCCACTCAATTCTTCTTCCTCCCATGCCAATCTGCTTATATAAAAACGTTGGTAAGGGAGGAGAATGTGGAGTTTTATTGGGTGCTAGGGTTGAGACTGAAGGACTATAAATAGCCAGTTCAGCTTACAATTCCACATTTAGGGGTTTAAGATTACTCACGGTATCCTTCCACCCCCTCCCTTTCTGTCCATGGAATCATACTGTGTGTGAGAGCGGGGAGGTGTGTCAAAGAAAAATCAGATGTTCATCACTTAATGGTAATGACGGACAGAGAGGAGCATGTCAGGGAGAGAAATGCCTCACAGTCTTTGGCATACCTCCATTATTGAAATGATGTACAGGTAACGTCTCAATCGGAGTGCATCTTTGTCGAGGCTGAAAAGATGGAGTGTCTATGCCTATGTTGCAGTGGTTTCTAAAAGTGGACCTTTTGTCATCCGACATATTTGATCATTACAGAGATGAATGCTGGCCTTTGCCATAGTCTTGTGATCACTCACCCGCTGTAATAGCTGCATAGCGACCGAGATTAATCCAGCCATCGATTTTGAACTGCTGGTCTCAGCCGCTCAACCTTTAGTCCAACCATTAGGTTTGCATTTTACAAAGAGTGCATGGGCACATTCACATACATTGGACAGACAGGGGAGACTAACCAACTATTGATCCCTAATACCCTGTCTACATACTGTCGATTCATGGCACTGTTGTGATAAGCGCTTTCATCGGTTTTGATACCTTTTATATTAATTCAAAATATCATTCAACTGTAGACAGAACTATACACAGACACAGGAAGTGGATAGTACGAGTCTCAGAGTTTATTACAGTACAAGGGGGAGGCAATCGGTAGGTCAAGACAGGCAAAGAGTCGTAATCCAAATCAGAGTCAGGCAGGTCAGGCAGGATCAGGGTCAGGACAGGCAGAAAGGTTGGAACTGGGAAGACTAGAAGAAACCAAAATCGAGAGCACAGGAAACACGGGAACACGCTGGTAGGACTTGACGGGACAAGACAAGCTGGCAACAGACAAACAGAAAACACAGGTATAAATACACAGGGGATAATGAGAGACACCTGGTGGGGGTTGGAGACAACCACAAGACTCTAACCCGGAAGATTATAAGAAATCCCGCTATGCCCTCTGACGAACCGTCAAATAGGCAAAGCATCAATACAGGACTAAGATTGAATAGTATTACACCGGCTCCGACGCTCGCCGGATGTGGCAGGGCTGCAAACTATTACAGACTAGGGAAAGCACAGACGCGAGCTGCCCAGTGACACAAACCTACCAGACGAGCTAAATTACTTCTATGGTCGCTTCGAGGCAAGTAACACTGAAAGAGTACAGTCCCCTCCTGTACTCCCTGTTCACTCATGACTGCATGGCCAGGCACGACTCCAACACCATCATCAAGTTTGCCGATGACACAACAGTGGTAGGCCTGATCACCGACAGCAATGAGACAGCCTACAGGGAGGGGGTCAGAGACCTGGTAGTGTGGTGCCAGGACAACAACCTCTCCCTCAACGTGATCAAGACAAAGGAGATGATTTTGGACTACAGGAAAAGGAAGATCGAGCATGCCCCCATTCTCATCGATGGGGCTGTAGTGAAGCAGGTTGAGAGTTTCAAGATCCTTGGTGTCCACATCACCAACAAATGATCATGGTCCAAACAC
>CM042419.1:10526876-10739376 GCA_023634145.1 Thymallus thymallus
ATACAAGATATCTGGAGTGCAAAAAAAAAAAAAAAAAAAAAAGCTATAAAAGGACATTGCATAGTATGAGTGGTTGGCTGAATATGTACACTATACGTTGGTGGATGTTGGATGGTTAACTATACTATACAGGTCGATGGCAGAGAAATACTTCAGTAGCTAAAAATGCGTATGATATGAGCGAGGGTAATAATAGTTTACTTAATAGACAGACTGGGTAAATGAACAGGTAAGTGAAAATTTTGCATGGTTAAATTAGCTGTACAGTTAGGTATACAGTTATATTTACAGATAAGTGAATACTTGCATGTTTACACAAACTGTACAGGTAAATGACAGGAAGAGATACTTTAATAGCTAAATGTGTGTATGATATCATTTGGGGTAATAATAGTAATTCCCTTAAAATACAGTCCTTAGTGCGCAGGGTTTAATTACAGACAACTGCACTTATTGCACATTCAATATACTAAAAGCAATGAGAAAAGGTGCAACTGGCAGGATACTAATATGCATTCCTGAGTGAATGCCTACGTCCAATAATTACTTACAATATTGCATGTGATATAATATAACAACTGTACATGAGTATGTATATACAGACCTGTATGAATAAATAGGTCCTGAGTGGATCCAGGGCCCAGTTTTTCAGAAACTATCTATCTGGATAGATAGCTATCTCAGATAGGATTAAATGCATAGAAATAGAATTAATAGAACGGGAGTCCCCATTTAAGTCAATGATTTATCCGTTCTATTAATTCTATGTCTATGCATTTAATCCTGTCCAATAGATAGATAACTTTAGAAAAACTGGGCCTAGGGCAGTAGGACTTAAATCTTCAACTTTAATTGTTTCCCAGCCTTCATGTGATCGATCAGCGACACAGCGAATCAAACAGCAATTTATTACACGGCAGGAAGTAAAACAGTGTATGAGAGGAATCAGTGAATTAATAGGATATTTTTCTTAGTTGTTTTCTTTGTTTACGTTATAGTACTCTAAATTCACAGATGTTGTTTTGATAAAGTACAATCTATATGTGTCAGATCATTGTTGATACCTGGACACCTGTACCAGAGATAGTAACCCTAACCACAAACCATACTAAGAGCCAGACTACACAGATAAAATTGAGCATGTGGGGTCATATTGTAATTAATAGTCTTAAAATCACTACCCTGACTGTTTTTCCAAATGATTATGGATGAAGTACTTTCTTTTAACATTATACTGGCCTCTGCTGGCCATTCATGGAGTTGACTCGACTCAGCATCCACAGTTGACATAATACTTTTTGTTTAAAGAAAAGAGTATCATGTGCCATAATTTAAAGTATACTTACATGGACAACGTTTTCATTTTCTTTGCCTTTTAACACATGACCAGAAATATGGATGCCCTATTGAAATGTGGGTAAAGATGTGTGTAGATGCCTGTTGTAGAACAAAATAGCCGTCAGAGGTCAGCAAAGAAGCAAATTATATGGAAACTATACTCTACTATGACACAAGACCAGACAATGTTTATCGAATTGAATGAAGGCAGTTGATATGGACGTTTGTTTTTGTAACTTTTCCTATTTCCTTCTTAACAACTGTCCTTCGCTTCCTGTGTCTGTAGATTGTGATTCTGGGCAGTTCTCTCACGGGTAGCTAAGACTCCTGGTGTGTTAGCCAAACATCCAGCCATGAGGGAAATGCCACAGCTCTCCTGCTCAGTCATGACCTCCACTGACCAGTAATTGATGTGTAGGGTCATTGTAAGTTCACGAACAACACACATGCACGCACACAGACACATATACACCCACACACACACAAGCACACGAATGCATACACACTCACTCATGCACACACGTACGTATGCCATCACACACATACAAACACACACACACAGCAAGTCCCTAAAGCTTTTTTACTGGGGGACCAAAAGAGATGTCATTGAAAATCATGTCATCCTAATAGTTTCCTTGGCTGGTGCAAGAGCTGCCTCTGTACCATCCCACTGGGCACAGATGTCAGTTCAACATCTATTTTGGATTTACATTTGATTGAGTTGTGAATTCAATGTGAAATCTGGACGGCAGATAGCCTAGCGGTTAAGAGTAAGCGAATGGTTGCTGGGTCGAATCCCCAAGCCATCTAGGTGAAGAAGAAAAAAATCTGCCGATGTGCCCTTGAGCAAGGCACTTAACCCTAATTGCTCTTGTAAGTTGCTCTGGATGAGAATCAACCAAATTATTTAGTGTCAAAAAGACTAAACGGAATTATGTTGATGACTTTTTGCAAGTCCAATCAGTTTTCCACATCACATTTAATTTTGGGGTTGAAATGACGTGGAAACAACATTGATTCAACCAGTTTTTGCCCATAAAAAGCCATATTACAACTTACAGTATGTGTTGTTTGCTCTAAAACCTGTTAGTTCATATGCCATGTAATTGTGATATATAGGCCTAAAGGCCCAGACAATATGAAGTGGCAGAATAAATTCAACCACACCTTTGTTTTATCACAAAACCGGATAGCAATCTCTGTCCAGTGAAGTCTACAAAGCATATTGCAGTTATGGTCAACCACGTTAATGTTGACAACTAAAGATACCAAAAACAATTTAGTCCAATCAACGTAAGCTAAATATGATGTGGCTGTCAATGATTCTGATTTCTCTGTGCGTGAGTGTGTGTGTGTGTGTCGAGTAAGTAGAAAACATGTTGACTCACCCTACTTGAAGAGAGACGCCAATGCCATCCTCACAGTACACGCTTTTATTTTGTTGTTGTCCTAGGCTACCTGGCAAAAATGCTTGCTCGCTAGCCTAACTTCCTTTCATGGGCAATGTTAGCTAGTTAACATTAGCATATTACATCTAGCTACATATTGAACTTCCATCCTCTCAGGCCAGGGGCACAACAATGTATGAATTAATGGTTGGATCAGAATCGCTGTTATAATCATCGGCCAGTACGGAGAATTAAGTAAAACCACAAGTCCAAGTCCTTATCTCCATTCATGGCTAATTTAGGAAAGGAACAATTTTAGCTAGCTGGCTGGCTAGCAACCAGAGGACAACAATACAACGAGATGCACCCATTCAAGTTTTTCTGTCAATGGCGTATGCTCTCAATGGGATTTGATAGGAGAGACATCAACGTTGATTGGCACATTTTTTATGTGTTTTTTTTTATCAAGGAAGGTCAAATGCTCACTGGCTTCCTTTGTCTTCATTGCTACGGGCGGCAACAAAGTCTCTCTCGTTTTGGATCAGACAGCATCAGATAGATGGCCTACACGTAGAGAGACAGAGGGCTGTTGTTTAGCTCGCTCTGATACTTTCTCTGGTGAGATACATTCAGCCTCTTGCGAATTTAGTAAATTTGTGAAACAAAGGATCAATTATTTTATATTTAAAAAAAAATATATATATATATATATAATTGGGTGGGGGAGCCTGGCTTCCCTTGGCATCCATGAATACACGTCACTGGAAGGACTACACACACACACCTTCCCAAACACTGTTGTCAAACGTATGTTAGTTGTAAGAGGAAGGACCCCAGTCAAATCTTTGTTGTTTTGTCTGAGGCCCTGGTGGGTAAGGCCCATGTTGCCCGGTCACACCGTTGCCCGTGAACCAGAGACAAAAGCCTCTAGCGGACCAGGAAGAGGCCCTGTTGTCTACAGGAAGTTCTCAGGATAAATTCACCAGCTTGTAGGCTAAACTTAGACATAGATGGCTGTTTTGGTTTATGGTGTGAAGGCAATGGACAAAGACCTGTGGTGTATTGCTTAAGTGATGTTTACAACAAAATGTGTGTGTGTGTGTGTGTGTGTGTGAGTGTTTGCGTGTGCGTGTGCATGTGTGTGTGTATAACAAATGCAGCACAGTAGGCAGTAAACAAGTTAAAATGTATCTCTCTTTATTGAACCTTTGACAATCGACAAATGCTACTTCATATTTGTACAGTGACACAAGCATTCCAATCCTCTCTCCTAAAATGGTGTCCACAGGATTCAAACATACAACTGAATTTAAACAGTTTGTGGTAACATTAAAGAGTATATAATCGCTGCATCCAATACAAGGAAACAGATAACCCCAAACCACAACTAAGACATGTTAATGAGTCAACCAATCCTGAACCAAGATTATCTGTAAAATAATCAAGATGGTCCTTCTTCTGAAATAAAACAGAGTTAAAGTGAACATAATATGTTATGTACATCATGGAGTGCCTGTTTGTAGTGGCGAGACGTATCCTACAACGTTTGAGTTCATGGTCACTGGGTCATACAATGGTCAAGCTGAGGTCAAGCTGTGGCTAGTGGTGGCATCAAAATAATGCCTGAGTGTGGTGTTTCCTGGTGATATCACTGTGTGACAAAAGGATGACAAATGCCCAGAGGCATGGTTGACGTCAGTGGAATTTATCTCCCAGCGGCCACTGGACCTGAATAGAGAAATTATTGTAATAGTCTTGTCCTCACTGTACTGTACCTAACAACAAAGTGGAAGTGTTTTTCAGTTCAGGTTTGTGACAACTGCTAACAGGACAATAGGAAGTTAGTATTCACTCAGGAGAGGACAAAGTATTTTGCATTATGTTCATGGATGAAAACAGGATTTGGAATAGACCTGAGAGAGTCTCACAAACATGCATGGCTGAACTACAAATGACCTATCCCGTTGCAATGAGGACAAAACATGACAAAAATTGAAGACACAATTTGTATCCCTGCTTGTCTAAAATGCAACAGTACCTTTACACTTGGGGGTTGAAGGTACTGTAAGGAAGAAAGTAATAATGTTATCTCAAAATATGTATAATTTACACATTCATGTATTAGGACACAATACTAGAAAGTAACATCAATAAATTGCATCAAAATAATTTCCCTAGATTTATATATGTCTCCTATCCCCGGTAAACAGACCATAAATAATGTATGAACAATGTGTAAATGCAAGGGAAAATGTACATATTGAAATGTATCTAGGCCATTTTCTTACACTTCAATAATTAATATCTATCATATAAGCACAAGAAAATGGTAGGTAAAAACACTTAAATTCACAGCTACTTTGGTTCCATAATCATGAAGGTGGGAGTTGTGCAATGCTATAATTCACAACTGTACAGCTACGTAGCTCTTTCCTTCTTTCCCATCCCAAACAGTGGTCTGTGGTTGAATCGAGGGTGGTCTGTGCGATTGACATTGGCCCAAGGGTTGGTCCAAACAGCCTAAAATGAAATGAGGTGGTACCAAGATGTGTTCTGGGATGATTGAAGACTGAAGACGGCCTTTGCTAGTTCATGGTGGCCCAAAGTGCCTTGGAAGTGGCTTAACCTAACCCAACCCAACCCAACAGTCTGGTTTGGCCCGGTGGAACTCTAGTTCCCAGGGGGGCTCAGTCCTGGGTTTCCAACCCTTCTAGGTGTTCGGGGATGGGCAGACCCGTGAGGACAGTCAGACACTTGTTCCACACGTTGAAGACGGGACACACAGGCTGTGCGAAGGACACGTGGAACGTGTGCAGGTGCTGCGAGCCCACAGCGTCGTAGAAGGTAAGCGAGCCAGCGTCGTAATCCAGCAGGACACCCACGCGGCGCAGGTGGGGCGAAGGCTCGATGACCAGCTCCTTGCTGTTGTGACGCACCACCCACGAGTTGTTGCAGCGGCACAGGACCCAGGAGGCAGAGTTCTTGCCAATCCACTCATGTTTGGGGGCCGATTTGTAGACGATGCCCACCGCATACCTGCAGAGAAAGCAGTAAGAAGATACTGTTAGCCAGCCTCTACATTGTATAAATGTGCCTTTAACTGACTTACAATGTGCTGTAACATGACCTCCCCTCTATCTCTGTCATTCCTACCCTGCCAGATCCAACAGGCCAAACACCATGTGGTTCAGAGCAAGACATTAGTCCGTCAGGTCTCCCAGGTCTATCTCACCATGTGCTTCCTCCAATCAGGGCCTCCCAGTAGTGGCGTCCACTGTCGATGTAAACGTTGCCAACGACGCCGTAGCTATTCTGGCTGGTGAAGCGCTCCTGGCCGTGTCCCTTCTTCGACGCCGTCTCGTCGCGCTCCACCGTCAGGTTGTCATGGGAGACCTTCAGCTTCTTGTGGGCGGACTTGGGGTCCAGCTTGAAAGGTTGGCCTGGACAAAGAGGAGGGAGAGAGACAACATGGTTACGCTAGCAAGAGGCTAGGATAGGCTATGAAGGCAGCAGCTGTGTGTATGGTGTCCATATTAGGACACCATCCACGACATGTGATGCTGTCCTAATATGGACACTGTAGGGATACATAATATGGTGACCATATTAGGTAAGAATCACAAGATACTTTTCTAAAACTGCATGTTATAATGCTAAGTTTCCTTATATCCTAATGTATGGAGCCCTTACTGTTGGTTTTGAGTGTTCCTGGCTCACTGCTGCGGGCACCAGCCTGGTTGATGGCTTTGACGATGAAGATGTACTTGGTGCCGCTTTGCAGACCGTGGACGGTGTAGTGGTTCTGCTTGATGTTGGGCACGATCATCCAGCTGTCTGCAGAGTTACACAGGCCTAGGAGGGAGACACAGACACACAGTTACTGTGTTGTCGTGCATACACACTCAGCTATGCATTGGCGCTTATTAATGAACACTACACACTTAGTCAACACACACACAGAGTGGCTATAACAGACCCACAACGCAAACTGCACATGTACAGTACATACACTTTGTTGTTGAAGTATTGTAGCCTTGATAAAGCGAACATCTTAAACTAAGCAGCTCACTCGTAAATTGCTGTCAGACACAATTCCAGGACATAAGTTCATTGTCACATAATGAGGAAATTATTTACTTTGCCTGCCGCAGAGACAACCAATCCTCAGCCAAGGTAAGTATCATACCAAATATCAATATTCACCATTTAAATAAATCCATATTTCCCCAACATACTGCATTTTTTCATTTTTTAGTTAGCAAAGTCTTATCTATAGTTTGAGAGAGGTGTGGGTTTGAGTCTGTTTGTGTTAGGGAGGGGAGGAAGTATATTAACGTGTTCCTAGGAGACCAGAGCTGGAGGATAGAGAGGAGTGGCCAAATTCCACTATCAGTCATTTCCTCAATCTATTCTCTCGCCTTTTATTACACCCAAGTGAGAGGGGGAGCATACATTATCAATGTTCAGACAATGCTTCTTGTCAAATAAGACTTTGGTGTCAGAGGGTGTAGTAGACATGTGGAATTATGGGGTGATTTATAATACAAAGTAAATTAATTATGAAAAATGTCTTCAAAAAGCCACAGTCAGCCAGAATACAACATAGCATTATGCCATTAATATTGATTCATTTATAATGATCCAACACATTCCTTCCTTTCTATTGCTATTCAATCTACTCTGTTGTTTCATGTGGTTACTGTGGGCGTTAGGAGGGGGGAGGTCATTCACATCTCAATGGCTGTGCTGTTCCGTGAGACTGGCTGTGCTGTACATGTGTTAGGCCTATACTAAGCTACGCTGTGCCGCATTGATTCCCGCAGGCTTAACTCTCTGACAGAGCGGCCATCATGCTGAGTGCACAGTGTATTCTCCGTAAGCTTTATGCAACATCTTTTTTTTAGTGCAAACCCATTACATCTTTTTGTCCATCCCTATAGGCTACCATGTCCCATCATACCCCCATGATCATGTCTAACATGTTCTGAAGGTTGCCGAAGCTGTAAATGTACAGTGCTCTGTAAATGTACAGCACATTTCCTAATGTTTCAAATGGAAACGTGCCGTTCTCAACTCACATATGGCAGCCATTTTGGAACGGAGTGCCTGCCACATATCATTTACATTGGTGAGAGAAAATATAGCCAGTTATTAAATTGCCCTGGCTCCAGTGTTTGAGTGAGACCCTATGGCACCAGTGTTTGAGTGAGACCCTATGGCACCAGTGTTTGAGTGAGACCCTATGGCGCCAGTGTTTGCATCAACCCTTTTCCTCTGTCGTGTTTTCGGAGACATTTCTAAGATGTGACATTGTGACAACACCTCCAGCCTCAGCCCAGACCTTAGACCTGGTGATTGGATGTGAAACTAGAGCGGGATGCAAACATAGCGTGTGCAGAGGATGAGGAGAGGAGGAAGTGGAAAAAAACACGTGTCACATTGGGTTTACACCACCCCTCAGAAAAGTGCTGGCGTTGGTAGACTGTAAACAACAAAGGCCACTTCTGCTCAATGGGGTTCCAAAGACAGCAACTGACACAATTGTTATGTTCAATTATCCTTCAAGCATGAACATGGTAGACTTCTATTATACATTTATGTTCATACATTTTGTATATACACTGGGGGCCAAAAGTTTGGAATATTACTCATTCAAGGGTTTTTCTTTATTTGCACTATTGTAGAATAAAAGTGAAGACCTCAAAACTATGACATAACACATATGGAATCATGTAGTAACCAAAAAAGTGTTAAACAAATCAAAATATATTTTATATTTGAGATTCTTCAAAGTAGCCACCCTTTGCCTTGATGATAGCTTGGCACACTCATGGCATTATCTCAACCACCTTCATGACGACTGCCACAGGAATGGATGACCCATAAATACCTCTGCTGCAGAGGATACATTCATTAGAGTTACAGCCCAGATAAATGCTTCACAGAGTAACAGACACATCTCAACATCAACTGTTTAGAGGACACTGTGGGAATCAGGCCTTCATGGTCAAATTGCTGCAAAGAAACCACAACTAAAGGACACCAATGAGAAGAAGAGACTTGCTTGGGCCAAGAAACACGAACAATGGACATTATACCGGTAGAAATTTGTCCTTTGGTATGGAGTCCCAATTTGGGATTTTTGGGTCCAACCTCAACCAAATTTAGATGGTTTGGGATGAGTCGGACCACAGTGAAGGAAAAGCAGCCAACAAGTGCTCAGCATATGTGGGAATTCCTTGAAGACTGATGGAAAAGCATCCAGGGGAAGCTGGTTGAGAGAATGCCAAGAGTGTGCAAAGCTGTCATCAAGGCAAAGGGTGGCTATTTGAAGAATATATTTTGATTTGTTTAACACTTTTTTGGTTACTACATGATTCCATATGTGTTATGTCATTGTTTTGATGTCTTCACTTTTATTCTACAATGTAAAAAATAGTGCAAATACAGAAAAACTCTTGAATGAGTAATATTCCAAACTTTTGGCTCCCAGTATATTTGGATCAAATTACATTCAAAAAGGATGTAATTTGTGGCTCCTTGCTTTAATATTTCAGCAACACTGGTGATATATGCAATACTAAAGCCATACTTCTGGTAGTTTTCAGTTTCTCATTTTTCTGTTGTTGTTGCTAAAATACTACATGACGTTTGAAGTGAGATGCTCACAATAGAATCCTAGAATCCTATTTATTTTCATGATATCCTATAACCTTGTTTGCTAGCCATTTGCTTTCATCAGACCACACTTCTCCCTCTGTTCTCTGAATCTAAGAAGCTATATTTCCCATCCCCATCCCCTGACCTAATTTTATATTGCCTGCCCAACGAAGTATGCATGAGTGTGACATGCGGCGTGATCCGTGGGGGTTGAGGGCTCTGAGCAATGATTCGTGTTATGACTGTAATTCGCTCTGAGTCAGCTAGTCTCCTCCCCTCTCTCCCTCTCTCCTTCCCTCTCTGTCCCCTTTGACTCTGCAATAACTCAAGCTGAGATCCTTAGATTTGAGCTCACCCCACTGTCCCTAGTCGACAGGCTCGGTGAGAAGAAGCGCATGATTCGGTTTTGATTCTTGAGTCCTCCAGCTGTTTGGCTTTACACTTGATTTATCGCAGGGCTTTGAGTTTGAAAATACTAAAGTTATCATCAGGAGGGAGTCCCGTGAGCACAAAGCGTTGTCTCTCAAGGCGTTCCGTACACTTACTGGCCCCATTGGCTTGACCTATGGAGATAACATTGTGTGTCTGGTGGTGTGTCTGGCATGCCAGAGGGTTGTTTAGCTTACACCCTGATACATACTGACAACATTGGCTTGACCTATGAAGATAGTTGTGTGCTTGGAAGTGTTTCTGGTATGTGTGACTGTATTTTTTCCTGCACCCAGATACTTACTGACAACGTTGGCTTGACCTGTGAAGATAGCATACTGGAGCTCGTAGGAAAGCACACTGAACTCGTCGTCTGAGGTCCAGTGGACGGTGATGGTGTCGTGCGATGCAGTGCAGAGCTCTTCTCTGATGCCTGGAGGACTTGGCGCTAGACATGGGTAATGAGAAATTAGAGAAGGGTAAGAATAGAACATGATATGCGTGCTCTAGCGTAACAATGAAATAACATTGGTTCACCTTTGAGCGTGGAGTTTTATGTCAAACAAAGTACTGTGGCTCTTATAGGAGGACTGAAGGCTAGTGACTTATTGATTGCCAAGCTTTTGTTAGCTAATGATAATTTATAGCCTAGATAATATTTCAGAGGTTGACAGTGTGATTTGGCTGATGACATCGTTCGCTCTCCTCCCCTCCCTAACCCTGCTCTCTCTCTTCTCTCATCTCCCTCTCCCTCTCGCTCTCCCCCTCCGCCAGTGAGTACACATCGATGACTCAGAGTGATTCACTTAGTGAGCCAGCCCTCAAGCGAAGCCCTCTGACCAAACAACAATCTCTTCCACAATCTCATAGAAATTTATTCATATTTGTACTGCAATAACATGCAATAACATGCAATAACATGGACAATAACATTGACAATAACATTGACAATTTTGACATTATGTAGATGTGGAACTTTCGACCACAGTTAGGTTGGGTGGATACAACCACATTTTTAGGGTATGGTTGTAGAGAGAGATGCCAATAGAATATAGCTACATACTGTATATTGCCAGTGTTTTGATATAGTAGATATCATGATATAAAGCAATATCACAATATAGGCAACAATATCACAGTATATCCCGATACTGCCAAATTATCACAATATATCAATATTGCATTGAACTATCACTATTGGCACCCACCACTTTTAGTAAGCAGAGCTGATTGTACTCTGTACCTGTGAGGTAGTCCAGGCTCTCCAGCAGCTTCTTCTCCTTGGTGAAGTCCAGAGCGAACGTGTCAAACGTGTCTGTCAGATTTATCTCTGGAATCAGGACCTGAGAGGAGGCAGTCGCCATGGAAACCCTAACACAAATACATATCCCAGAGGGTTTAGTTCACAACTATCCCACTATGTTGCACATTTTCATAGGTCATGTTGATTGACTGTGAATTGCCAATGGTTAGTCAGAGAGCTAGTGTTTGTAGTGAATTTCTACCACACCCTCCATGCTGGCCTGGCTCACCTCTCGGTGATACTCTTGGCGGTCTGGAGGAATCGGGCGTGGTCCGTCTCCTTCAGGGTCTGGTCGGCCTGGGTGATGAGAGCAGAGGACCTCTCGATGCACTGCTTACAGTTGGAGATCTGCTGGGCTAACTTCCTAATCCTGACCGCCTATATAGGGGAGGCGGGGTAGAATGGGTTAAAGGTGATTAACTGAATCCCACGTCAGGGATGGTAGAGATTTAGCCCAGATGGGGCGTTTGGGATCCTATCCAGATGTTTTTTGCTTCTTGCTTTCTCTTCACCTAATGAGAGGTTTAGAGAGAGTGATTGAGGGCATTGAAATGTGGTTGGTTGGATGTTGTATTTAGGTCAGAGACACTACCCTCATTTTCTGACCCACTCTAACTAAACAACTAATCTTTGGTTTCATTCGAATGTGTATATTTTGGTTGCAATTTTCTGGTATTATTATGAAACAACTTGTCACCCGTATCCTATATCTGGACAATGCCAGAGGTGTGGGAGTAGGAAAAAATTCCAAATTGTCTCTTTATCGTCTCAGCGGAGACCATCCACCATAAAGGATTTTCATTTAGGCAGGTTTTCATTTCCAGCCGAAAGGTCAGAGCTAAACTACTCCTATGGCCCTTGATATTGGTACTTCTACTTTAAAGCCCTGCTCCTGACTCAAGTCCTGACACAAGACCAGGAAGGAAGTCACACCCTTTAGAGAAACTGCAGGAACTTGGCTTCTGACTAACCCTGGACACCAATTGGTAATTCCAACGCCAACAGAAATACAACAAGGGAACTGAAACAAGTAAAAGTAACACAAAGTGTGAAGTCGTTGGGCATAAATATGCAGTTTTTCATTTCCTCTCTGACTGCAAATAGTTAGCTTTGAGCGAACTCCAACTCAGTCAGTCAGTAAAAAGAATTGAGACATGCCCTGTAGGTTGGACATTTGGATAATTAAGCATGGTCCAATTCCCCTGGTGACCTTGTTAAAATGTTTGCATTCCCTCCCAGACCTTACGGTTCAGACTGCAGCTCAGAGAAAGTGCAGAAGATTGTGAGTGTGTTGGATGGGATTCCCCTTTCAGACACATGGCCGCTCCAAAATCGTACCTTTCCTTCCTTGATTTTGGTCCCAATGATCTGTCTCCTTTGCTGGATAATATCAATCAGGAGGTCGCATTCTTCCATCAGCTTTCCCTCCTGCCGTGATGCATTGACCTGAGAAACACAAATGAACATTATTCATCTGTCTGGTAATTCATAGCCTTAAGTAGACCATTAATTACGAACCATTCATTTTTCTACTTATCCAGCGCCAGACAAACTCATGGATACCATTTTCATGTCTGTGTGCAGTATGAAGGAAGTTAGAGGTAGTTTTGAGAGCCAACACTAACTATTGTCAGCGCAATGACTGGAAGTCTACAGGAATGCTAGCGTATGGTTTGCGCTAACGCAAGTTAGCAGTGGCTCAGCATTGGCCTGCAAAACTACCTCTTAACTTATTTCGTACTGCATGCAGAGACATAAAAATGGTATCCACGAGTTCATCTGACTCTGGCTATGTCGATGAATCTCGAAGTATCCCTTCAATGGTTTGTAATTATCAAAATGTCCAACCGACATGGCATGTCTCAATGCTATGAATTAGGAACAAATAGAAAAACGGATTAATTGCCAGAATCTTGCAGCATCCATTCAAGCTCTAGTTCAACTAATGCTAATTCAGTTTTGCATTGCAAATAATAACCTACGGGTGAATGAATCAATATTGAACCACAGTAACTTAATGTGTGTTTGTTTCTGGCTACTACGGAAGATAAGGAATGCCTGTGCCTGTGTTTAACAGTGCTCAATCCTATGTAGCATATGGATCAGTCTACATATATTGAAGGTTTGCGATCGTTCAGTGCATGCGCACTCAGGTCCACTCTAGTAGCCACAGGCCTTTGAAATAGACACCTCTTTGGTGCCCATTTTTATGTTCTGGTTAAACACAGATTTCACCACCTGGACAAGTTTCAACCGAAGCGAAGCAAAACGCAGAGAGGGGAGTCATGAAGGAGGGGATTGTTTGAGCGTTGCCAGGTCAATGAGGTGTGTTATGGTCACTCCCTAGTGTGGACAGGCTGTTTATAATATGAAAGGGACTCATTGAAACGCACACAAATCCGTCTTTTCAACGCCAGTAATGAGGTTCCTTCGCCCTGTGAGTGGGTTTCTCTACTGTACGTTCACACGGTTCAGAGGAGTTCAATGGCTGAGTGCCACCATCTCTACCTCTGATCTGCTATGGAATATTT
This sequence comes from Thymallus thymallus, assembly GCA_023634145.1. Taxonomy (NCBI): domain Eukaryota; kingdom Metazoa; phylum Chordata; class Actinopteri; order Salmoniformes; family Salmonidae; genus Thymallus; species Thymallus thymallus. The sequence goes on from CM042419.1 coordinate 10,540,526, forward strand.
GAGGTCTAATGAACCATCTATGTATTACAGTAGGATTCGGATGTGCAGTGAGGACATACTGTATTCCTCTTAAATCATTCTAGCATTTGGGGCGGCAGGTAGCCTAGTGGTTAGAGTGTTGGGCCCGTAACTGAAAGGTTGCCGGATCGAATCCCTGAGCTGACAAGGTATAAATCTGTCGTTCTGCCCCTGAACAAGGCAGTTAACCCACTGTTCCTAGGCCGTCATTGTAAATAAGAATTTGTTCTTAACTGACTTGCCTAGTAAAATAAAGGTTAAATAAAATAAAAAAAAATAAAAAATCTCTTGAAAATCTTAGATGAATAATTAATCATTTCTGTCTCTTTCTCGCCCTACCACATATATCTACAAAAACTGGTAAACAAGCACACATGCTGTTGCCATGACAGCATCATGAGTACACATGGCTGACACACACCCTTTAGCTGTGGGCTCAGCCTTTGGCCATCGCAAGGGAGCGTGTGACGGGCATGACAGATGAGCCTTTGGCAGGAGCATAAGTGGTTCATTTAACCCGTAGGAGACGCGTTTCGGGGGAATTGCACGTCAAAATAGCTCAGAAACTTTTAACAAAAGGGGAAGAGAGGCTGATTTTCTTTAGAAGGCTTTAAAATATTCAGCGGTCTCCCCAAAAAGGACACACACGTCCTGTGTACTCTCTTTGAGTGCTGAGAGGGGGAGTCTTCCCACTGCTTGTACATTAATACACAGTGATGATGAAGATACTAAAATAAACTCTAACTGTAATCCTTGGGGTGGATATAGTGAATTAGAGTTTATACTCGCAGCAAATTAAAATCTACAGATTTAATGAAGTTGTTTCATGAGTTGCACAATAATTCTGCAACTCATTCCACATTCCTCAATTATTCACGCAGATGACTTTGGCAAAGTTGATTCACTGAGGACAAGCTACACACACACGCACACACACACACACACACACTACACACACACACACACACACACACACACACACACACACACACACACACACACACACACACACCACATACACAGAAACACTCAAGGGTTAGCCTATACACTCATTATTTAATGGGTGGAAGCGTATTTAAGAACCATGAACACATTCGTTCTGACCTACATCCACCATGAAAAAGAGATCAGATATTTCCCCTCTTTCTCTCTGATGAATTATTTAAATACGCCCATTTTGTAAGGACAAGATTTGTGGATTTTAAAAGGCTAAATGAAATTACCGGCGGACCGGCGGCCTATCCTCAAATGTTGCTACCGTTTTAGTGTACTGGTCACAGTGGCCATGGATACATAATACAATCTCTGCTCAGAGTATGAATCATAAAGATTCAGGCCATTTTCCTTTCCTTGTCTATCCATATTTGAGATGGTTGTTAGAGGCAGAATAGCTAGCCCACCCTTCCAACATGGGGCTGTGACTCCTTCCTCTCAGGCGCTTCTAATTTGAATCATCACAGATCAAGAACAAGTGACTACGGTCAGAAAGGCTTAATCCAGAAGAACCTTCATTAAAGCAGTGGCACAAGTATAATCTGATTGTATTGCACTTGCGCACATTTAAACTGGGCATGTATATAACATTTTTATAATGTGTTACTTGGCAACTCAATGATTGGTAGCCTACATATCAGGAATTATTGTACATTTTGAAATTGTAGAAGATGATTCTATGCACAAATTCAGATGGTCAAACTGAAGCGGAAACAGGAGCATCTGTTGCCACATAAACTACTATATAATGACATCACAACATTAGCATAAGCATGTCAGGGAAAATTACAATTCTTCATTTGAAATAAAAAATCAACAAAGTGAATTGGGCTTGCATCACATGCACTACACTAACTAACTACAGCATGCCCCTTGTACTTGCACGCATCTCTGAACTCATTGAATGCTCAGTGACATTAAGCACTCACCTCTACATGTTGACAGGTTTGGATCAACTTTCCCATCAACCCCTCCAACTCATTGTTCCTCTTGACCAAATGACTCAGGTTGGAATCCAACGCTTGCTGAAAAAGAAAGAGGAAAATACTATTGAAGACGTGATGCCTTGAACAAGGTGAGAGGAAGAGGAAAATACTATTGAAGGCTTGATGCGAAGAGAGGAAGAGAGAGAGGAAGAGAGAAAACAACAGTTGTCCTTGTTTTTCCTACGAACAAGAATAGAAGTTGGTTGAATTGCACAAAGCTGAAAAGAAACCTACCATACTTTCAAGAGAAAATAAATACAAAACCAAGCTGATAAAAAGGTGCCAGAGGTCCTACATTGTTGTTTTTAGATAGAGCAAAATGATAAAGCCAAAACAGAGACGCTTCCTCCTCTTCCTACCCATCTTCCTCCCTCTCTTCCTACTCCTCCTCCTTCCCCCTTCCCCTTCCAAAATCTCATCCACAGTTGTCACATTCGCTTTTGGACAATTTAGACACTAACCTCCGGGCGCTGCCCATGTCCCTCGTCCCGGTACCGCCTCATCCCAGCCACTCAGTCTCCGAGCAGGACTCACAGCTGAACACGACTGAGAGAGCCTGAGCCAGAGCCTGAGCCACTCCGGGAAAAAAAGGGACCAATGCATAAACCCGGCCGACCGGCAATTGAAGCGTCAAAAGCTCCTCTGACAGCCCATCTACCTATCAAAGAGTCTTTATGTAAGCTGTTCTTCCTGACGTTTTTTCCCCCGCTTTTCCCCTTCCTATTCTGCCTAGAAACAAGCTGTCCTCTTTATTTCAACATTCCATCATATTATTGCCCAACCGACCATATTAAGCCACAATGTGATATTCAGCAGGGATTAAATGGAGTTGCCCCATGGGTAAACAGCGTGAACAACAGACGAGCCAGGTAGGAGAATAAGGGTGGGGCTTACCAGTCTAATGGATGGCCTTAATACGACGATGGCATACAAAATAACAACACATTAAAGACCATAGGGGATGGCATGTTCAACGGGGGTGTAAAAATAACTGAACCCATGGAGGACAACAGCAACACTACAAGGACTACTAGCGTGTCTTCTTGCTTGAACAGACATATCCAATAGGCATCACTGGAAACCAAAACCGTAGTTCAATCACAAACTAAGGGGTCAAGACAGTTTGCCCCATGTGACTCCATCCGTTGATTGTTCTCCTCGTCATATTCAATCTAATGGGCGGTTGAAATGTAACGTTAATACAATGGATTTTGTCCCCCACGGTCCTGAGAAGATTAATTCAAATGTCCCTGTTGTAAATGTGTAGTAGGGTCAGGAGAAATTACTCTTGATCTCATGTATTTATAGTCTATAGTCTCAACTCACTGAGTTTGAAGTCAACATCTTGGGAAAGAAGCATCCGTTGCACATCTTGTGAAAGAAGCATCCGTTGCACATCTTGTGAAAGAAGCATCCGTTGCACATCTTGTGAAAGAAGCATCCGTTGCACATCTTGTGAAAGAAGCATCCGTTGCACATCTTGTGAAAGAAGCATCCGTTGCACATCTTGTGAAAGAAGCATCCGTTGCACATCTTGTGAAAGAAGCATCCGTTGCACATCTTGTGAAAGAAGCATCCGTTGCACATCTTGTGAAAGAAGCATCCGTTGCACATCTTGTGAAAGAAGCATCTGTTGCACATCTTGTGAAATAAGCATCCGTTGCACATCTAGTGAAATAAGCATCCGTTCCAGATCTTGTGAAAGAAGCATCCATTGCACATCTTGTGAAAGAAGCATCCGTTGCACATCTTGTGAAAGAAGCATCCGTTGCACATCTTGTGAAAGAAGCATCCGTTGCACATCTTGTGAAAGAAGCATCCGTTGTACATCTTGTGAAAGAAGCATCTGTTGCACATCTTGTGAAATAAGCATCCGTTGCACATCTTGTGAAAGAAGCATCCGTTGCACATCTTGGGACTGTTGGACAATGAATGTTGTATGACTATGTTGGGGTGTTGTCAGTAAATGTGTTGATAGAGTTAATGAGATCTACTGAAAGATAAATCATGTGGATAACACCTCTGTTGAAAGACCTTATGGAGGAAAGAAAGTCTGTCATGGTAAAAGGAAAGACTCATATTAGGCAGGAGACACATGGTTGAACTCAAACCTAACGCAATTGTCCTATTCATAGATATTTCAAATTGTTTGTTTTTTAAACCAAAATGCCATTAAAGCGGATGGAATACCTAAATCCTTATAGTCAGTTTATGTTGTTAATGTTCTCTCAGCAGGAGATAATGTAGTATATGAAATGACAGCCTATGCATTTACCAAATACACTCCTTCTCTGCAGAATATCAGTAGCCACATGTTAACATTTCAAACTGGGAGAAATCCCTGGTCATTAGTGGAAGGGTATATATACGGGAAACTTAAATACAGTTCTATAAAAAAAAAAGTGGGCTACTCCTGAGTGTGGTCCGATGACATTGAAGGCAGTTGCAAGGAGTTCTACAAATGGAAAAATATTCTAAAGTCTTTCATTGGACATCTGTATCTAATCAAGAGAAAGCTACCACTAACCAAGCTTCCAATGGCTTCTTGCTACTTGACCTTCTAAGATTCCTCTAAGAAACCTTTACTATGAGGAAGAAAAAAAAACACTATTCATGTGACACAATCACAGAATTAAGGGAGCTGAGGAAAGGCAAGGCTGTTTTTATCTTAATGCACAAGTGAACCTATAATTTATGTGTGTGGCTTGTAGATAACAAAATTGTTACAGATTGAAAGTATTACCCTCTGTGGATGTCCATTTCTACTCCATTGTTTGCCTTTGTGAACGGCGTGACTCAGGAGTACCAGGATCACGACCTTTGCCCTTTTCTCCCATAGCTTGAAGTGAGCATCCCCCTTAAGCATCCCCCTAAGATGCATCCCTACCCTCCTCACACCTCTGAGTAAAATGAATGAATCATTGCTATGGTGCGTCAGGCTCTGTACTTTTATACTGTAAACAAGGTCACTGGTAAAACATGGCGTGTGACTTCTTCTGCATCCTCTACACGACGGCAACTAGGCTGGTTTTTGCGCTTTGCCCGGCATTTAATTACATGCAAGCACATACCTGGATTCGCTGGTCAGACACTGATAAGATTTTTTTTTTTTTGCTGGCAGACAATGGCCCCCAAGAACTACATTTCCTATTATGCCAGTGCCCATTCCCCAATGTTACATGACACAGTACCAAACTTCTCTGAGCTACAGGCTTCCGTTCGGAATGGCAACAAGAAACACATTTTATCCTTGTTTAATCTCACTGTGTGTGGTATTGACTGACATGCAGCGATGTCAGACATAGTTAGCCCCAGGCAGTGATGTCATGGGAGTAGACCCATTATCCTATACTGTTGCTAAACCACTGTCTCTTTCCACAAAGGCAGGTGGGACGTTGTTCTCCTTCTCCCTATGTGTTCGGGAGTCCCTGAACAAGCAGTCTAATCTGCCAAGTCATCACACATCACAACTCTCTCTAGCGCTGTTGTTGCAGCCAGGTCACACCAGACCCACTTCAGTATTCAACGTTTGTCCAGGTCCCCAGGACATGGTGAGATGCCTACGATACGGTCCACTAGGGGCAATGTGAGCACCTATTACCAAATAGTAGGCTCGCGGCCAGTGGTGTACCCAATTATTATACTTAGATACCTAAAATAGAAAGTTACTCAGGTAAAAGTTAAAGTCACCCAGTAAAATAATACTTGAGTAAAAGTCTAAAAGTATTTGGTTCTAAATATACTTATGTATCAAATGTAAATGTAATTGCTAAAATATACTTAACTATCAAAAGTAAAAGTAAAAATATAAACCATTTCAAATTTCTTATATTAAGCAAACCAGACGACAACATTTTCTTGTTTTTTTAATTTACGGAGAGCCGGGGCACACTCCCAACACTCAGACATCCTTTACAAATGATGCATTTGTTTTTAGTGAGTCCGCCAGATCAGAAGCAGTTGGGATTACCACATGTTCTCTTGATAAGTGTGTGAATTGGACCATTTTCCTGTCCGGCTAAGCACTTTCGGGTGTCAGGGAAAATGTAAATTTCTTTACGAATATAGTGAAGTAAAAGTTCTCAAAAAATATATATAGTAAAGTAAATTACAGATACCCCAAAAAACTACTTAAGTAGTACTTTAAAGTATTTTTACTTAGGTACTTTACACCAATGCTCGCGGCATGATAGGGCGTTGAGGATTAGGATAGAGGAAGGGCTTGAACCGCAAACTATGGCTTCGAGGATCAAGGTTTCAATCCCAGTGCTAGGAACTCTTTTGTATTTAAATGTTTTAACCCTATCCCAAACCTTAACCCTTACCTTAAACAGTCGGAATTAATGCCTAAACTTAGCGTTACCTTTTTTTTCTGTTTTATCCCTTTGAGACCCACAGTTGCAAAAATGCAACGCTGCCTACATTGCATCATGTACAGGTCCTAAACTAAAACATGATGTCAAACACTAAATGCATCTCCATAGACCCAAAACGCTATATGCAACAATTTTTCACATTTGTGTTTTATCATCAGAAGGTATTACTTCATTATGGGTACCTGCATGTGTGTGCAACATATTTCTGTTCTCAGATGATTCATTAATATATTGAAAATGTTTATTTAAAATCTGTTTTTGTTGTTGCTAAACGCTATATATCCATTGTTTAGATTGAATGCAATGTTCATATCCTGTGTATTTGACTGTGATATATGGCTGTCTCACCTACAGTAGGTACCTTAACATGAATGCACTAATTTTATGTCGAATCTGGGTAATTCATTTTGATGTCACAAACATATAATTTGTACAGTTCTTTATAAAAAAAAATAGTTACAGAATTCCTCTGCCGACGGCACCTTGGGACTAATTTCCAGCATGCCTAGCAGTACTACTTATTTCTCTGAGAGTGAGGTGGATATATAGCGTTTTGGAATGAAACTTTTCATATGTTGATAGACAGCTAAGCGATAGACGACCAAATAGGAGTAACTTTGATGTTGCCTCCACACATCAAAATAATAAAAATGTATATCTTTAAAAAAAAAAAGAATAAAGAAGTAAGATAGGAGATTATCTCTTCAAGATAAAACAGAAAGGACAACCAAATATTACTAAACGTAAGTTAGATGTTCTTCATACATCAAACATACAAAATAGTTGATCCTTTCAAAAATATATTTTTCGATAGCAAAATATATTTTTGTGGATAGATCAAATTGATACATTTAGCTATTTCAGACAATATGACTTCATTTCAGATGTACAGCTAAACTGAGCTAAACTGTATGCAAAAAAAAAAAGAAATTATATTACAAGCCAATTGCTCAGAGAAATAGATTTTGTTAACAAGTAATACTTTTTTTCTCTCAAAAAGGTAGGGGTCAAAATGATTGATTCCCCTAAAGATTCGTATCAATAAAATAGTCAAAAGTTTAGTATTTGGTCCCATATTCCTAGCACGCAAGGACTACATCAAGCTGTTTCATTTTCCCAAGCTGTTTCTGTCCGATATAAACTCAGTGATTTTGTTTACGGAGAAAGGCAAGCAGCTTGGAGCTATTTACTGTCACTTAATGGACTCCAGGCCTTCATGTGTACACCATGTGTGAAAGTTGCAGGATCCATCCTTAAAATCCATCTGCATTAATTGCATGTGATTTTGTGCTATTAGTTTTGTTGACATCAAATGTATACAAAATCATTTACATCACTATTTACCATCTATTTGCAGTGTTCATGATAACTGCAACCTTTCTCCTGACACATCTTTGCTAGTTGTACAAAATGCAACTCATCTTGCTGCATAACATGCTGTACATGATAACACTTCAGAAACAGTCAGTGCTTGTGTTGTCTGTGGTCCGTCCCTTGAGACACAAAATCATCTGCGTGGCCAGTCATAGATTAGAGGCAAGGCTCTAGGGAAAGGGTCATGACCGTCTATGACTGTTTCTGAAGTGTTATCATGTACAGTATGTTATGCAGCATGACGTAGTTGTACTGGGGCTGAGTGAAGTGCAGAGTTGTGGCCAAGCCAGGAGCTGTGCCATTGGGGAGGGGAGGAAGACAGAGGACACTCAAAGGTCTTTGCTTAGCTACTACAAGTTTATCATCATTCTGCATTGTTAGATCAGAGCTTCCTCTATGACCCAGGTCCGTGGACCTATGATGCTATTTTGAACCATTTCCTCTCTCTGTACGTTTCCGTGAAATGGTAATTGTATCTCCCAAAAGGAAAGGGTGTAGCCACAATGACAGAGGCCCACTGCCAACACTGAAAATACTGCAATCATAATACAGTAATCCCTTTATGTGTTAAGTAGCTTAGCCTAATATTCGTACATGTTTAATGATCCTTATAAGTCAAATCAACACTGCATGGTGTGGTGCAAATGGTTCTGGTAGTAGTGACCTAAATCCGAGCTTCGCATGCCCTTAGAATACTTTTTTCATGACTAATGAAGATGTCACCAGCTTTGTCGATACCCATCTTTAAATCTTTTAAAAGGTGAAGTGAGCGAGACTAGACTACAACATGAGGCCTTTTGATGCAGGTCTGTCACAAAGTGAGAGTATTAAGCCGTCATAAAACAATCCGGGGTTGTGTTCGTTCGGCTCCAAACGGGACAAAACTGACTGAAACAGGGAGGGTCTACCTGGACTTAAGAAATGCTCAGAAGATCCATGAGGAATGCATGTATACCACTATGAAATGAGTCAGTGTACTAATTGGGTGATCCACTGACCTTAATATGAATGCATCTGTCGGTCATAACGCATACATAATATGTAAGTGAGGCAGAGAGACAGTGTAGAATAAAAAACACTCCAACAATGTTTAATCTCTCTTATTTTGATCCAGTAGGATCCAGCACCTCTCAGTTTTACCAGGATCCGGTAGCCTACCTCTCGTGGCATGACTTTTTTTCCCCACTGTTTGCAATACACACTGAACATAATAGTCAGTGCTTAATTTGGCCCGGATCCTGACAGAATAGGATCCGGCACCTTTCAGTTTTGAAAGGATCCGGTAGACTACCTCTCCTGGCATGAAACATTACTTACACCGTTTGCAATATAACAATTCTAATAAAAGAGATCTGCACCTTAAAAAAAGGTCATGTGAAAACCTACATTTTCAGCCCGGTCTGATATTTTAATAATTTATTTGAGGGAGCTGGCCCGGGTTTATGGTTTACGCAACATTGTAGCCTGGTGGCCGTTGCTGTGTTAAGAGAGAAGTACTCTTGTATCACTCACAGAACTAGAATTATATTAATTCTCTATGATCTCTCTCCCTCTCTCTTGCTCTGATAGACATGAGCCTGCAACTATCACCTCTCCAGCGTTGCACTTCATCATCATTTATTTCCTTATAGAATCATAGCCACGGGAAGGGTGCTGGAGGTACTGCATCACCCTTGATACATTTAAATAACTACATTTGCCAAAGAATAGAATAACTGCTGACTGTCTGTTCAGAAATAAATGAAATAATTCAGAATACTGCAACAGGAATGTGTCTATAATCTAGCCACAGAGGATTAATAGCTTATTTAAAATAAATAGCATATCTGTGGATTGTGTGTAGCCCAATCACAAGGATTGGCCTCTGGAATGCGCTGCAAATCTGTCAGTGAACAGCACGCAACCAAAACAGTATATATCGCAATATTTAAAATACAATCGCAGAAAAACATAGGTTGGAAAGCAAATGGTTCCTGTTGAAAATAGAAGACTCTAATCTGTCTGTAGGCTACCAAAATATTTGATCAACTTCCAAATAGGCCTGTTAAGTGAACAGCATTGTTTTACAAGAGAGAGATAGGCTGTTGACACCAGCGCATCGGCCATCACTGGTGAGTGAGCTGCAGATCATTGGGTGAGTCAGTGAAACTGGAAAGCTTTTTTAGGATTATAATTTCTTCCTCATATTGTACGCTATGGCTGCGTTTAGACAGGCAGCCCAATTCTGATATTTTTTCCACTAATTGGTCTTTATACCAATCACATCAAATCTTTTTCAGACCTGATCTGATTGGTCAAAGACCAATTAGTGAAAAAAATATCAGAAATGGGCTGCCTGTGTAAACGCAGCCTTTGTGTGTCTCCACACACCTAGGTCTAGGCTATTGATGGATTCAAGACAAGGTCGTTTTTATAGATCTCAGATTATCTGTTTGTCAGTGTCAAAGTAGCCTGCAATTTGCATAATTTGTGCTGTATTAAAAAATATTCTGCTAAAGTCACCAGTCATATCAAATAACGTAGAATTGCATGAAACGCGTTTATAAAAGGACACTTTTTTTCCCATGCCCCACGTGTGCAACTTCTGCAAGTGCCTTTTTTTTATCATGCATTCCGGTACCTCAGAGCCCGCCAGGTCATCCCTTTCTCGCGCTCACTTTTTGTTCCAGAACCTCCCAATTTACAAATTAAGCACTGATAATAGTTACATTTGGACTCCATGTGTTACTTTTGTAATCAGAACACTTTTCTAGACCCCTAAACATACACAGGACAGCTGGACCAGATTGCAAAAGATGCCAAACTGAACATCAGTGATCAAACTCTGTTCTTAATTTGTCCTGCAGAATCCATGTTGGACACCTCCATCAAATACCACACTTCTGTGGACCACCATGCCCAAACAGACACCCTTCTTCACATGGCAGCAGGCCCCCATCTGACAGCCCCCCTGAGTGGGCTTCAGCTCCCCCGTGAGAGAAGGGGTAATACCAGACCCTCTCCCAGTTGGCCCTCCCTAACAGCCTCTAACACGGCCTACCAGTCACACTCAATTAAACCAACCCCCACCAAACGGAGCAATTACCACTGTTTAACCTCAACCTTCTGGAGGCAGCCATCTTCCACATCACTAATGAGCCCCTATTTTCACACTGCCTGCACATGAGAGATGCAGAGACCCTCTTGGCATTTTAGGGCGGTGCAGTACTAATTTTATGATTAGGACGCTCCGATAATAATAAAACAAAAAGATGATAGCATAATTTTGGGGGGAAATCTAGGCTACATAGTTAGTAAGGATTATGGTGCACTTATAACAAAATAGAGTAGCTGTATTTCTTCACCACAACATTGCACTTACAAAGTCACACCTACGATTACGAGTGCACAATTGGGCGTCTCACTTTCTCACTCTTTTCATTTCCCACACAGCTTTCCACAGCTCCTCACTTCTCACTTTTAATTATTTACCCCATCACACACATTATCCACAGCAGTTCTGATGCCTCCCCTCCTCAAAACAACATGTCTACCAGCAGAGCATAGTGACCAGGTTCATGCATACATTCCAAAAATAATCTCTTACCTTGAGTTTCTCGTAGCGGTCGCTCAAGGCAGCCACCTGGTGGTCTCGGTGTCTTCCCACCAGTTTGCACAGCGAACAGATGAGCTGTTCGTCAGTGACGCAATACATGTTCACTTTCTCCTCCTCGTGCTCCAGGCACTGCAGCCCCCGCAGGTGGCAGTCCGGCATGGGCTCGATCAGGCGGTGGCCCGTGAAGGGCTTCTTGTTGGGGTGCGTAGCGTGCAGGCACTCGTCGCAGTATGACACCTCGCATGTCACGCACGTCTTGACAGCATCCTGTGGCGGGTCCTGCTCGCAGAACTGGCACTGCACGTGGCTGGGCGGTGTCCCGGGGCTGGTCATGGCGACGGAGGCGGGGACCAGTGCCAGGGCGAATCGCCCGGCGTCCTCGCTAGGGGAGTTGGGCCCGCTGTGGGGCAGCAAGGCCAGGGGGCCGGAGGAGGCGGCCCTCTGGACGCGGTCGATGATGTTCTGGAGGGTGACGTTGCGTTTCAGTCCTTCTAGGCCACGCTGCGGACTGAGAGAGATGACATAGCGGCAGGTGGGGCACTGGAAGGCTCCAATGGACTGGACAGGCTCGTTGGAGGCGCAGTGAGATACCAGGATGCGATGGGCGCAGCCGAAGCACAGGCTGTGGGCACAGGGCAGGAGCAGTGGGTCCTCAAAGAGCTCGAGGCAGATTGGACAAGTCAGCTCTGACTCCAGTGCGTCCATCCTCTCAGGCGGAACTCAGGCACGGTGTCAGCGAAATCCAGGTTAACTGCTCGGTTATCTGGAGAGGTGGACAGAAAGAGTTTGGGGTAAAATTAACAGTTCAGAAAAATCTATGTGAATGATTATGTAAAGAGTTGACTAATAATTTCCATTGTCATCAGATTTAGTACTTATAAATTAATTAAACAAAAACCTAATATTGAGCTATATGTCTGATGCTATGCTAAATAAGTTGAGGTCAAAGAAATAACAAAGCAAAAGTCTCATCTGTTTTTTCTGTTTCCTTAATTTATTTGTCTTAGTTGTCTACTGTTAATAAACAGGAGTACAATTTATGTTAAACAGATAATATTGTCTCAGTAACGGCAAGCAGTAACACACTGACTGACTGACTGACTGACTCTGACAATAAGCTGACTGGTAGTTCCTGCACTGTAATTGCATTTATAAACCGACATTTTGTTCTTCAGAGCAGAAATCCAAACGTGCATCGTTGCAACCCAAAAGGAAGGATGTTGTTGACCTCTACCGATAACCTAGTTACACAACTCAATACATTTGACAATATACATTTCTATTGAGTTTAAGTTGAATAGGTCTCAAGGTGAGCTAGCTCATCTCTCGTTGATGCTAAATGCAGAAAATTACATTTGCATCATTTAGCAGACGCTCTTATCCAGAACGACTTACAGGAGCAATTAGGGTTAAGTGCCTTGCTCATGGGCACAAAATCCTCAAACTTGCTCCCCCACGACGATGTCTAGACAGGTCAGCTAAACAGCCATTGTCTGGGGTGGAGAGTGCCAATACTCTCCTGACGCCATGCCCTTCTCTCAGTCCTGCGGCAGAGAAAATGTACCCTCAAACTTCAGCAAGGGGCAAATGATTTTCAATAAACTGATGCTGAGCAGAGAACAGGAAACAGGACCTGTCTACCTGGCAATAATGATTTTACAGTTACCCAAAACCATTATGTGATTTTACTTGACTATTGCAACGCTGACCTGATTTAATTGAATGGTTAAATTTGAACGCTTCTCCAAAGTCTAGTGTCAACAACTGAATAATCCTTCAAAGTCAGTGAATAATCCTTCCTCTGATTAAGTGTTTTTTCCAGGGATGTCCCCGAGTGCAGTATTTTCAACAGATGTCACTGTTTTCTGTACATGTGTGTCCAGCCAGTACAGTACTATACATCTCTCTGACCTAGTTCCAAGTGGGACTAGACTGCTACGCAATGCCACGACCCTGCCGCTCTGGAGCTGTGACAGACACAAATCTTCTTATTTAGTATTGCATCGTCTCTGAATTCCTCTGATCAGGGACATTGAGTTCATTGAATGTCAACTGCAGAATGGTTGAACCTTCTGGCATCGGGCATCAGACAGAAGCTGTAGTGACCTGACACATTCATTATTAAGGATCATACACTGTGATATTGTAAGTCACACGTTTGAAACACGTACACCAAACTGATAAAGAACTGAATAAATCAAAATAGCACACGCCGTACTAACAATGACTTGGCTATCACAGAGACAACTGCAGTGACCTAATCATTCCTCTGGACTCCGTGACAAAATCGATCCCTTGACTTCGGTGTATGCCATTATAGTATGCAACTGCATGTCAAAGTGTCTGCCTTCACCCTAATAACACCAGCTAAACAATGAAACAGCGGAATAGATTCCTCTGTTAAAATTCCAAAGCAAGTGGAACCCCCGTCAGAATTGACCGTGGTCTTTGCCCTTCTTTAGCGTTCGGACCCACCCAGTACCCACCGATGGATCTCGCTCCTGTGCACTCAGCATAGCAGACATCTCTGCTGAGGAGGATAGTGCCACAGAAGCTGAACAGCCCGAATCAGAAACACAGGCAGCAGGGAGCTCAGACGACAGAGCCCTGAGCATGGAGACACAGCGGGGTGGAACACCGTTCCACAGCAGGCGTCGCTCTGCTGCCTGCTTCTCCCTTATCCTCCTCACGCACACTGACTACGCATAGTCGTCTAGTGTAGCTGCGGACCAGCGTTTCACAGGAGTTTCACAGGAGCCACAGAGGCACAACAGGAAAGGACATAGTTGTCCCGACAATTTCAGGAAAGTTAGCGAGTGAGAGCAGTTCACTAGAGCGGTTAGCTCTGTGGACAATCCCACTTCACACAAACACTCGAGCAGCTTAAAGTTGAAAACATCCGAACACACACTGCTGCCGGTGACACCGCACTCTTTCAGAACTCACAGTGGAGGTGAGGGAGGGAAGGAGGGAAGGAGGGAGGGAGAGAAGAGAGGAGCAGAGGGGGTGAGGGAGAGGGTATTGTCCTCTCTCTCCGTTCTACTAGCTGTGGTCTAGTGAGAAATCGGCAGGGATAGGTGTCAGAAGAATAACCAATGTAACAAGTGTTATTAAAATTCAGTGTGAATTGTAGATCTGAGGGATACACATTGTGTACACTGGGAGGTGCACGTACAGATCAAAAACAATTTGAGTGTAACGGGTTTAGACACTAGTCTTGGACTCTTCTTCCTATTGACTTCTGTGGAAAATAGACTGTGATGACCTTCCCAAAAGGTAAACAAGGGTTAGTACTGTAGCTGAACTGAGTCTGAACCTTTAAGATCAATAAAACACAGTGGGGAGTTAAGTTTGTGCATTGGTATGCCTGATAGAGCGAGAGAGAGTCACAAATTGAATTACAGTAATCTCCATTTGGTAACTTTTATGGCAGTAACCCTTTCTGTTAGGTTTGGTTGATGTTAGGTTTGGTTGAGAAAGTTAAATGTTCCTGGCTTGGCAATTGAAGCTAGGTTGGGACTGGTACAAAGTATGGAGACTCACATTGACAGCCAGCTAGGCCACAGCCAGACTGAAACATGGCCAATGAAGACGAGGCTACACTATCTTCATACCAAGTTGAAACATAATCATTAAAGACAAAAACAATTATTTACCGGTAAGAAAACTGTATCACTTTCAACTGATTTTGCCTTTTCAAGCATTTCGCTACACTCGCAATAACATCTGCTAACCATGTGTATGTGACCAATAAAATTTTATTTCATTTTATTTGATATGGTCCTAAGTAACATTTAGAGCAGTTTTTCATAAAGTATGGGTATGGGGGGGTCACAACCGGCCCTGTTCGGGAGACCATAGGGCGGCACACAATTTGGCCAGTGTAGGCCGTCAATGTAAATAAGAATTTGTTCTTAACTGACTTGCCTAGTTAAATAAAGGTTAAATAAAAAATACAAATAAAAACTTACTGTTGAGAGTTACAATGGTAGAAAACACATGGTGCAATTTCTACATTTGGTTCTGCATCAGCAGTTTTTCTCTTGTTATGTCAGTCACTGACAGTCACTCAATTAGCCTTGTCAGCTAACAATTTTTGACTGGTAAGTTAGTCTAGCTAGCTATCTAAACATGTAGTTATCGTGCCCAGGGGCCCTGATCTTCAGAGGTCCCTCTTTGATTTTGTTAGTCACTTTCACTCTAATATATATCTCTTCCCCATGGCAAAATATGTAGAATTGCATTACATTTGTTGTGAAATTTGAACAATTTCTCTATGCCCCATGGCAAAATGTGTACAATTGCAGGATATTTACTTTAAAACTAAATGTATTCTCTCCGCCGTCAAGACGAGGCCACTAAAATGTTTTGCTCGCTTAATTCCCTCAAAAGGGGTAATGTTTTCATGAGCTTGGGTCCTAGGAAACATTGAATTTCTCATTTGGGTCGCAGGCTGAAAATGTTTAAGAACCCCTGATTTCGATCACTGTGCATATCCCCTTGTGTCTCTCTGGATATCTTGTCTGTGTGTGGAGGTACTGGTTGCATCTTTAATTTAACTCAGTTACTAGAAGTTGTGGCTTTTTCATTATCTTTGATCTGTTAAATTTTAAACAGATCCTTTTCCTCTCCAGTTTCTAAAAACAGCCACTTACTGAAGAGTGGATAAAAAGATGAAAGGGCAATACAATATACTGTATAAGGGTCCAAAGATCAGATGCTCTGAGACAGAAAGGGAAAGTATTCGATTGGATATTGGTTAACGCTACAGTATATTGTAAAAATAGCCTTTATTGCCATCATAGTAAGCTTACGTCTCCTACTGAATGTTTGTAGCTAGAGTAGACAAAAAAATACCCCTTATTCAATATTATGTGGCCAATAATTTATTTAGAAAAAATCCAAGATTCCCTTTCAGTTTGGTACAACAGGACGATGGAAAAAGGGAGGTCCCATACAATGGATGCCATCTTATGCTTGTTATCCCCGAACAACTGATACTTAAAATAGAGTAAACAAATAAATATATAAATAAACCAGCAGAAAGCTGCTGTAGCAAAATGGAGGGGAATATTGTCCATCCGGTGGCTTGACGTGAGCGACTGTGGCATACCATGGAGTGCAACGCTCAAAGTAGGTCAAAGGCATTGACCTAGCTAACATAATCAGCGTGTGTATGCATATGCACTTTCATTTCCAAATGAACTGGGTTGGACGAAAAAAGAGAGGAGATTCACAAAGTGTTTTGTGTTCAAGAGAATTAACCATTTTTTGGTAGTGTAAATAAAACATGTCATTTTTTTGCCATTGTTAAAAAATGTATAATTCTGGTTTTATAATCCTTATATAGTATCTAATAAGAATCAAAGCTCACATGCCCATAGTTCATATATCTATAGTTTCCCAGATACATTTTTTGTTCTTGCTACTTAGGATTTTTGACTCTTTCTCTGCTTCCCTACAAACATATTTAATAACCTAACGGCAGATTAGAGGATTGGCTGTTAAGAGTAATAACAATAACTTTCAGACACACAAAGTTGGAGCATCTGAGATTAACCCCTGACCCTACAGTTTCATTCAGGAGCTTTACCACAAGTTATAGATTTTTTTATTAAGTATGTAATTGGTCTTGACACCACTCTTTGAACCATATAATACCATTTGGTGCATGGTCTTCATGCCCTTGATGTCTGCTTTTGTTGTCAATATATACTGTAGGCATATTTCCATTGTTGAGAGTGTGAAAATATCCACTACTAAATGGCTATTGGACCCTCTGGTCTTGGCATAAAAACGGATTTGTCACAGCTAAAGTTCCACAGCGCCAGTCCCTCCACTGTTCTGAGACCAATTCTAATATACAGTGTATTGTTACCCAGTGTCTCTCTCTCTCCCTCTCTCACTCCCCTTCTCCCCATGATCGTTGCATGCAGTGTCCCTCTAATCACCTCTAATGACCGCCCCAGACTGTACGTCAGACTCATTAGCGTTAGCATTTAGCCTCTCGCCCCCCCTCACTTTCGGCCTGCCTGTCTTTGTTTCGGCCCCAGACACCCTGCCCGTTTATCCATAATCCGCTCCTGCCACTGTGTCTGTGACCAATCAGAGTCTTTCATGTTGAGGATCGGGTCAGTCACGACTAATGGGATTGGACGCTGTGTTTGAGGCTGGGGTGCGAGCCGGGAGATCAGGGGGGGAGCCGGAGCCCTAAACTTGCACATCTGACTCAGTGGGAGTTTTTGTCTCTCTGGCTCTGATCTTCATCTCACTTCCCACTCCTGACTGACCCAGATATGGACAAATTGGGGAAGAATGTGTTAATACATGTATAATAGTGTTTATAAAAAAGACAGGACCAGATTGAAAAGTTTCAATGACGCGTGTTGTGTGTGTGTGTGTGTGTGTGTGTGTGTGTGCGTGCGTGCGAGCATGGGTATGTGTGTGTGTGTGTGTGTTGCGGGCATGCGTGTGCCTTCGTGCGAGCCTGCATGCTTACCTGTGAGTGCATGTTTGCACAGCATGTCTGCATATGTGAGGTTATGAGTTTGTGTAGAAAGTGGGAGTGTATCCAGTTTACGGTGTAAACAGTACACAACTCCTTCATCTGTAATGCATCATACTGTATGGGATCCTTCTCCACTCCCTTACATCACAAGACAGATGACAAGAGAGGGAGACGTCTTACGAAGCAACTATGCAAGTATGTGTGCATGTTTTCGTGTGTAATGAATGTGTGTGAGTGTCTACCTTTCAGAATAACTGGAACTGTTGATGTGATTCTATGATAGTGTTCAAGGCCCTGCTTTTGTTTCCACAGACATGGCTAAGTGTCAGTCAGTGACACAGGAGAGGAGAGAGCCTCAAAGACCCAGTGCCGGGCGGAGAGAGTTGGAAAACTTTACCTGCCGTCTGTGGAATGTTATATGGAGCTAGGAAGCATACGATACTGAGTTTAACAAGTCCTAGAGGTCAGAGGTGGGAATGTAATAAAGGTGTGTGTGTGAGTGTGTGCATGCACCTGTGTGTGCCTGTGTGTGGGTGTGCGCCTGTGTGTGGGTGTGCGCCTGTGTGTGCCTGTGTGTGGGTGTGCGCCTGTGTGTGGGTGTGCGCCTGTGTGTGCCTGTGTGTGGGTGTGCGCCTGTGTGTGGGTGTGCGCCTGTGTGTGCCTGTGTGTGTGTGTGTGTTTGCATGTGTGTGTTTGTGCGTGTGTGCTTCTGTGTGTTTGTGTGTGCGCATGTGTGTGCGTGTGCCTATGTGTTTGTGTCTGTGTGTGCGTGTGTGTGTGTGTGTGTGTGTGTGTGTGTGTGTGTGTGTGTGTGTGTGCGCGCGCTTGTGCGTGTGTGTGTAACTGTGTGTGTGCGTGTGTAAGGTTGTGTTATCTCTGACACACATCATCATCTCATACTGATACCCTTGTCTACCAGCAGAAGATGTCGCTACAGACTGCTGATACAGTTGTGGGATTGGGGGCCCTCGTCCTGACATGTCAGTAAGACCACAGGTCATTTGTTGCTCCATCAGTCACACCCCAGGTTATCCTTGGCATGCTTGAACTGACCTGGTAAACAGTCGCATAAGGTCATAACAGCATACATAACACCCTACACATGGATCAAGTTAGGAGCTATATGAAACCACTATGGGAGGCGTTTAAAAACAGCCTATGTGTAAGTGATATCTGTTTATGTATCACACTTCAAACCCTACACGTTTTATTGCGTTTTCTGTGAAATATTAAGCTGACGCACACGTGAAAATGTTTTGTAGAAGTGCTGACTAACGGAGAGTAAACTATAAAAAGAAAGAAAGAAAGTTACACACTAATTATGCTCCCCAACATTTAATTGGTATAGCAACGTTTCAGCACGCAGTGCCTTCTTCTTCAGGGTTTTCTGTGCAATGTGCCATGCACAATACACAAGACTGTATATTACCTTGCCTGTTTTAATGCTGTTTGTCCATTCTCGTGATAGGTATGTGAGGACTTTGTTAAATTCCTCAATTTATAGATGAAAATGATCCTCAATGTTACTTTGTAAAAAGTTTCAAGAAAGAACGCTCTCTGGTGGCAACAATGCACACATGCAGAAAGACACATAGTTATACATTTGAGCATCTGCTTCTCTGGATCTTGAGAGAGAAGGCTCTCATCATCCCACATTCCATAATTTTCCCCAAAATGGCAACCACCTAACTAAAGTCACACTTTTCCTATTTCAGTTGCTCTACTGTGCCGATTGACTATGGCTGATTGCTGGAAGCTGAAAAACTGCATTCCGGTACACACGACTTCCCTGATCGAACAGGCAGAGCCAAAATCCCAAACAAGTCTCTCATTGTCAAAGGCTCAATGCAGAAGAAGTTACCATGGAAATATTGTTCATGCATCTATTGGACCGAATAATCAAAGAATGCATAAGCATTGGTGCAGAAGAGAGAAGAAAACTGTCTGTGGCTCATTTCCTGCTGGGAGATACCCAGATTGCAATTAGCAAAGAGCAAAATTGTAATAAACAGAAAATGTGCCACTACAAACGCAAAGATAACAGCTACATGTAAGTCACCATCCATCTAATTACCGTCTATCAACAAGACACACAACATGACCAGATGTACATCAAAGACACAGGAAAACAGAGACAAACAGACAATGCTGTTGTTGCTATACCGTATTTATGCCCAGTGACAAACACAGAGCAGGTCACAGTGACTCCTTCCCACAGTCTGTCATGTCCTGTGGGAGGTCAAAGTGGCCCCACAAGAGCTAATCAGACTATGGTCCTCAAGCAATCGTCTCCACTGACCAGGTTGACAGTGGACCGAAGCATCAACCACATCTTGAAATCACAGATCTCCCTTCATTATCAAAAATAAATCAATGCAAAGCCTGATCCCAGATCTGTTTGTGCTATCTGTCAACTCATATGGTCAGTGTCATGCCAAACATGATCTGGGACCACAGGAGAGAAGGCTTAGAGTAGCATCTCGGTGTCTTTGACCCACAATACAGTAAGTGAAGGGAAGTGACCATGATATGTTTGTGCTTAAGGACAGGATTCCTCAGCAGATCGTTGCCAAATTCATGCCAGGCTGGAGAGGACATGTCGCTGAATGGGCAGATGTGACCTCTGCTTCCCACCTAGTATCAGCAGTATGCTGAGAGGATTTGGAGGAAATCAGAAACACATACCATAAACAAACACAAGTGCACATGTGTATACACACACACACACATGCAGGTACACACACAGGCACACATGCCACCCCTCCCATGCCGCCCCCATAGCCAGTTTGTCAAATTCTCTTCAATTATTTATTTTAATAAGCCCAACAGTTCGTGTTTCTCACACCACACTAACTTTGTGAACACCTCACCAATATCTCTCACCCACTCACATAAAGTCTGCTAAGAGGACAAAAGCTCATAAGGGTCCCAAAATGAGGTCACATGAAAACGATTGTGGAAACGAACAGAGGCGTCGCTCCCTGCACTGATACAATCACGACATCCACCCTTAGGGGTCCAAAATATTTAACATATCACAGTCCTCCCATCTGAATACGCAAAGCACTCTAACAACTACTTATGTTATAACCCCAAACAGAAAGCCAAATCTAGTCTTATAAACTCTAGGTTATAGGTTATATTAGAATATTCAATAAAGTAACTACCTCTCACAAGCACATGTTGCCTATTTAACCTCATGGTCATACGATAATCAGCTCTACAACCGTAATCCCATTTAATGATGATGAAAACTCATCTCTCTGTGATATCATCATCGCTAGATGTATAGAGCTTTAGAAAGGACTCCTGGTGACCCCTTGCTTTAAGTAACAAGAGACCCCACAGCCTCAGGGACCACACAACAACATTTCCACACAATCAACCACTGTCCTCCTTACCTGCCACATGGTTAAAATCCCATTGTCCACAAACAGAGTGAAATAAGAAGAAGAGAGAGCTGAACTGAGCTGCTGAAGCATCCAGTCAGAAGAGCCCCTTCCTTCTCCGCTACGACAGACCAGCCGCAGCAGTAGCAGCCCTGCTATACTCCAGTCCGACCGGAGGAACTTTGTGTCAGTGTTCGTCTGTCTCTGGCTGTCACATCGCCTCTCGTGGCATATTTCCTCGCACCCTAAAGCCGCTCCTCTCCCCAGCCCAGTGAGAACACGCAGGCAGGAGGAGAGAATCTAGCGCACCGATCCGCCTCCCCCTCCCCTTCCCTTCCCCCTCCCCCTCCACTCTGTATTCAAATAGCTTAGTGGGCGGCCCTGTTTTAGATGAGCCAATCGGGAGCTTGCTAGAGCGGGGACAGCACACGCTGTGCAGTCAGTGGGTACTGTACAGTATGCCTGTTGTGGGATTATGGCAACTGTGTCGCTCAACAATCCTGGTTTATAATCTTCTCTCCTTTCTGGTATTGTCCCATTTATCATTTTCACGCTCTTTTCAATCTTGCCAAAGCTCTCTGTCTCTCTTCATCGCTCTCTTGGTATCTCTCTCTTTTTCCCTTTCTCTCTTTCTCACTCTGTCTGTCTCTCTCTCTGTCTCTCTCTCCCTCTCTCTTACTCACTCTCTCTTTCTATTCATCTCTCTTTCTCTCAAACACACACACAAAGTTAATGGAATCATGCTGTTTTCTCTCCCCAAATGTTAGATTAAAGATTCTGGCCCCAGTCATTTTCTTCTGGAGACAAATAGGGCATTCATACATGGAACCCAAAAGAGTTCAACATGGAACCCAAAAGAGTTCTACATAGAACCCAAAATAGTTCTACATGGAATATTTATATTGAGTGACTCACTGAGAATGATTTATCTGTGTGCTTTTCTGTTCTGTTTATTCTGTTTGGTCCCCTTATCTCTCACACAATTCCCTACAACTGAAGAGTTTCACTCCTGGTGATGAGAGAGCCTTTATGGACATGACTTATGCCTTTATAAGACTTTGCAATGAGGATGATCAGTAGTCCTTCCTTCTTTTTTACTCAAGGGATTGTGGGTAGATAATGTCCTCAGAAGGGCATAGAGTGAGCTGACCTTATCTTGGGTCACAATCCCCATAGTCACTTGTAACGTTGCTCCACCTCCCTCTCTAAAATCAGTGCTCTTCAAAGCAAACGTGTTTGGAAGAAGAATGTAATGTGCTTGTAATAGTCAGAAAGAGTTGAAGTTTAAGACAAGCCCTTGGCTGAATGGAATGAATCAGGGCGTTTGGCTAGTTAAGCACCCTGAACGTGGCAGTGATTCTGGCTCTTATTTTTAGAGTTGGAACCGGATTAGTAAGGCACAGTTTAAAAATGTACTTTTGAGAAATAAAATAAAATAAATGTTTAGTTTTAGACCCGCAAAACACCAGTCTCAACATCAACAGTGAAGAGGCGACTCCAGGATGCTGGCCTTCTAGGCAGAGTTGCAAAGAAAGAGACATATCTCAGACTGGCTAATAAATAGAAAAGATTAAGATGGGCAAAATAACACAGACACTGGACAGAGGAAGATTGGAAAAAAGTGTTATGGACAGACGAATCTAAGATTGAGGTGTTCAGATCACAAAGAAGAACGTTGAGACTGGTATTTTGCGTGTACTATTTAATGAAGCTGCCAGTTGAGGACTTGTGAGGCGTCTGTTTCTCAAACTAGACACTCTAATGTACTTGTCCTCTTGCTCAGTTGTGCACCGGGGCCTCCCACTCCTCTTTCTATTCTGGTTAGAGCCAGTTTGCGCTGTTCTGTGAAGGGAGTAGTACACAGCGTTGTACAAGATGTTCAGTTTCTTGGCAATTTCTCGCATGAAATAGCCTTAATTTCTCAGAACAAGAATAGACTGACGAGTTTCAGAAGAAAGTTATTTGTTTCTGGCTATTTTGAGACTGTAATCGAACCCACAAATGGTGATGCTCCAGATACTCAATTAGTCTAAAGAAGTTCAGTTTTATTGTTTCTTTATTCAGCACAACAGTTTTCAGCTGTGCTAACATAATTGCAAATGGGTTCCTAATGCTCAATTAGCCTTTTAAAATGATAAACTTGGATTAGCTAACACAACGTGCCATTGGAACACAGGAGTGATGTTTGCTGATAATGGGCCTCTGTACGCCTATGTAGATATTCCATTAAGAATCTGCCGTTTCCAGCTACAATAGTCATTTACAACATTAACAATGTCTACACTGTTTTTTCTGATCAATTTTATGTTCTTTTAATGGACAAAAAATGTGCTTTTCTTTCAAAAACAAGGACATTTTTAAGTGACCCCAAACTTTTGAACGGTAGTGTAAGACAAAGGCTATGTAGCAGGTTTGAGCAGGAGAGAGGTTTCTCTACCTTTGGGAAAAGCACTATGCCAGAATAGCCTCAGTAAATAAGTGTCCATCTCGAGAGTAAGATGATATCCTCCGTTTCCCTTAGAGTAAAAATCAAATCAAATAAAATCCCTGTTCTTTGCAACCATTTGAGAGCTGCTGCTGCTGCTGCTGCTGCTTTGGGATGTGCTGTTAGGAGGAGAGGCCTCTTCAGAAAGCACATGAATACCCGCAGCTCAGTCTCTTTCTGTAATTAAGCCCACAATAGACCTCCAGTCAGAGCCTGGCTGGAAAGCGCCCAGCTCACTGTAATAACACAATGCATGCCACTCAGCACGCAGGCAGAGCTCAGCGTTCTTCAGACTCCTCAGTGTTCAAGAGACTCTTATACAAGTCAAAAAGGTCATTTTTAACAAGGTTGCTCCTTGCGTGCTCCAATGTAAAGGATTGTATTAATTGATACTGTGCTTCTTTTCTCGATTCTTCCTGGGAGGACTGCAATAGAATTAGCACAGGGAAGTAATATCATCAACCTACACAATGTCTGTGGAATCATTTGTGCAAAGTCATAGTGTACGAAGTAAAAACTTCCAGCTCTTTTACCCAGGTGTGGACGATTATTGCTGTTGAAACTGAGAAAAATGATTACCACAAGCTGTTATTTGGGGTTACTCTACATTTCTTTCTAGGACATGTTTTGGGAGCCTTGGTTTTAACGTGATGGAATGCTTGGAATGTTCAGGAGATTGCCTCCTTTCTCTAAAGTGAGCCCATTAAAGGGATAAGCCTGACCAGGGCTGTTACCAGATCATTTAGAGGGCACTGCCGCTATGGATAGCATACACACACATTCCCTTCTTATCAACATCTCCCATCTTCCTCCCTGATCGTGACATCTTTACCATTCAGATCTATCTTGACTCCCTCCTGCAATGAACTGGTATGTTCTGACAGTGGAGCTCCTACACATGTTAGTAGTAGTTCAATAAAGCTGAGTGAACATCTAGAGCTCTCTGCATAGGTTTGTTGACAAAGCACTCCCAGAAAAAGGAGGGCACTTAAATAAAAGTATGCGTCTACCTCGGGGGCATCACGCGCTAAGGCGTCATGGCCTCCAGGCAAATCCCAAACACATTTCTTCACTTGGTGACCTTTGCCCTTTTAACTTAGTTCAGATGGGCCTTTAAAGAGCGTTTTTTACTCTTTGTAGTGATATACGGCAATGTTTGCATTTGACATCTCAACATAGGCACCTAGACACTGCTTTCCGGGATGGCCCAATGTTTTTTTAATCTAATCACCAAGATCCACAGGTATGCCGGGCTGCTTGGTACAAAGAGACACAGAGAGAAAGTACATTTATCAGCTGAAAGGACCAGACATTTTCTTCAGCTGTGGTTGCTAGGCAATAACCAATAATAGGACACAAACTGAATGAAATGACCGCTCAGGGACGAATTAAGTGGTCAATAATGACTATAACCAGTGATGACTGCATTCTCCTTTCTACCAGGGGATACAAACCAGAGAGACAGCCGACAGGAGATGAATGGAACTAGAGCAACAATCTCTTTAACATCATGAATTGTGTGTTTTTTTTGCTTTATGGTTCAGTAGACGTCTGACTCAAATCCAGTGGTGAACAATGCAAAACAGTTTGCGGTGATGCTGGAATTGTTGGAAAACACACACAGACACACACGCCCCTCCACCTGCACTGATCTCTGATTCACGCAGAGCAACAGCTCAAGGTCGTTCTCTGTCACACAGGAGGAATCCAGTTCAAACGCACACACGTGCATGGGCACAGACACACATAGACATATGGGTACACGCAAACACACCCACACCCACACACATACACACACAACACTGGCATGTCACACAGCATCCCCATTTGCTCACAGTGGGAACAGTATTACAAAGAAGCCTCAAACTGTCAAACATGTCCTCTCCGATCTCTCCCTCAACCCACCCATCACTGACACCAGCTAGGCTCAGGCAAGGATCCTAACATATTGAGTGAAATAAGGTTTGGACCCTGTGATGGTGTTATGTTATGTAATCCTCTATATCCTCAATCTAGTGACATAAATACTGTATACGTATATATTTACTATGACCAACTCTCTTGGATTACAGCGGAACAAACCCGTTACGACAACCAGCTAATACTTTTTAACGTGCACCGTATGTAGGCACTATTTGTCAAGTGCCCATGTAATCTGTGACGCTTGAAGTTATTAGGGAAGAAATTATTGAAGAGAGAAATGATATCTAGTGCATCACTCATATCCAGTGTGGGGGAGAGAGCACTGGGGATTTGTTCAGCCAATCTGAACGGTTCACAAGACATTTATAACACGTCTTATAATAATTTATAACATATTTCATGCCAGAAAAAAATATGATAAAAATGCCTTGAAAGAATAAGTCAAAGGGGATGAAGACGGATGGGCGCTAAGGTGCAGACTCTGTTCTGTACCATACGCCCCCCGCTAGCAACATCACACTAAAAATATCCAGGTGTATAAAAATGCAAGTTTATGAATAAGACATGAGTAAGTCAGTCACTCGAACCTCGCTGCTCCCCTAACAGGGGAGATAGAAGTAATGCCGTGTATAATGTAATGGCCCGTTAGGGATAGATGTGATTTATCTCTCCTTCAAAACAGAGAGCAAGAGGTCTATACCCTCGGCTAGCTCAGAACTGGAATATCTCACTTCACTCTTCGCTAATACGAAAGTTATGTATCATCTTTAGGCATCAAAGACAGAGAGATGGGAGAGACGGCAGAGAAATGCATAATGGGACTAAGAGATGAAGGCGTAGGAACATTCATCAGAGTCATGCATTTTACATGAGCGGACACGGGCTAGCTATGGCAAAGGAATTAAAAATGGTGATGAGCGACCATTAAGTCTTGTGATCCATTGATAAGCCCTCGAGTCGTGGATCCTATCAAATTCTCGAATAACTAATTTCCCTTTAATTTTCCATTCACCTTCCAAAAGTTCAGAATAGTTCTGAAAAGTTCTTAGGATCTCAATGGAAAGTCCAACAATGGGTTTCTTTCACCTGAACTAGTTTTAACCTGAACAGGTCAAATGCAGACGTTTTTATCTCAATATCAAATCGTTTCTGGGTAACAACTAAAGGTCTAATGTAGACATTTTCATCTCAATATCAAATCATTTCTGGGCAACAATTAAAGGTCTAATGCAGACGTTTTCATCTCAATATAAAATCATTTCTGGGTAACAATTAAAGGTCTAATGTAGACGTTTTCATCTCAATATCAAATCATTTCACTGTGATGTTTCTCATTAAAATGGTCAAAAAGAAACCAAAATAGCTTCTTGACAAAGAGCAATTTCTCAAGCAATAATTTAGCTGGGAGTGTCTGGGAGTGTCTAGGAGTGTCTGCGAGTGTCTGCGAGTGTCTGCGAGTGTCTGGGAGTGTCTGGGAGTGTCTGCGAGTGTCTGGGAGTGTCTAGGAGTGTCTGGAGTGTCTGGGAGTGTCTGGGAGTGGTGAGGTGGAAAACTGAAAACTAGCTGTTATTGGAAGTGAGGTTTGGAACTCACTTTTAATTGATCTACACTCTTAGAAAAAAAGGTGCAATCTAGAACCTATAAGGGTTTTTCGGCTGTCCCCATAGGATAACCCTTTGAATAACCCTTCTTGGTTGCAGGTAGAACCCTTTTGGTTCCAGGCAGAACCCTTTTGAGTTCCATGTACAACCCTTTCCACAGAGGGTTCTACATGGAACCCAAAAGAGTTGTACCTGGAACCAAAAATAGTTATCCTATGGGGACAGCTGAAGAACCCATTCGAAACCCTTTTTTATAAGAGTGTATTAACTCATTTACCGCCTAGTGATGTCACCAGGCAGGCCAAAACTCCATTCCACCAAAACAGTCTGAAATATTAGGTGGTCTTTTCAAACAGCTCTTGGATTAAAAGTGCATTATCACAATTTCCATAATTTCACTGTATTATTCCAACCTCATAGTGTGAAAATATATATAAAACGCAGGAAAATCACATTTTTGACTGCACTGGGCCTTTAACAGATTCTGACTCAGACTAAAGGCAAACAAACTTATCTCTATTTATTTTACATCGAAAAACTAAATCAATAAACCACCTACAGCATGGCCTTTGTCGAGCGAACGTTGCACTGCAGGCCTCTATCGAGACAGAATGTGATGTTTTGTTCTTGAAACACATTAAAGAATATATCATTGACCACATACTGATTTCACATTACTTCCGTTGGACACCATGGCTTTGTTGTCTCACAACTTGTTATCCGCTAACAAAGAAAGATGCTTTCTGATTGGTGGCGATGCAATGCAACCTTGACACTTCCTCTCAGCGTGTGCTCATGCATGGGATGGATATCAAATGAGTCCAAATGGATTGTGTGGATGGAAAACAACAGTGAGTGGTTGCTGCATTGAGCTGTGGAGACAACAGAGCGTGTCCATAGTCGATACTGTGGAATGAGGAGCGTGAACGGATAATCATGTCAGCACAGTGTCACCCTCCCTGGACTAGGAGTTTACTAACACTTTACATTAGGTTGATCTTGTACCTGTGTACTAATGCTGAAATACTGTATGCGTTAACATCATGTTAATTCAAGGTTGTTACTAGTGTAATTGCAGTGTTATTGCACGGGTATAAGAGCAGCCTAATCTACTGTGTTACCTGTTAACGTAACCTGTCCCATATGAATTCAAAATGGATTACGTTAGACTAATTGACCATTTATTTAACAATTGACTTTGGTGTTAGGCCCTTCAGGGATATTATATAACCAATGTGCTAGGACTGCCCAGCAAAACCCTTACATTTAATAATACTGTCCCCTTGAGCCCGTCGTATCACAGTGGAGATTAGGGGAAATAGATAACAAAATTACATTTCCCCAGGACCAATAGTGGCCTCTCTGAATTAATGGTATTATACACGCCTTAGCTCTGTGTGTGTACACGTCTTGCATCTCAACATACTGTTATGGTCTCCCTTCATAGACTGGGTCAAATGGGTCCACAAACACAATGGGATAATTGCAAAGCACAGCGGAATTTCAGCAGCAAAAAACATGTAGAAGCTTATGTTTGATGATGTTTCGGTGCTCGAGTTTTGGTAAGAATAAATGTGTAACCTTACTGTAGTTTTACCACAATGGCAACATGAAATAGGAAAATCCATTGATTGTCTTCTTTCCTTTTAAGTAAAATATAGACTAGGAGACAATCAATACTGTTCTTTCTGTATTCACTTCTCGTCTCTTTTATCCTAGGCTATCACCTAGCCTAGCTTGACAAATAATATATTGCTGTGTTTTATAAATGCAGTGCCATTGACTGAAAACACCATCCAATCGAATATCCAGTTAAAGCCAAAAGCCTTTTATCAATGCAGCATTTTCTAAAATCATGTCGGCACAAAGCCTAAGTTCAAATCAAAAGTGTGCACTTGAGAAACAATAACCCTACATGATGGCATTAGGCCCTTGTAAGTCAACTCAGATACTCAGATTAGGCTAATATTGGTACTGTCTGATGTCAATGATTTTTCAAGACATTCAAGACAAAATATATTTGCAGTTTCTGCTATAAGTTCTCTCTCAGGTTGTTTCTGTCATTGACCATTTTGTTTGTGGCAGGGTCATAGCTGGTTTAATAGCCATGACATTGAAGCAAAAGACAAGTTTGCACAACACCATTCCAGGGGTAAACATACTCCTACTCTATGTCCTCTGCTACTGTCCTCAGCATGGAGCTGGAAAAGGGTGGCCACTGCATCTTTCCCAAGCTGACAAACTTTAATGAGTAGGTGCGGGTGGAAGAATAGAACTACATATCCACCCTCTACCACAGTAAATTGTTTTCGCTTGGTTTTCTCAAGCCTGTCTTTGCCAAGCAGTACGTTCCAGTGTCATGTCTGGTCACGCGGAACACAAACCACCCTTCACACAGTCCAGTAACCCCACAGTGTAGAAGAGAAAGGCCCTCACAAACAAACCACTTTTAGTTCTATTGAAAACTCCAGCATTCTTGACTCAAGTGGGAAACTGTGTGATATGGAGGAGCCAGAGAATGGCTGCCAGACACTGGAAGCCACAGCAGGGGAAGAGGATAGATTTTCAGCAGGAATTTGGGAGACTGGCTGGCCATGAATAGATCTGAGACACTGCTGGTTGCCCATGCCAAGGCCCAGCTTGGAAACGGTGGTGTTTCTACCATGGCAACAAGGGAGTTGGTTTATTAAAATCAAATTCGCCTTTGCCTTGTTGACCACTGCGAACCAGTGTGGTATCTTCAATTAAGGCTTTGACTAACAACATATAGCAGTCTATGTAAAGGAATGTCTGGATCATTGATATAACTAATATGTCAGCTTGTGTACAGAGATTAAATGTCAAATTTTTACATTTTAGTGAGACCATGTTGTGATTTGAACTGAAACTGATCCCACCAAAGTAATACGAATACATTCTCCATTTTGTTTTTAGTGTTTGGGGGATGGCCATGACTTGCTGATGGAGTTTATTTGACAAGTATACAAAGACAAAGCCTTTGTATAACAGCATCAATTTCTCTGTGTTCTATGTCGACGGTCTCAGCAGTGTGACCAAGCCCAGCTCTGTTGCATGCCTCAGGTCCAGAACTGTCACTCCCTGACTGCCTCAACTCTTCATGTCAACTAGCATCAGGGATTTTCTGAAGAGAGGGGCAGACTGAAGTTGTTCGAATCTATAAATACAGATGTAGAATTTTAATTTGAGTCAATTTGCTACAGCAGATTTTCTGCTGTAGCAACAGGAAATGTGAATTATCATGTAGATTATATATAATGGAAATGTTTTGAAGGGCTTGATACATTTTTCATTAGGGCAATCAAGTATGACATTTTAAAGTGGAAATTGCAAATTGTAGAAGCCTTTTTAAACCTTGAATACACTACAAGTTAAATTCTCTGCAACAAAACAGCGATCAAATTAAGATCCTACATCTGTATGTCTGAGCCCAAGGAGTCCCATTTCACAGTTTCTCTCAGAAGACAAACATTATTTTGAGGTCAACTGAGAAGTCTGAATAAGAAAGTGCATCTTTTCACAAGTAAATAAAGAGTTCCGGACAGCTATCCTACCTTTCATCGGTCTCCCAACAGCGTATTACCTTAGTGACCTCAAAGTGTTAAGAAATATTCAGAATGTATCTTATCACTCCCTTGGGATTAGCTGATGGTGTTGTATGTTTAGATGAGGGGGTGGAATGAGGAACCAGGCCCCTGCACCAATACACTTATCTTGTCATCCAATATTTATGTTAGGACACAATCTGCCGTGCTGTAACAATGGACCCAGGGGAGAACCGTGTGAAAATTAGAGAGCAGCCACACAGACACACAACCAACAATGAAAATTACAACTTAGGTCGTAACCACCAATTCAGCTCTCTTTATTTGATGTGCACTCTGTATACATACCAAGTATGTGTATTATTGATGTTTATAAACTGGGTGATTCGAGCCCGAAAGCTGATTGGCTGACAGCTGTGGTATATCTGACGTATACCACGGGTATGACAAAACTTGTATTTTTACTGCTCTAATTACGTTGGTAATAATAGCAATAAGGCACCTCAGGGGTTTGTGGTATATGGCCAATATACCACGGCTGTCAGCCAATCAGCTTTCGGGCTCGAACCACCCAGTGGTATTATTACCAACGTAATTAGAGCAGTAAAAATAAATGTTTTGTCGTACCCGTGGTATACGATCCATTGTTACAGCACGGCAGATTGTGTCCTAACATGTTCACTGCGTGGATTATCAATCAGTCGTTCTGACTGAAACTCACTTCAAACATCCTTGAGTTGCACTGAATCGACATACTCTATAAAAGCATCCTACATGTAATGATAAGCCAGTGGAAAAGGGTCACAGTGACATTTATGATTCACTTGTAGTTAGTTCTATGTTGAATTTACAATTAGGAATGCAGTATCCTGGGGGTTTCAAAGTGCAACGGCCCGAAATGAAAAATCCACCCCAAACCACTAACCACTAACACTAAGATATTTTTTCTTTATACTACAGTCAGTAGCAATGGGACAATCGTGGAAATCATTTTCAGCCTAAGTCGACTATAAAACCCACAATGCAATACTCTCTCTATGGGCTGGCCTGCAAACATGGCTACACACAGTAATACCAAAGTCAATATCAGCAGGTGAGTAGCTAGTTAGCTGTAAAATCGCCTAAACAAACTGGAGTCTATTTAGGAGTTTACAATCTCACTGTGTTCAACCTGCAGATCGATCAAAATATGATCAATGGCTCATTCGAAAGACGACAACCTCCCAAGTTATTACGTTGGCCAAAATTGAAATCTGACATGTATAAGTCATTAACTATTCCTATTAACTTCCACTGTAGTGAGAGCGGCTTTATCGCAATGCTACGTCATACCGGCCAAACGTATGTCTGCTTGAACGGCATTAACTGAAATACACATGAAAACATGAAATGACCCCGGGAATATAACATTCAAAAACAATATAACATTCAAAAAAATCTTCCCTTCATCTATAATTGACCAAAAAAGACCAGAAGTCAGTTCAGAATTGCTTGTCTTGGTGGTCCTTTGTTGTTAGGTAGCCTAGAGGTTAAGAGTGTTGGGCCAGTAACCGAAATATCGCTGGTTCGAATCCCGAGCTGAATAGGTGAAGAATCTGTCGATGTGCCCTTGAGCAAGGCACTTAAGCTTAATTGCTCCTGTAAGTCGCTCTGGATAAGATAAATGCTAAATGATTAAAATGTTAATGTTAACTATCAACAAAAAAACATTTATGGCTAAATGTATCCCAGTTCATTTGCAGATGAGTGCAAAATTAAAACCAGTTACATTTTCATACAATTCAGTAGTGAGCAAGTCATTCAAGTGGTATTAACACAAACCCTGATTCTGACAAACCTCTTAAAACAAAGCTCTTGAAAAAGGCACAAGATATGATTGTTCCAAGAGTATTTGCCCTTTTAAGAGTCCTTCTGGCTGCTGCCTGTGAGCATACAAATAGGCCAAAGCCTTATTCCAATGAAACAAATATTTGGGACATTATGTTGGATGTCAGTCAAGACTGGAATTATGGAAAGCTAACATCATTTGGATGTTTGTTTCAACATGGAAAGCAATTGCCTCCTGTTTCAGCCGCAGTAGTAGGACATCCAATTTTTCATTGAGATGAATGCGTTATAATATTCTCAATAAACGTACTGCAAAATGAATCCGAAATGTAATAGGTTTATGTATTATTGAATCAATGTTATTTGTGGTCTCCAATGTATACAGTCCAATCAGTCAATTTCAACGTTGTTTTTGGACATGCATTTGCATATAGTTACCTCAAAGTATTTGTACTTTTATTTACTTTCTCTTACTGAATCTGAATACATTTGAAGTAAACCTCAATGCCAAGTCAGACCCGAAGAGTGGAAGCTACAGACAGAATAACAACAACTTACACGTGCAGGCGCCTCCCATGCCCAAGCACATGGAGCAAGCCCCCGAAACACACCTCCCCATGTGTGACCAAGCTAAAGCATTAGCATCTGCCACTAACTAAACAACTCCAATAGCACAAAACGATGGCCCTGAACAAATGAAGAAGTACTTACATTCAAGACTCTTTCATGATCCTCCGACCGAGAACAGACAAGCATATGATGACCAACCTTGGAAAACAGTGAAGCACGGGCATGAGAGAGAGCGAGAAAGAGAGAGAGAGAGATGGAGCCACACATCCAACGGGCACTCAAAACACAACATGAGTGATCAAGCCTCCACAGGGACTCTCTCTCTCTCTGTTGTTCTCCCCCTCCTCTGCTTGTCCTTCCCCTTCCCCCTGAATCGTACTTGTCGAGTTGCTCAGGCGAGCGTAAAGAAGGCTGGAGAGACCAGCGCTTTGAGTGCTTTATCCTGTGGTTTGAACATCTCTTCCCATTACGCGGAACGTTGAGCGTTGAACTGCCTGCTCCTCCACTACTCCCTCCCACCTTCTCCCTTCCCACTGTCCCATTCCTTGACTTCAGACTGGGACACAAAAGAGCGGGAAACCTCAGGGGGGAGATGCTACTGATTGTGTTGACACTTAGCAGACTTGGCGCCAACGGTTTTTCCCGCTACCACTATCAATCTGTCTCATAGACGTGGTGGAGACAGTGAACCAGCTCTTTCCTACATGGGCTTGATCCCTTTTAAAATGTTAACGCTGAACATTTACCATGTACTGTTATAATAAACTGTAAACCGCTTTTAAAATATATATTTTTGTCAAGTGTAAACTTGACTTTACCTGAATATAAAGTGCGAACTCCCTCAACTTGAAGTGTGTGTATCGTGGGGTATTCCAGACAGTCCTTGAAGGCAGAGGGATCAGCTGGGGTTTTATTTCCATTCAAACAAACAACAGTCTCCCTTGTTGTTCCTGATGATAATCAAGCTCTCTATAGCGTCGCCCGCTGACTTGGAAAACATGCTATGGGCTCTGGGTAAATCTAGGCCTAAATATTTTTGCAGCAGATTGCAGGATTGTATGAGGCTCACTCCGCCCCAGCATGCATGCAGTTTGGTTGACAATGGAGTTCAACATTATCCACCAGAGCTTCAGCTTAATGTCCTGTAGTTCTAGAGAAAGATCCAAAATGACCGATTTAGACATCTGCGAAAAGCAATACTATTTTGTAGCCCCTGATGACACAGACTGGGGATTTGAATTACCCTTAGCTGTGCCAGCAGTGCAAACCTCTTACAAGATCAGGAGAATAGTCAAGCTGCAACTAGACAGCCCAATTTCCCCAAAGGCTAGGCAGGACGTGGAACTGATTTCGCTAGCATCCCTCGACCCACACATGCAGACACATGAGAGATAATCCAACAATGTGTTCCGTTAGATTACAATTGTTTTATTCTTATACCAACAAAGCTAACAGAATTGGCCCACACAACATGTTCTTTTCATAATAGGGTTCACACACTAGGGATGCAACATGGAATCTGCTAGCTGGATCAGTTGAGAAGTACGCTAGTGGCTAGCTAGACAAAGACAACTCCCTAAGTTTACCATCGAGCCAGTGATTGTATTGCTCTAATGCTAAACAAGCAGTATAAGCGAGCTATGGTTAGAGAAAAGAGATTATTGAATATAGCTGGACAAAATCTCTTGAAAGAGACAAAACCAAGATCAGTTATGGTTAAACTGGGAAGAATGGAGGTTCACCACCTATGGATTTGCTGGCATGAAACAGTGAAAGTTGAATCCTAAATGAAGTAACTTGTCATCTACAGCAGAGGGCAAGATAGTGCACATAAACTAGGGTCCCTAGTCTCAGAGTGGAGCAGGGACAAAGGGACATTTAGGTCGCCAATCCTTATCCGCAAAGCCTGTTTAAGATAGTATCAACAACATGCTGTTCTTATCTATATTACAGCAGCAGTACGTCCTGCTGAGACTGAGGCTGTCCTAATATGGACACCATGCAGCAGTCATCTCCTGGGCAGAGGAATGATGGTCTCTCAGAGCTACTTCAGTAACACATAGTGGCGCCAAAAAAAAACACAAAACCCACGGCCACCCGGTAAAGAGTCAGAGCAAAAGCAACAGAGGCAGGTCAAAACTCTAAAGAGAGAATAGCATCCCTCCAGTGAATTGCAGTAGTTTGTACACAAGTGGATGTGACAGGTTCACTGTAATACAGCTTACTTTGGTACAGGTCAGTGGTGGGGTCAAGTTTAAAATATGGCTCTCCAGCACAAATCTCAGGGTCAAGTATGTGTCAGAGGAATGGATGGGGAAAAGTATCCACTGGCAAATGCTGTTACCTCCAAGCCATTGAACAAAGACTGCCTGGTCATGACATTAATGCTTTGTGTCACAGTATACATAACAATATTTCTACATGTGGAGCAACACAAGCCTTCATAACACTGGACCATCTTCACCATCCTCCCCTCCATCCTCCTCAATCCTAAAATGTAACACAAGCATTTTGCTACACCCGCAATAACATCTGCTAACCATGTGTATGTGACCAATACATTTGATTTGGGTCAGAATCCAAGATGGAGATGGCTCATATAGGACAATACACAAATCCATCCAGCTAAACACTGTCCCTGAGGAAGTATCTTTATTAACTGGGCACCAATGGAATGGGATTTGAAATAATCCAGACAGTATTTTCCTTTAGACTATATACATTTTACACCATAAATTGGTGAATTCATTTTGGTATATATTTTGTTGTCTTGGAAAGAATAGGTCAAATTTCTTCATCATGACCATTATGTCTATCACTTAAATGAACTATAATGGGATGGACATCATGCACTTGATTATTAGAGTTATGAAGTAGTAGCCAGGAAACTGCTAGTTTGATCGTTAACTACAGTATTGCAAGTGAACAAAGTAAACAAATTCGTATTTACAATGACGGCCTACACCGGCCAAACTCGGAGGATGCTGGGCCAATTGTGCGCCACCCTATGGGACTCCCAATCACGACCGGTTGTGATACAGTCTGGATTCGATCCAGGTTGTCTGTATTGACGCCTCTAGCAATGAGGTGCAGTGTCTTAGACCACTGCGGCACTTGGGAGCCCGCCACTTGGCTAGATACTTAGCACTTTAGCTGAATATTGAGAGAGAATTGAGGAGACACCAATGCCTTTATACAACACACAAGACCATAGAACCAACGACCCAATCACCCACGTCAATGGCTATGAGCTGTACAGTGAGGTACTGTACATCCCAACGGAGCCATGTGCCAAGATGGAAGCTGGTCTTGAACTCCATCAGTCTCTGCCTATTTAGTCAGTGCAGCATGCCTTGCTGTAGGCTCTCCAGTACTTCTGGAGCTTCTGTCATACGTAAGACTGCTTCTCCTCCGAGCCTCCTAGCCCACCAGGCGATGCCTCTGGGCTTCAATGTGGGCAGGGATTTGGAAGAAGCATGCCACGACCACTTACCACCTCATGCCACTGTGACTCTCAGCATTCTTCCATTCCCTTGACCCCCAGTCGGCTTTGTAATTAGAGTAGGCCAAGTCAGCTGCGAGCCAAGGAGCAACCATGGGGAGTGACCTGGAAAAATTATTCATTTTTCTCAGCTGGCCCTGAGGGGTTCGGAGGGCAGGAGACCGGGTGAGGGGTGGATGGTGGTAGGTGGGGGGTCCTCACAGCATCGTTTTATTTGGATTCTGTTTGGAGCCACTGCTTGCTCACTATGTTATACAAGCGATTTCTCGCTATTTGCTTCTTTTTGTTATGTATACTGTGACACAAAGCATTAAGGCAGGCAGGCAGGCAGGCAGGCAGGCAGGCAGGCAGGCAGGCAGGCAGGCAGGCAGGCAGGCAGGCAGGCAGGCAGGCAGGCAGGCAGGCAGGCAGGCAGGCAGGCAGGCAGGCAGGCAGGCAGGCAGGCAGGCAGGCAGGCAGGCAGGCAGGTAGATAGGTAGGGGAATTTCTTTGTCAAGCAGCTACGAAAAACACAGGGCAGGTGCAAAATGTCAGAACGAAATACACAAAAGACAGATACATGATACATAGTTGGGCAGTATGAAGAAGTGTAAAAATACACAAAGTGAATAAGTCCTGAGTGAATGAGTGATTACAGACCAGAGAGTTACTCACGGATGGATGGATGCCTAATTGTTAAAATAGGTCCGAACACTGCAACAGTTCCAGGTCTATGTTGCCGACGGCACGGCACCCCGGTGAGGCATTAAATAGTCTAATATCCGCCGGCAGGAAGGACCTACTGTAGCGCTCTCTGGCACACCGTGGTGGAATCAGGCTGTGACTGAAGGTGCTGCTCTGCGTCATAACCATGGCATGCAGAGGGTGGGTGACGTTGTCCATGATGGCCAGCAGTGTGGCCAGGATCCTTCTCTCCACCACCACCTCTAGTGTCAAGGTTAATCCCCAGAACAGAGCTAGCCTTCCTGATCAGTTTAAGAAGCATCACCTGCCTTTATGTTGGCGCCCCAGCACACCACTGCAAAAAAGATGGCACTGGCCACCATAGACTGGTAGAAATTATGCAGTAGTTTACTGCAAACGTTGAAGGACCTGAGCCTCCTCAGAAAGTAGAGTTGGCTCTAGCCCTTTTTGTACAGAGCCCCGGTGTTACCAGCCCATTCCAGCCTGTTGTCCATATGGACTTCCAGGAACTTGTATGACACAACCATTTCCACATCCATCCCCTGTATAGGGATTGCAGTCGGTTG
This sequence comes from Thymallus thymallus, assembly GCA_023634145.1. Taxonomy (NCBI): domain Eukaryota; kingdom Metazoa; phylum Chordata; class Actinopteri; order Salmoniformes; family Salmonidae; genus Thymallus; species Thymallus thymallus. The sequence continues at coordinate 10,578,486 of CM042419.1, forward strand.
GGCCTTGGTTCTACTGAAGTCCACCCCCATCTCCTTTGTTTTGCTGATGTTGAGCAGAAGGTGTTTCTGCTCACACCACACCACAAAGACATTAATTGTGCTCCTGTACTCCTTCTCCTGCCCACCCCTGATGCACCCTACAATTGTAGGTGGCATGTTTCAGAGTTATATCTGAAGTCTGAGGTGTAAAGGGTGAACAGGAAGGGGGACAGGACCGTTCCCTGGGGGGCCCCTGTGTTGCTCAATGCCCGTTTTGACACACAGCTCTGTAGACGCACAAATTGTGGCCTACCGGTCATGTAGTCCGTAACCCAGGAGACTAAGGGTGCTGGACTACCTGACCGGTAGGCCACAATTTATAGCCAAATTTAATTTAATTACATTTCCTGCCTGTTCCAGAAGGCCAAGCACAAAACCAACACAATTAAATAGTGATTCCTTTTGCTCTTTGTTCCTCCACAGTTCAGATATCTCAGCACTCCCCCAAGCCCAATAGGATTAGCTTTTTTTTGTTTCACTCAAATCTGGCTATTTCATGTAAGTATAATGTAAATACATCCTTCACAAGTTCACAAACTCTTAAAGTTTATGCTCTGTGTAAAGGGAATTTGTATGCAAGAGATTGAGTGTAAACACCAAGGTCTTCTTGGACTCTGAAATGCTGTCATAGTGATAGCTAATGATAGTTGTCTCTTCCAGGACAGCTCAGCACGCAGTTGGATTTTTCAGGATTATTTTCTGACTGAATAGACTGCAGATGGCCTCCATCTCCCGTGTGCCACTTCACTGCTTATTGGGGTTAATTAGCTAGCGAGTGCAATGATCTGGAAAAGAGAAACCATCAGACATGTGGATGGATGTAGAGACTACTGGATCGTATTCATGAAAACAAACGTTTATTTTTGGACACATTCAGGTAGTCTGTCCCTGTTTGCGTCCATTTATATTCTGTTTGGTGTCTAATTAACATGACCCTGCTGTGTGACCTTCATATGAACAACATGATGGTAGTCCACCCTGGGGATAACGTATATAATAAGTATGTTAACCATTGTAGCTACAGGCATTAGTGAAAACTAGGTTATGACTGTATATTTCCATCATACTAATTAATTTATGGCACGATTGTGGCAAAGGACACAGATTGAACTGAGAATACTTAACTATCGTATTGACATACATATCGTGTTATATTATACAGAAAATTGCAACATCGAAAATTACAACATTTGACATCCCAACTCTTCGGGAATAATGGATAACACTTGGATTCCACATCTGACATCTTGGACACACACTCACCAGGAAACAACTGTGTGGTTAAGGGCAGTGATGCATTAAAGAGATGCCCTATCCAGGCCCTCTGTGCCACACACAACCACAGAGCCATCCGTGAGACCACTGCTACACATCACGCCCGGTAGTAACGTCACTGTACTGTAACACACCCTGCATGTGTTTGGACGTACTTCTTCACGCTCTGAAACACTATTTTATTAGACAGTACCTCTGATTGGAGTGCTAGACTGGTGGAGCACTGTCCATCAGATTACTGACACACATGTACAGATGCGGGATCTTAATTTGATCACCTTGTTGCAGGATAACTTTCCTGCAATGCAGGACATTTAAAACGTGTAGTGTATTTGAGGTTTAAAAAGTCTTCTGAAGTTTGTATTTTACCCTAAGAAATTGCAGACTTGATTTTCTCTTACAGAAAATTCATCAACCCCTACAAAAATGTCCATTAATTATAATCCATATAATAATTCACAATTTCTGATGCTGAAGGATTGTTTTCCTGCTGTAGCAAACTGGCTCGAATTAAGATTCTACATCTGTAGCATTTGGACGGACCACTAGCGCACCACACATTGTCCACTGTCATACTATGGATAAATATCATACTTGAGATAATATCTGTACACATGTCACAACAACAAGGATATAGTTAATAATAGTCAGTGTGTGTATCCCAGTGGTCTTATATCAGTGTTTGGAGGGAACATTTACTTTACCGCTGTGGTCTGTAGGCTAATCTGTAGTCCACCGGCTCATGGTTTCTAACCTTTGAAAGGTCATTGGTTGGATAACCGTCCTGGGACTAAGGTCTTGGAATGTCATCTTCAAGTTAGCATGCATGCTGATGGGCAACCAGGACCTTTCTATGGGAGATAAATAGAACGTGCAGTTGTTTCTCTGCTGAGAGAGAGAGAGGGAGGAAGAGAGAGAGTGGGGAGATATAGAGAGAAATAAACGAGAGACAGAGGGAAGAGAGCGGGAGAAAAGAGAGAGAGAAACAATGAGAACTATCCCTTGATTATATTATGCATTCAGTGTCCAATAACAGCAACTGTCTTTAAAAATCTATCTCTTTGCAGTGTTTGAGTATTTCTGTCATCCTCTCATACTCCGCCACATTGAACAAACATGTGTCTTGTGTTTGTCTCATTGATTTCATCACGTACTGCACCCGTACATGTGTTCACATATTGTACAGTACAGTACGTGCCAAGACACTGTTCATCTCTCTGGAGAAGCAAACAAATCATTCATTCTATGTTTCATTGTTTCATCAGGATAGGGAAGTTGTTTTATAGAGTGTTTTCACAGACCTCTAAAGGTTTTAGGTACACAACAGACCCCAGGTATGGAAATGAGAGTATCAGGTTTACTCATTTCCTGTTAATATGTCAGCACATACCAGTGGCTGTTTTATATGGAATGTTTACACTCCTTGTGATTGGACAGCACACTGAGTTGAGCTGGATCATCAAAGATGGAAGCACTACATTTTGAGAAATCGAGAGGATCACAGAAGAATGTTGAAGACAAAAGCTAACGCACAACCAAAATAATGGTGTGAATCATTTGAAAAGGGACTGTGCGAGATCTGAGCAATGACCTACAATTTAATGATGTCACTTAGTGGGGTGGCAGGTAGCCTAGCGGTTAGAGTGTTAGGCCAGCAACCGACCCTGTAGGCAGGCTGTCATTGTAAATAAGAATTTGTTCTTAACTGACTTGCCTAGTTTCTTTTTTATTTTTATGATGTTCTTAAAATATCTTTGAAACGCTTGTCATTCAAAGGTAACCGCCCTACTTCAATCACTGCTCATGGATAGTCCGCCACTGATGAAATATTCTCATCTGGGTATTTCAGAAGAGAACATAGACACGTTGTGTTCTCTGAACCCCACAAAGAGCATAAAGAGCATAAAGAGCCTTTATATATTCCCTCTATCAGATGCATGTATTTCTCCCGAAGGAGATCATGTCGAGGCCTCTTCAAATAAAAGGGGAAACCGCAGCATCCACTTTTGTCTATGCATATTTCATAACCTCTCATTTTATATATAAATATACTGTATATTCTTATTTGGCCAAGTGGGTCCCTGAACAATGCGATTTTAGCTCTTAGGAAGCTTTAAGAAGAAGCCATGCACTCTCAGACGAATAGTAACAATCACACTTTGAAGGAACGAAGGGAATTGAAGGCTTTCAGAGCCACATGAAAACTTAAACACATCTCTGGCACATTTTTTGTTTTGTGACTAAAGCCAGCTCTCAGAACATGGTTTACAGAGAGTTTCAACACTTTTGTAGTCGTTTTTGAATGTAATGGATTTATTTATTTTTCCACTGTGTGTCACTTGCAATGTGAGACAACAGCTCCAAAAGTGTATATATTAACACAAATGTCCCACTAGGCACACACTTGTTGAATCAACATTGTCTCAACTTAATTGTGACGTGGAACGTGGAAAATACATTGGATTTGAAAAAAGTAATCAACCAGTATTGGAGAGAAATAAACGGGGCTTTTGAAATGAAAGTGCGAGTCTCAACTTCTCCGTTGTTTTGGTCCCATGGCTACCACAAATTGTGACAGCTGACTTTTCGACCAATCATTATTTTCCGTCATAAATGTTTTCCTTCCATCGCTTGTCTGTTGTGGTTGCCATTGCTGTTTATCATCGAAACACTACCCTATTTTGTTTTCACAATTCATAAGATGACTACGCTGCATATCAAGTCTGGGCAAGAAAATGTGTTTTCGTGAGTTTAGTTACAGAAATTGCTTGTGGCAGACTGAGACTGCTGTACCAAAACAACATTCCAGAAATACAGTACATCCACAGATGTATAGAGATTCAGTCAGCTGAAATGTATGGTAATCTTACACACACACACACACACAGAGAGAGAGAGAGAGAGAGAGAGAGAGAGAGAGAGAGAGAGAGAGAGAGAGAGAGAGAGAGAGAGAGAGAGAGAGAGAGATCCAAGTCAATGACGGTCACAAACATGTCGTGAGAGTGCATAAATGGAAGAACATAAGCTGATTTTAGGTAAAAAGGTCATTAGATCGTCGTTGGGACCGATCGCTCTGGACAACTTTGGATGGCATGGTGGTAGTTCTATTCATGCTGCAACCTACTATCAATCAACTTTATCAACCAGCATCCATAGGGCTGTAACTGTATATTTTGACCTCTTGAATGAATCAAATGACAATGATGGTTCAATTATACTTTTAAAAAGCTCCCAGTAAAGAATTTGATTTTAACAAGCTGAAGATGTGTGTATTGTCCCTTTACATGGAGATATACTGTAATTGTCAGATGTTCATTGGAACATGGTGTACTCTCGTTAGAGGCATGAAGACCCAGGCCTGGTACGGTACAGTGCACTCCACTCCTCTACGAAATGACATCAGAGTTAGCATCGCGGGCAGCTGGGACTCATACTGTACAGTAGACTGGAGTACAGGAGCAAGGCAAAGGAAATAATTCAGAGATTATGCTCAAATCTGTTTGTGGAGAACGAAACAGCTGTTAACCACTCTAATTACCACAGATAATGACTTTCAGTTTTCAGAAAAAACTCTGTAATTCGTAACACGCACACAAACCCACACGCACACAGTGGACTGGCTGAGTCACAGTTTCCACTGCATGTCCAGGCATTAAGCCATGGTTCCTCAGCAAAGTTCCACTATCTCAAATGGAGGGAGATCCATGGAACTCCACCCTGGACTCTACCCTGCTGTTGGACCTGGGAACAGCTTAGCGCTGTGTCTGGACATGCCCAGAGAGAGGGGAGGGCAGGAGAGGAGAGGACCAGATGTTATTTCTGGGCAACATTTGCAATTTGTAGATGAATGCAGAAAGGGACCCTTCAGTTGACAGCACTCAATGTTTCTCTTTGTTGATCATCTACAGGCTACAATGTGGTTAGACCAGGACTTGAACAAAAGCCTGCACACCCAGTAGCTATCCTGGAGGATGGTTGTCACACTTTATATAAAATATTGCAACATTAGGTATGTAAGGCTAAAATATTAATGTTTCAGAGGAGATCTTTGCTGCCCTACCAAGCTAAAAGTCAGTAACTGCTCATAGCGGGGAACTGAGCAGTTATTTTATTTACCTTGGTTTCACAGTAACGTTATACAGTTACTGCTAACATGACCCTCATTTTCTCCAAAACACAATACAATAGAGGCAGGATACTTGTCCACATGATTAAGCATGTATTTAATGTAACAAAAATGACATTAACTCATTTTCGACCAAATGAGCAGTTACTGTCTTTTTGTTTGGTAGGGCAGTATGCACAGCAAGTTATTTATCAATTTTAAATTCTTAGAATATTAGTAAAGTTTACATCACAATTACAAGGCTGCCTATTGTTTAAAAGAGTGGAATCCCAGCTTCCCAACGGTGCAGATTTATTTAGGCTATTTACAGTATTGGTGTAAAGTCTTAATTGGGGAGGACGGGCTTGTGGTAATGACTGGAGTAGAATCAGTGGAATAGTTTCCATGTGGTTGATGCCATTCATTTCACTCCGTCCTCCCCTCAGCAGCCTCCACTGACACACCCAGCACACACAGACACACACTGAAGGGTCATTCCAATGATGGCTGATATGTAGGTTTTTAAGTGTTCATAATATTTGAAAGTGTGCCTTTTATGTATTACATAAACATAAAATAAATCCATTACTTTTCAAGACGTTACAAACCCTAATTTGACAACTTGGAACACCGCATCATGCGCATTCTGGCTGGTGCGTTTTCAATCTTGAACAGCCTACTGTCACGCACAGATTCACAGACTAGTGGCAAATAAACTTGAACAAAGAAGAATCAGGAAATGAATGTCCACTCTCCATTGCTATTCAATGCAGATCTAGCCTTAAATCCCCTTGATCAACCTTTTTTGCCTGAGTGTGTGAATCTGGGCTGGTGATAGACTACTTTGTTTTATAGAAGAGCCGGAAAGAAATTCCCCAGAAATTTGAGGTGCTGGTACAGCGCTCCTGCCTTAAGTCAAGCACTGACTACACTTGACAGCAAAGTTGACAGCAAAGTGCCCAAACTAATTATCCCATGTCAAACTGTGCCACCAAGACCGTTATATTTGTATGTGTTGCCCTAGTTGAGGGCTTATTCCACACCCCATACATTTGGGAGTGAAATATGCCATGATTTCAAAGGCATGTGTACATTAACAGTTTAAACATTTGAAATAGGTGTCAGTGTTCAATTGGTCTGTGTTGTATATATATTATAGTAATATAGTATATTCTAATATATTCCTGCTGTTTGATTTACTCAGTATGTTTTCCATAAGTTGCTATTTCTGTCCCAAAACAGACAAAACAAACATATACTGGGTTATATTGTTGTGTTGCGTAATCTTGGCCAGCATGCTTAAGTCCACTTTGTTCTCATATCATTATTTGCCTTGAGGTAAAACTTAAATTCAGTTTGAAATAATGAACACAAATTGAAGATAAGTAAACCGTCTGTCAACTACGATCAGTCAACCGGAGTAGACAGTTCGCTTAGCTCGCCCCTGAGAAAAATCCAGCAGCATCAGCTGAACCACTTTCCTCTTAATTCAATTTCAATGCAAATCATGCCTAAAAGCAATATCCAAACTAACCAAAATACAGAAAGCAATATTCTGCATTCAATTCATACATCTGGCCCGTAGATCATTAGTTGCTTCATAGATTACAATCATTACATAACCAATGTGCGTTCATTATTATAATGATGCATTATTCAAACACAATACATGTTCCTTGGAGAAAATAACGTCTGAGCAAAACAAAGTCCTGATCTTCCCTTATGCATCTGTAACATTAGTCAACTGGGTTGTGGGTTGCAGCATATGAACTTGTATATTAATCCATGCTGAATATTTTAGCCCTGGATGGGAGAGGATCAGGAGTGAAAATAACCCCAGCAACTGAAGTTCTATGGCGACGGACAAAATCTACTGTGTATAAGACTTAACCCTCCTACGCTATAGCCATAAGTTATTTATAAGAAATCTTTATTTCAGCATAGCTATGAGAGGGAAACGGAGAGAGGCAGTGAGGAAAATTGTTTGGGAAACTGAAACATTCATGTGGACAGGACGGAGCGTGGTGATGCCTCACTCTTTAAAAGGAAACAGATTTCCTGAAGGGGAAGTATTAAGACATGCTTACACTGCACTGTGTACATAAATCATACACCAACTAGTTTACATAAAGTATTCACACACTGTAACCATACCTGTATGATGGGTGGCATTAGAAACGTTCTTACATTTTGAAGAAAATGCTTTTTTTCCCTGAAATGAAGAAGGAGTAGGATGGATCCTTGGGGAACCTCTAATGAAGCCATCCACTTAACGACTGTAAAGTTAATTGTCATGTTTAATGATGCTGGGTTTCCCTCCAGCTCTACACACAGTAGCTGTGAGAACCACATAGAGGAGGAAGAGAGAGATCAATGAAGAGGAGGAGAGGAGGAGTAGGGTGGGAAGGAGAAGAGGGAATGAAACAAAGTCATTGCCTGAACCGTCCAACATGGTGGACTAGAGAGGCAAGATACACACTTGTGTAGCCAATAAGTCCCTACAATCTAGTTTACCGTTATGCCACAGTTCCACTCAACAACTGCTAAGTAACGAATACATTTTTCACAGACAGCTGAAGCTCAGACCTCTCCAAACAATAGACTAGAACAATAGATGCCCATCATGCATTGACCTTGCATTATTCATTCACATCACACAAGGGGATGCAATATTTATCTTTCCTATCCACAAAACCTCTGTGGCAATTTATGATATTTCAAGCCATCTACGATCACTAGTCTACTGAGTGGGAGGCCTTTGAAAAACATCACAACTTGGAAATAATCTTTTGTGAATTATTTATTCAATCTAACAGTAGACATGTACAGTAGTGGCATAAAACTACAGAATTGGCATCCATACCAAAAATGCACAGCGGACCACAGGAAGAGATTTTAAGGTACCTCATAACACATTCCACGCGTCTCTTCAAGTGGGATTAGTTGAAAGTTCCTTTTTAATACGCAATTTGGTATGGCGCTAAAAATATGTGCAACCGTTAAACTGGTCTAAGTAGAGCAGATCTGTATCTCTCCAGTTCAATCAAAAGATGCTCAACAAGAACATTAGCATAGCATTCTGATTAATTTGAGAATGAGTTATCTAAATTAGAAATGGTCTAATTATATTCTACGGCAGTCAATCTGAGCGAATGTTGAGAAGTCATTGAGAGCAGAAAAAGTGAGATGTTCTGTAAAGAGGAGCTATAATTAAGTAGTATAGACTTAAAAGTCAAGTTTGTTCAGTAATTTCAACCCGTTATCCGCACAACTGATGTCAAATGTGTCTGTTTGTTGAGAAAAACATACAGTAGTGACTATACTTATGGCTGGTCTAGATATCATACGATAGCTGATCCTTAAACGATTTGCCTGCTGCTATATGCTGTGCGAAGTGAGTTCTCACAGTAAATGGTGCATACCACGCCCAGCAGTCTTTTTACAGACATGCTCACTGTGAGGGAGGTACAGTGAGAGAGAGAAGACAGGAATGTGGAGGAGAGCCAAAGGTTCTGCTTTTCTATTACTGGTCATAGTGTCCAGGCCAAATTCCATTCAGCCACCTCTCTGCTCCTGCTCTCACATGCTCAGGAACGTTCAGTGAATGGTTTACATTGACATTGTGTGTGTGTGTGTGTGTGTGTGTCTGTGTGTGTGTATAGTCCTAAAATGACCTTGCCTGTCCTCAGAGGCTTGTCTTCAGCAAATACACAGCCTACTTATCATCAGGTCTTCTGCTTCATCTTAATTACTACCGGCTCTGAGAGCCCATAGTTATGTGGTTAGAGGCTGTCATGACCAGAACAGTCTCTACCCTCTTAGATAAAAAGGTTCTATATAGAACCTAAAAGGGTTCTTCAGCTGTCCCCATAAGAGAACCCTTTTGGAACCCTTTTTTCTAAGGGTGTATATAGTAGTTTAGCTTTGCAACATAGACACACACTGAGGCAAGATCAGGTTTTACTAACTGCAAGGTCAGCAGGAGGTATCACATTGTCCTCCAAAGCAGTCCTGTCATTTGTAATTATATGTTGCTTGCCAGAGAGTTGTGGTTTAAATGTTTCTTAAGCCTACAAAAACAACAATCTCTCAACATATTTCAAAAAAATTTTGGAGAGCAAGCCACTACTGCGAGTTCAATGCAGAAGGGGAAGAAAGGTGTTGACGGTCTATCTTAAATCCATGCAGACATAACTGAGATTTCTTTTACAACCATTTTGCACCTGCAATATCCATAATAACAGTTGAATTCAAAATTCCATGTTGAGTGACTTCATTTCCTGTCAAGATGGTGACAAGTGATCCAGAACGTCACTTTGGACGCTTCTGCTGTCCCACTCTTACTTAGTTTCCACTGGACCGGTCATATAAACAAAGTTATGAAAAAACCTGCATCTTGATACAACTGGTTTCCCTTCTCCTGAGGCTTGCTGGGATTAATATAATCTCTGAAACAGTGTTGCCTCTCAGCCCAGAGGTTACTAAGAGCAAGGGGAGCACAATCTGTCACAACACCTTATTCTTCCTCTACTTCCCATGTGGGACTAAAGCGTCATTACAGAACTCTCCTCACCTCCCCTGAAATAACAGAAAGCTGCTGTGAAGTCATGAAGTACAATACCAGCCCTGGGGTAAGATGCATGCTGCTGATACGATACAGTACCGCTTGATTTTCCATCTCTACAATAGTTTTTGCAGACAACTTGGTAAAAATGTGTGTAAAATATGTTTTGACAGCTATTACATGTAATACAAAGCTATTCTTTAGCGATATGAGTTTCGAATGTTATCCGATAGAGAGAGGACCCTCAACACCGCTCAACATATCACATACATTTTATCTATATGCTTTTTAATATCCTGAGTGAAATGAAATGTGCCTTATCACGTCTGTCCGAAAGTTAGCCTGCGGGCAAGAGGAGAGGAGAGGAGAGGAGAGGAGAGGAGAGGAGAGGAGAGGAGAGGAGAGGAGAGGAGAGGAGAGGAGAGGAGAGGAGAGGAGAGGAGAGGAGAGGAGAGGAGAGGAGAGGAGAGGAGAGGAGAGGAGAGGAGAGGAGAGGAGAGGAGAGGAGAGGAGAGGAGAGGAGAGCTTATCAAACGTCATTTCACTGAGCTTCTTGAAACCTGGTAACGTGGGGATATTTAGTTGATACTCAGCAGACAGTCTCCATACGCTTCAATGGGTGAATGATGCCTTTATTGGAGCCAGGTGATGAGACATAGAACGTCACAGGATGTTTTAATAACCATTTAAACAGATAGCTGACTGTACCTGTCTCTAGTTACCCTGAGCTTCCTGTACCCTTACACTTCCATTCGTTCATATGTCAACATAGGTATGCAAAACATTTCACTGAGTATGTCTTCCCATAAGGGCCGTGTCCCAAATGACAGCCTATGCCCTATTCCCTATTTTACCAGGGTCCATAGGGAATAGCCCACTATATAGGGAATAGCCCACTATATAGGGAATAGTCTGCCACTTGGGACACACACATGCAGTTCTTATAGGAGAGAAACAATCTGGCTGTCTCAGGTCCGTTCGCACCACGAGCCAAACTGTCTCCATTTGGTTCGCTGCCAGCGCTGCTAAAATGGAAGAAAGGACAGCTTACTCATAACAGTCTGTTCTCTCTGCGTGCCAACATCTGGACAAATGAGTTGCGTTAGAGTTGCAAGTCCTTTATTTCACGGATGTAGTTGATTTGTTCATTTCATGTATTTTGACTGTTGGATGGCATGTCCTTTGCACGTTGTCTGACTTGATTATCCCATGGTGAAAATGTCACTTAAGAAATTCCATTACTGTAGATTAACATCACATTAAGGTCATACGTGACACATATATGAGTATGTGTTGACATATACATACAGTACATGAATGGAAGAAGACATGTTTGTAAATACTCATAGCACAGGCTCTACAATCACAGGCTAGAATTCCTCCATTAATTAAATGAATAGACACAGTTGTTGTAGGACAGATTCCACCATTGCAAACCAACATCAAGACACTTCGTTAAGGGCAGATCCCAGCTGTAGAACATCACATTGGCAGTTGGCACAATGTCTGCATTGGGGGATGTTCGTTAGCGCCATCTTCCCTGCCAGGAGTAACAATCTCCTAGCGAGCATCTCCCTGCTGCTGCCCCGCTGGCGGGACCATTCAACCTGTCACAATCAAAACAAAACAGGAAATTGCACTCAGCCAGTCAGAAGCAGCAAGGATGTCGCCTAGGAAACTGATGGTGCGGTGAAATGGGGAGATACTGTATGTGCCCCTGATGTGACGAGGTGCTAATCACATCTGTTCATCCAACGGAATACATGGGAACACCCTTGAGAGTGTCAAGATGATTGAGGAATGTTTTCTATCAGTTGTTTCTTCTACAATCAGGATGGCATGGTTCATAGACTGGACTGTGAACTGGCATGGTGTATAGGAGAGATTTACAGCATCACTACTTGTCTTTGTGAGAGGTATTGACATGTTGATAACACTGAATTGTCTGTTCAAACAGCTAACAGCTCAGCTCAGACACCCATTCAAGACATGTCACCAGGGGTCCCTTCACAGTCCCCAAGTCAGAACAGACTCAGTACTACATAGAACTCTATTCCACAACAAGTAACTCAAGTGAGCAGTAAAATCTGATTTAAAAAAACAAATAAAACAACAGACAACACACACACACATATTAATGTATGATCCAGGTACAGTAGTTGTTTCCCCACTCTGTTCTTACCAAAAAATCTAAACTGACCTTAGATCAGTTCTTTAGGTAAAACCGAATGACTTCACTATGCTTATAAGTGTGATCTGAATCAGAGTCCCAGGTACAGTAGATGTTTCCCCAACTTACTCTTACCATTGGGAGGTAAAATGCAAATGTGACCTTAGATTAGCTTATAGGTGTGAATCAAAGCCAAATGATCATATAACACACTGAGTCAAAAAACAAGAACAACGCAGAATACTGTCCCACAACATTGATTGCACCCATAACATTCAATATGTATTCAGGTGAGAGAGACAGGAAGGACATACCTGAGTGGGCCTTTTTTTTCAGCATGCTTACCCAGGCCTGTTCCATACTGTAAGGGCAGGCTTTGATCGGACAGAGCAGGATATGGAACACATGTGCTTTCGCATGGGGAGTGATCACAGCTGTTTAAGGGCTATCTTACTCATCAAGGGACTGGGTTTATGTGAAGGGCAAGCAGGGTGTCTGTGTGTGTTGGGGAGGGGGGGTTACTGAATGGTTTGATGAGCATGAAAACGATATAAACCATATGCCATGGCTGTCTCAGTCACCGGATCTCAACCCAATTGAACCCTTATGGGAGATTCTGGAGCGGCGCCTGAGACAGTGTTTTCCAACACCATCTACAAAACACCAAATGATGGAATTTCTCGTTGAAGAATGGTGTTACATCCCTCCAGTAGAGTTCCAGACACTTGCAGAATTTATGCCAAAGCGCATTGAAGCTGTTCTGGCGGCTTGTGGCCGAACGCCCTATTAAAACACTTGATGTTGGTGTTTCCTTTATTTTGGCAGTATGGACACATTTTGTGTGTGTGTGTTTGTGTGTGTGTGGCTGTGTTTGTGTGTGGCTGTGTGTGTGTGTGTGTGTGTGTGCATATTTTTGTATGTGCAGGCTTCTGCTCGTACGTGTGTATGAATGTGTGTGTTTGCAATGTTACAGTCGGATGGAGGACTTTACTTCTTCTTCTTCTTCTTCCTCCTCGTCCTACTCCTTCACCTCCTCTTCCTCTGCCTCCTCCTCCTCCTCTTCCTCCACCTCCTCTTCCTCCTCCACCTCCTCCTGCTCCTCCTCCCCTCCGGCTGCTAACAGAGCTCTGAATCCCCCATCTTCTATCCTCCTTGCATCCCATCCCCTGTGATGATGTGCCCATCCATTCTGGGCACTGTGGGCATCCAGTCAGATCAGAATCACTCCCTGTCCCAACCACCACAACCACAAACATGATGCAGAGGAGCCAGTGGTAAAACCCATCTGGATGATTGTTTACTGAGTATACCAGCGTTCTTGATTCACACATGTCTTAGGGTTGAATCAGAATGCTGGCCCCATGCACACAGCATTATATAGTCTATTGAGTTAATGTGGAAAACGTTAGTGGGTTTCCGTGGCAAAAACAGTAACAGAACACGAAGATCCATGATATTTAGCATTTTGTCACCGCATGATAACAATCATATAGGGACAACTGGGGCAGAAATCTTGATTTCAAACAGATAGCTAGCTGCCGGTCCTTTTTGCTAATGAGGTCCACCCTTCATTACACACACATGCACGCACGCACACACACACACACACACACACACACACACACACACACACACACACACACACACACACACACACACACACACACACACACACACACACACACACAGTGACGGTCACAAAAATAAAAGTGATGAGAGAGAAAAACATGAAAGATAAGAGGCTCATTAACACATTGGGCACCAATAATACAGGCTCACATTGTGTAGAAAAAGAGATCCACACATGCTACATCTAACTAAACACTCCAGTACATCAACGGTTTGTTGACCTCCCACAGCTCACACCGACCAACTGTTTACCCCCATGCAGCGAGAAATCAAAGGCCAGTGAAAAAGACAACACATTTCTCTTCCATTGCCAGTCGGCTTATACTATTAGGAGGAATGTCATCAGGCTCAGAAGGAAAGCTGCTTTCTGTTTGCTATGTTTGTTTTCACGGTCCATGCAAAGGCTATTTAGAACAAAGCTCCTATCCAGAAAACAGACGTGTCCTACGGGCCAAAAGACAAAAGCACCGGGCCTAGTAAACACATCCCACTGGGCACACACTGGTTGAATCAACGGCCGTTTCCACGTCATTTCAATGAAATTACATTGAACCAACGTGGAATAGACTTTGAATTGACGTCTGTGCCCGGTGGGATGGTCAAGCATCATTCCCCATCGCTCGCGCGTTACTAAGGCAGATTGCAAAAAAAAGTGAGTTTCAATACAATAAATGTTATATCGCACTTACTGTAAGTAGTCAGCAGCATAGCGACTTTTCACGGTATCCTTTTGGTGGGCTCATTTTAGGGCGGAAATAACTAGAACATTGAATTAAAACCGAAACAATGCATGGGCAATCATTCAGAGAAAAGCTTCTAAGAAGAAAAGTAATTGTGTGCCATTGTTTGGAGTCATTGTTTGAGCTTCGATCTTACTGAGCTTGTCTGTTTTTGGCCACAGGAGACCTTTTGATGTACAACTCTTTTCTAATACTGAACAGTTCACATGGCTGTTGGAGGAGGATAAACACACAGGAGAGAACACAGTGTCAGTCAAACCTTCTCCCTGAAGGCACGGGAGTATGTGGTAATCTCTATGAAGAAGTGTGCTTTCACTCGTTCTCTCTCTTTCTCTCCCTCTCTCTCTTTCTCTCTCTCTGTTCTCTCTCCATCTCCTCTCTCTCCCAGTACCCCCTCCACATTTCTCCCTCCCTTCTTCCAGGAGTGTTTCCCATGAAACAGGGTTGCGTGGGCAGGGTAACAGAGCGGAGTCGGACCTCAGAGACCGAACAGAACCACAGACGGGCGTGTTCCTTCTCAGAATCAGAACCGCTCCTCCTCCACTGGGCTAGGGATTGAGGTTAGCCTTGGGTCCGTCTCCAAAACCATCTGGCCCCCATGGTTCCACTTTGCCGGAGCCAAACCGGAGACAGAGGGAATTACTGTGGCCTGCATGCGATCATGTGCCTTTTCTGCAACACTGACACTCTATTACAATACATGGTTGGTGTCAGATGGACAAGGGCGAAGAGCTACACTACTCCGTACCTGTGGAGTACGATCACTGCTTTCCATAGACTAAGATATCCACTGGAAACTAATAGAAAAATATATCCCTCTCTTCAGTGGTTGATGTCAGTAAGACAGAATATACTCAATGATATCCTATGGTTCTTGGAATAGTGATGTAAATTGATTCATTATGTCTTATATCCTTTCTCTCCTGGTGTCTGTGCTTACGCCATGCTAAGGGGAAATTGAGCCCATATTGACTTAGGATGGGAGGCCTACCACTGCCTGCTCAGAAATATGCAGTGGTCTACAGATACAGTGATTGGAATTCCGATTGGGTAAACCACAGACTTTAAAGGAAAGACTTTAATCACATGCTTTGACTGCTGGTTTTGATGTTGAAATAGGTGGGATTCTGAACAGTCCATGGGACACTGCACCATTGAATGTCAACTATCTTTGATCAAGTCCGTTTTCATATCATTGTTTTATTGATTTATTTAAATTAACCTTTATTTAACTAAGCAAGTCAGTTAAGAACAAATTCTTATTTACAATGAAGGCCTACCTGGAGCAAATTATACACAGTGTAATTCCACAAATCACAAGGATTTTGCGTTATGGAAGATATTTTCCACAGAAAGCTTAACATCCCTTTTAACTATTTTAAGCTAGGGGATTTTATGCATGTTCAAATGTTCAAAATACTTATAATTAATGGTTTGCAAATATACACAAAATGACCTAGTGAATAGCTTAATCAATCATCAAATTATCAAATAGTAGACCACATGTTTCTATGATGCTCTGAAGTCTGTGGAAAATCTGTGTCTTCTGACCACATCTCTCAGGCTGTACTTACACACCCAATTATCAGGCCATTACCAATTAGGATGTGGGTAATAATCTCCTGGAAGTTCATTTTCAGCTCTGTTCTATGTCGTAAACAGATTTAGGACCTCCTGAGCTCAGTGGGAATTAAAGCCGCCAGCATGGAACCTTCTTATTTCAGGATTCTAACATGGAGATCTTGGTCTTCACTCTTACCTCCTCTCTTCCACATGCTCTCTTTCGCTCTGTCCTATTCTTTCTTTTTATATTATTTTCCCTCCATCAAGGTGAAGAATTATCAAATTGTCCGAAATATATCCAAATTGTTTTAAGAACGTTGGGTGATAAAGGATGGCGTGGATGATTTAGATATCTTTAGTGTACTTTCACGACCTGTGGACAAATCAACTAAGCAAGAAGATCTAGGGTCCCTCTTTTGGATCTATACTGTTATTACATCGTCAAAATGACACTGGTATAAGGTGTACAAGGGCACAAACCAAGTAAACGAAACACCTTCTTTCACGTTTAATTCCACCATGGCATATTTAAGACGTCACACAACTCAAAAGCGGACATTAGATCAAACCCGGGCCATATACGTGTCTGTTGATTTTTTGGGAGTAAAAATTGTTATTTCCATATATTACAATACTGAATAGACATAATAGTTGTAAAAAAAAACACACACACAATTCTTGGATGACAAACTAGAAAAACATTCTTGACAACCATAAAGCAATGTGGGGTATCAAATAATTTTCGAAGAACATGGATCTATGACAAACTTGACTCCGAACACACAGACATTGAGAAAAGTGCGATACACAAGCTGCTGAAAGCGTTGTTTATAGAAGTAAAGATGGGGCGCGTACTACTGTCATTTTAGAGACACTGCAAAGACATGTAGAAATGTGGGAATCCTTGTAACTAATTCAAATGTCTGTCACACTTCAAATTCCTGTGACATGAGGACGGATTGAAACAAACATGACCACCCAAACCACCATTTAGAAAGTGTGCAATATTTGCCAGCAAATATCCACAAAACTGGGAAATGATTGTACACTATTAGTGTATTTGGGAGTAAAAAGCAACAGGTAAGCTATAGAAGCAAGAGATGTGTTAGTTTTGTTGTCGAAAAGGAGGACTCAAAAATGCTTTGGCAATTACGAGAGTTACGAGAGTCCAGTAGAGTGCAAATATCTAGTAAAATCCCATATCAATCAAGTAAATACAGTGAGAGGGAAAGCAATGAATCTGCCAGGCCCGCAATGAATCTGTCAGGCCCGCAATGAACCTGCCAGGCCAGCAATGAACCTGTCAGGCCCACAGTGAATCTGTCTTTTTAATCTGCTTCCAAAAATATTCCTATGCAGCCATAACCTTGACATCAACCACCTAACGGAATGAGGGAGATCACTGGAATGAGTTATGTTGATATGAGCTTGTTTGATAAGCCATGCTGTAGCAACCATGGTGAAGGGAAATCCAAAAGCTAAAAGCACAATGTTAACTACGGAATGAGAGAAAGCAGATGAGACTTTATAGACGCCCAAAAAGCATTTGATGAATAGAGAGTGTAAAGGAATGAAATAACTTTTTCACATGGCACAGTACTGTTACTGATGTCCAGAATAGCTTTCCTTTAGAACCCAACTTGGTACAGTAAAGCTTTGACAGACGTTATCTTTTTAAACCGTGTTAAAAGCCACCCAACACAAATATTTAGACAGCCTGTCAAAAAAATGTTAACTAGGTCAACATAAAATACATTGCTTGTGTACAAACTGTTGCAAAAACTGTACTATGGGCTCTGTTACTTGGTGACTGACATTGAATAAAACTCGGTTTGTACAAACTTGTACGGTACTTACTGGGATATATTGTCAGCAAGTAAATACATTCTGAATATTAGCAGCGATCACTAATATATGTGATGACTTCAGTAAATGGTAGGATTGTCAGGTAAATTGACTGCCTGAAAAAATGTAGCTTTATCAATTGTTGTCATAAACGTTAAACCTTCCTATCTTTACAAGTTACCTCTACATTTTACATTCAGCTCAATTTAAACTGTGGAAAACTGGAAACGCAATACTAACTGTGAATCAAATTGATAAACTTGATGTTTGAGGTATGTCTTGCTGACAGTTCATTTTGATCCTTACTGAAACAGCTCAGAGAGAGAGTAAGGCCAGGATACAACATCGTGGATCAGAACACAACAAACAGGAAACACTAGTGACTCCGTACCAAGTCCCTAGTATAGGCAGCAGCTGCACATGTAAACATCGTCATGGCGTCCATGTTTGGGGGGAAGGACGGAGGGTAGGACAGAGGGGAGGCATGGAGGGAGGCATGACTAACACTACTCCATGGTCCTATAGTCCAGCTTACACTAGTGTCTCTGGGAGTGTGTCTGCATTTTCCGAGGACAGGAGTTGCCAGATCTGCCATCTGTCCCTCTGCCAGTCCTGCCACTCTTGGCTCATGGGTACCATGATGTCCGTGGTGGGGGAGGCTGAGTTCTGTGGCACTGTTGGCCTCCCCCTTTGCAGGGGGTGCCGGTGGGGGGGTGCTGCGGTGGAGGGGGAGGCAGGCTGGGCTGGTTTGGAGGCAGCAGGGGAGAGCCTGGAGGGCGTGTAGCAGTATGGGGGAGGGGGAGTACGCCCTGAGAGGGCGGGACCCGAGTGGGCAGAGTTAAGGCTGGGGATAGCCTGGTGTCCAATGCCCTGGGGGAGGTGTGGGAGGTCCTCTGCGCTGCTGGCTGCTGATTGGCTGTCGGGGTGCAGGTGGGGTGGGGTTAGTGGGTTGAGGCTCAGCTGAAGGCGTGGCCGTCCCGCCTCGCCGTGAGGACTGCTGCAGACCCGTGTCACAGGGGGGTGAGGCCTGCATTCGGCCACGCCCAGCGAGGTCTGTGTCCGTCGTACCACCTGCCTGGCGTCACCTTGGAGACCATCAAGTCCTTCCTGGGAGCTGCGTGAGCTGCCCTCTGACATGTTGCTACGGGAACCTGGAGATACACATGTCAGTGGGAAAAGTCAGAAAATGAAGATAAGTAAAGTAAAATAATGTGATTGTTACATTTGAACAGCTCACCTGCATAAGGCTGGTCCATCCCTGGTTTCAGAGTGGAATGCCAGGCTCCCCATATATTAGCATGCTCCTCTGATGCATAGGACATAATGAAGATGACCATGTTTAGGGACCATCATAACCATCATCATTATAAAGATTATTAAGATTATTATCATCATCTTCATCTTCATCTTCATCATCATCATGCTCTTCATCACCTCCACCATCATCATCATAGTCATCCCCACCACCACCACGATCATATCAACCACAGCTAAGTACAACTGGACAGTAGTCCTCTCACCTTTTGAGACCCAGGGATTGGATCCATGGGGATCCCGCGTCCTTCCTGCCATCTGCCCCACCAGGGTGTCCTGTTCTGGGACACGGAAGAGCCTCTCTGACCCTGGGCTGGTCCCTTCCCCCGGGCGCTCAGACAGGATGGGGGAGTTGTTGTCATAGGGGGACACCTCTCCACTGGAGACCTTGTTGGAGTCACTGGAGCAGCGCCTCTCGCTCAGGGAGAAAGGATCTTCCGATCGCAAAAAGTCTGGACTCCTGTGGAGTGGAGGGAGGGATGGAAGGATGGAGGGATAGATGAGAAAAGGATGGATGGAGAGAACAAGAAGATATTGCCATAGATGATGGGTTCTTCACTTTCTCTCAACAGACTTGAGGTTAACAACCACTTTCGATGAGTACTCAAAATGTGTGACTGTGACATGTGCAATGGAGCCAATGTACTCACTGTGAGGCCTTTCTCCTCAGCAGATAGTCTACCACATCAGGATCAGTCTCCAGTAAACTCATCAGGACCTCATTCTGCAGGTCCGGGGGCACCTACACACAGACAACAACAGACATGAGCAAACAAGTACAAAAAAACTGTCAGTTTATGTATGTAATGGCAATTGATGAGCAATAGGGGGTGCTATTGACCAAGACAACCTCATGGTGAAAGTGAGTCTAACTTTTTCAATCTTCACGTTTGATAGTCATAAGCCAATCAATACATGAACACATGGTTTAACATGGAATACTATTAAATACTAGTCAATGGATCCATGTCTAGCAGGGATGGGCAACTGGCGGCCCACGGGAAACACACTTTTGTATGTCTGTGGACCAATTTCACACCAAAAAACAAACAAACAAACAAAAATACTTTTTTGAGGGGAGGGAACTCAGTCGGGGTCTCAACACACTGTTGAGAGTTAGAATAATAGAATACAAAAGGGGCTATTTATAAATGTGGTAGTGCATCAGCAGTATAAAAAATATGTTGTATTATTATTGGTAAGTTAGCCTAGCGGCCAGCTATCTAAACTTGTAGTAAGCATGGTCGAATTACCGACCGGGAT
This sequence comes from Thymallus thymallus, assembly GCA_023634145.1. Lineage (NCBI taxonomy): Eukaryota > Metazoa > Chordata > Actinopteri > Salmoniformes > Salmonidae > Thymallus > Thymallus thymallus. Next base: position 10,598,993 of record CM042419.1, read on the forward strand.
GGGGCCCATTGATCATCAGTTATCATATTAAAAACTGCAAACATTTGCCTCCATCCTATGGCAAAATGTGTAGAACTGCATGAAATTAGTTATGAAATTGCTAAATCTTCTCTCCGTCCTATGGCAAAATTAACTTTAAAACAAAAATGAACGCTGACCCACGAGCCACATTTTTTTGCCTCCATCAAAGTTGCCCATCCCTGATGTATTGTGTCTGGGCATTGGGCATTCAAATACATGGTTCATAAAACAAGTGATTTTGCAGTGAAGCACGACAGGCCAAACACATTCAACTAAAGAGCTACAAACATGTTTACTAGTTTACGTCAGGACCTTCAGCAAAAAACCCTGCCTAGTCGAAAACACAAGGTACAACATTTCAGGACCTAACAAGACCTCTTTCCAGTGTCCCGCCACTACCCTGAATTCAATGATCTGGGTGGAGGGAAAAACAAGCTCTGCAAAGGTCAACAAATACAACTTCTGTTCAGGGAAATGGTGGTGGTGGTGTCGGAACAATCAGTGCAAGGGATCGGCTCTTAAGTCCTTCTGGCACCATCTCAAAAGCCTGTGCTCTGTAGTGCTCCGGGACTGGGCCCTAAGGCCTTTAATCAGGTCCAGGATCAGCTCTAACAGCACTAACAAAGGCCCACAGAGCTCTGTTTTCATTCTATAAGACAGAGCCATTGTCTAGTAAAGCCTGGGGATTCTCTAACTTAAACACAGGCTGCGTGCCAAATGGCACTGTATTCCCTAAGAGCCCTGGTCAAAAGTAGTGCACTATGTAGCGGATAGGGTGCCATTTGGGATGTAGAATATGTTACTGAGTGGCGCTGCCAACCCGGGACGAGAGAGGGAGGAGAGAGAGGGAGGAGAGAGGGAGGGAGGAGAGGGAGGGGGGAGAGAGGGAGGGAGGAGAGAGGGAGGGAGGAGGGAGAGATGAGAGAGAGGGAGGAGAGGGAGGGGGGAGAGAGGGAGGGAGGAGAGAGGGAGGGAGGAGAGATGAGAGAGAGAGGGAGGAGAGAGAGAGGGAGGAGAGAGAGGGAGTTAGAGAGGGAGGGAGGAGAGAGGGAGGGAGGGAGGAGGGAGAGATGAGAGGGAGGAGAGAGAGGGAGGAGGGAGAGATGAGAGAGAGAGGGAGGATTGAGAGGGAGGAGAGAGGGAGAGAGGAGAGGGAGGGGGAGAAAGGGAGGGAGGAGAGAGGGAGGGAGGAGAGGGAGGGGGGAGAGAGGGAGGGAGGAGAGAGGTAGGGAGGAGAGAGAGATGAGAGAGAGAGGGAGGAGAGAGAGAGGGAGGAAAGAGGGAGGGAGGAGAGAGGGAGGGAGGAGAGATGAGAGAGGGAGGAGAGAGAGAGGGAGGAGAGAGAGGGTTTAGAGAGAGAGGGAGGAGAGAGAGAGGGAGAGGGAGGGAGGAATGTGTGATGGAGAGAAAGAGGTAATGGAAATGGAATGTATTCAGACCCGGGACAGAGAGAGTTCATCACATTTGTCCGTGCTAAACCCATTTTTTGGACATGGCAACTACATAAACATATTGAGTTTACACAATGTAGGTTATGTAGTTGTTACAACTTATCTACAACTGTGTCACCTCAACTGTCTACAGTGTATACAATAAACTCACAAGGGAGTCTTACTTACTGGCCAATCTAAAGTAATAATCTATTGTAGCTTGTTTGCTGGCTTTTACAAATACATTACTGCAATTGCGAAGTACCTGCCTGTGCAATAACCATATACGTGCAAGGTTGTATTAATAAGAGGGACTAAACAGGAGACTGGAGAGTGGGTAGGATATAAACACACATAGTATCTCTGTATCTCTGTTCAAATTATGACATCTATCAAACAAACACACACATACACATGCAGCCACGCACACACACACACAGAACCCCCCACGCACCATGAAGAGGGAGTGGAAGGTTGCTATCATCCTCTGGAGGACAGCGATAACAGCGGTGCTCTCCTCGGCGCGGGCCGAACTCTGCACACTGAACTCCTTGTCTGAACTCTTCTGCTTGTGGAGCAGGTTGGGACCAAAGATGGTGGCCAGGTTCAGAGAGGTCATCTTGTTCCCCGTCATCTGGAGGAGATGAGGACATGGGAATAAGAACAATGTCAGCTACTTAGCAGATGGTTTTATCTAAAGCCACTAACAGTACAGTGAGTGCATACAGTTTTAGTGTGTCCTGTATGTGATTCCTGCAAAGCATGGGTTGTGTGCGGTTGTGGTTGTGGTTGCGTCAAACATCACATCATTAGTCAAGCCACTAGACTAGGAAAACAAGTGCAATTGATTGTCATTAACACAAAGAGACGCACTATGGAAAACAATTCATTATACTTCCTGAAGAATTTGACCTCATAGAATGCTATGTTGACCTCATAGAATGCTATATTGACCTCATAGACTGCTATATTGACCTCATAGAATTATATATTGACCTCATAGAATACTATATTGACCTCATAGAAAACTATATTGACCTCATAGACTACTATATTGACCACATAGATTACTATACTGACTTTAATTTAGTTTTTATTGAGTGCTTCAGGAAAATAACTAGCTAAACAGACTGGAAAACACACAACAATGGCTGAACTGAGACTTCACAACATTGTCGCAGAGCAGCAGACCTCTGTATCCAACCCTCCGAAATAGCCTCCTCCCCTTGACCACATCGAGAGACCAAATCAGTCACTGTGCGTCAGAGGGACACAATGACATCACAATGTTTTGGTTTCGCGTTCCTGAGAGCTTGTGCCCCTCCCATCACCCACCACCTCCCCTGTCAATCCGCACAGAGTGCTAGAAACACAAGCGCGATTAAAAGTGTTGATCCGCAGTTCCCCCCCGAGCGTGAAATTAGCCCACTTCCTGCTTGAGATGGCAGATAGGGAACGAAGGAGGAAAAGGAGGAGAGGAGGAGGGAGGGCGCTTGGGACCAAGGTAGCGTAGTGTTGTGGTGAGATAGAGAGAACACAGGAGAACCAGAGGAGCCCCAGTGGAACCAGAGTCATGGAACTGGAGGTGCGGAACCCAGACGGACCAGATCACTGATGAAGATGGTACCAAACCCAGATAAATGCTGTGGATTTCTACCTGACCACATGAGTTCCCTCACTCAGGATCAAAGAGAAACATCAGGTCTCAAACAAGGTCTCCTATCTTTAATCCCACAAAAAAGGGGAATTGTTCCAAATGTGTTAACGGTTGTTGGCTTAAATAGATATGTTTCATATTTAAACTGCATTAGGAAAAGATGAAAGTCTCCAAAAAACATTCTTAGACAGGTCAAAAAGGCAATTATGAACAAATCCTGTATCCTGGCAAGCTGCCTAATATCCTCATAATCAGGTGTTAACTCAAGACAAATAAAGTGCTAATAATCTTCTTACTAACCCTTATTAACACCATATACTCTACATCTCCTCCCTTTGGTGAATCAATGAACTAATTAAGGAACAAATTAACCATGACGACGGCGCTTAGTGGGATTTACTCAGGTTGAAATACCTCCACCCACGCTAGCATGGAATTGCTAGCTTTTCCGTGGCTCAGCTGGCTAAGGTGATTCAAAGGGCGTCACGTGTGTTTGCAAGACAGAGAGATCGCGAGATCTAGTCTCAGCGCGAGTTAGCGAGGGAGGAAGCTATACTGTTGAAACGGCAGCTTGACGCCGGACACACACACCTATCCAATCCTCTCAGAGCTACACATTTCTAGGGAGGTCTAGGGGGTAGGGGCTTGTGGTTGTTTTGGGAATCAGGGGAAGAGGTAGGGGTAATGGAGGGGGTCTTCGCCTCACCTCCTGTCCATCTTTGTCCTGGCTGTCGTGGGCGTGGTTGGCCACGGTGGAGAGGAACTGCAGGAGGCGGTGCAGAGTGTCGCTGTTACAGGCTGGCAGCAGATAGACCAGGAGCTGGGTGGCACTCTGCTGTTCCTCACGATCCAGCACTACAGAGGGGAAGGACAGGGGTCAGGAGTTAGAGGTTAAAGGTTAGAGGTTAAGAGTGAGGATTCAGTCTGAAGCATTAAAAAGACGTCACACTCTCTCTCTCACACACACACACACACACACACACACACACACACACACACACACACACACACACACACACACACACAGCCAAATAGACATGCATACACACACAGCCAAATAGGCACACACACACACACAGTCAAATAGACATGCACACACACACACACACACAGCCAAATAGACATGCACACACACACACACACAGCCAAATAGACATGCACACACACACACACACACACACACACACACACACACACACAGCCAAATAGACATGCACACACACACAGCCAAATAGACATGCACATAGACACACATGTTAACAATGACATTCACATACACAACATTTGGCACAATGTATGCACTCTGGTAGGCTAAAGCCCAACATTTACAGAGCATACAGCATGTCTGTGTGTCATTGACCTAAGTATACACTCTCAAGTGTGGGTTTAGTGCAAACTGAGGGTGTGTCCTACTAAAAAAGGCCAACCAAGGTGATTGGGCCGAGGGCACAGATTGAAGCACACAGAGGGTAGTATTCATAAGTAGCGAAGTTGATGTTTCCTCACACATGGTGTTTATGAAGGCAGTGTAGAGCTCCTTGGTGAGGAGAGGGTCAGGCATGTCTCTGAGGAACTCTTTGAGCAGCGCGGCCACGTCATGGACACTGTGCTCCTCATCCAACAGGACGTCCACTCCCCGGTCAAACTCCTCCCTCAGCTAAGAGAAAAACAGAACATGAGATATAGTGTATATTCCACATACTTTACTGCATATAGCGACTACGGCTAGAAAGTGAATTTACAGAAACACTCAGTCACACCCAGACACACAAACATATTCACATCACATACATGTAAACACATTCCGCGCACATTACGGGGCGCACACACACACCCTGGCGTGACCTTGGAGGTGAAAACGTTCTCACAGGTAATCCTGGTCCAACCGGTTCTGTTCCCATGTCAACCTGCTTACTCCACAATCTGACCCCTAGCATTACTCAGGACTAAAATGGGTCCACTTTGTCCAGTAAGATAAGCATTATAACCAAGTATTATGTTTGATTAAGCATTATAGTGAAGTTTGATTATAGCTTGTGTTTTAGATAAAAACTTGGGTTACAGATATGAATGTTGGCAGGAAGTAGCCTACTAATATAGCTACTTCCTTAAGTGAGAGAGGGCTGAGATTTGATTAACTTTGAAAATGCTATCTCTAAGTGATGTTGAAGATATAGTCAGTTATTTTTCAAGTCAGCAAACAGGAGATCACAGTGAGAAGTCATGTAACCGTGGTGACATTTTGATTCGACACGCTGATAGCATTGTATTCCCTCAAACAGTGAGATGTTAAAAATAAAAATAAACGGAAACAACACCATTTAAGACTGAGACTGAGACTAGCTGGCAGCAGTGCTTGTTTTTTCTGACTTGAATGAACGATTAGGATCTGCCATTGTGAGCGTTGCGGATGAGCTACGCAAACAGAGAAGGCGAGAAGTCTAAAAACAAAGAACACAACTCAGAAAACACTCAAATCTCCTTAAAACGGAGCCATTGTCCAAAAACAACACCAAAACGGATTGAGTTTTCTGTCACAATAACCAAAAGCAAATGTTCAACTAACATAAAAAGGAGGGGGAAAAAAGCAATGGCGAGCAAAAATTGTGTAGAAAGAGGGCTTACCTAGAAAGAGTATAACCACACTGGGTCAATACAGGCAAAACATGCCTGTCTATGTAATCTGATTCATTATGATCTAAAAGGCTAACCTGATCCTAGATCAGCACTCCTACTCTGAGACGCTTTATGAATACAGTCCCTGGGATGGAAATAAATGCTAAAAGCCCTGCTTGAATTATAAATATGGCATTAAGGCTGGACCGCGTCCCTTTTGTAGAGCAGCGCCACGACTACAGAGGAGCCTGGCTCTTCAGCCGGGGCCAAGCTCATTTGCTCTGCTTACTTTAATAACATGTACACGCTGAATTAATGCTAAGTGGGTGTGTATTCTTCGAAGCAGCAGGAATATCAAAACCAATTAATATAAATATATTCTGTCAATATATATGAATTTTAATAGCTTCTATCTATAAATAAAAAACGGTCATTATAAAACCATATAGTCAACCAGAACAGTCAATGAATAAACAACAGCTTTGTGCGGCAATGTGTAAAAAGTGTCAAAAAGGCCTCTCCTAGACTCTCACCTGCCTCACTCTCTTCTTGGAGCTCCCCACTCGGAATATCCCCACCGTCTGAAGACCTGTAGGAAGAAACAGCGGAGGACATAAATGAGGATCATCCTCCACTGGCCAAATAGACGGAAGAGACATGAAGACGTAGCCGCCGTAAGTCTCCTTTCAACACAGACTTCACAGTCACAGACTGAGGTAAAACGTTACCCTCCAGACATCAAGCTCTAGTCCAATGACCCCTGAACACTAAACCCTCAAACCTAAACCAATGCTACTGTGGCCCATTCACGCCTAAGAGGACTTTAGTTTCTAACTTTCAGTCCAGCAAGTGAGGATTTAAAGACAGCGGGAGAGTGGGAGATTGAGAGAGTAAACCCAGGGGTTGACGTTGAGACAGATTACAAAGTAGGTTCACTGAGTGTCAAGAATGAGAGGCCAGGCACTACTGCCTTGTTTCTACATCATCTTGGTTCGGCAGTGCAGGGTGGGCTAAAGATGTGAGGCTCGAAAATCCAACAGACTGCACCCTGTAGGGTTAGATCGGGTTACAAAGACAAGGATTTTGATCACAGGAAACAGGGAGGTGCTACCTGCGCTCGTTTTCGTTTTCCGTTGCAAAAACGTTTGCTACACTGAACCGGCCCCAGCTGTGATCAGTGAGATGGTGTGTGTTCATTCGTACCGTATTTCTCCAGGTGCTGGCAGCAGCTGTCCACCAGGCGAGGCACCTGTCTGTAGATAGGGTTGAGGCTCAGCCTCTGGTCCCGGTGCTTCTCCTTCTTGTTGGGCGCTTCAGCGGGCAGAGAGAGCTGCAGCGCCTCCAACAGGCGGGATTGGTTATCATCCAGGTCTGTGATGGAGTCCACCGACATGCCCCCCTGCAGACCCCAATGAGAGAATTATCACGCTCACGTCTACTTGAGGTCACAGACAGACGCACACACAAACACACACACTCACACAGCGTTAAGAGCGTGTGTGTGGAGTTGGTTCAGTAGGCGAGTGGCGGGAGACCCTTACCCTCCTGCGTGCCCGCGGGGCGACTTCGGGCGTGTTGGGCGACGTGGACTCGTTAGCTGTCTCCGAGGTGGAGCTGAGGGAGGAGTTACTGCTGGACAGCTCCTTATTGGTGGACCTCTTGGTGGCAAACTGCAGGATGGACGACACCAGGTCCGACGGGTCCTTATGCTCCTCCCTGGGAGGGGGGTCCTGACGCAGGCCGTCCTGGCGCTGCCTGTGGGTCCTGTCGTTGGCAATCACCTGGGAGAGGGCCATACCGAAGGCATGGGGGATGCATTCTGGGGGTGTGTGAGGGGGGGAAGGAATGTAAATACTATATTCTTATCACAGAGAGAGAGAGAGAGAGAGAGAGAGAGAGAGAGAGAGAGAGAGATAGAGAGAGAGAGAGAGAGAGAGAGAGAGAGAGAGAGAGAGAGAGAGAGAGAGAGATAGAAAGAGAAAGAGAGAAAGAGAGAAAGAGAGAAAGAGAGAGAGAAAGAGAGAGAGAGAGAGAGAGAGAGAGAGAGAGAGAGAGAGAGAGAGAGGGGTGGATGGGGGTGCAGGGAGAGACAGAGAGCGAGAGATAGAGAGAGCGAGAGAGAGAGAGAGAGAGTGGTGGAGGGGGGTGCAGGAGAGAGAGACAGAGAGAGTGAGAGAGTTTGTTCATGTATGAAAGATGTGTGTGTCTCCGTGTGAATGTGTTTGTGTTTTGAACAAGAGAGATTTATAGATTATGATCGTTATCGTTTTGATTACTCTGTGATTACTCTGTGAATATTTGGACGCAGGTGTTTTTGAGCACGAATCCACGTATTCAACTAAATCCTACTTTGAGACATTGAAAGGCCCACAAGAGAAAATGGAGACATTCTTAACGTGTGCTATAATAGTAAAAAAATAAAACATAACAAATGATGTTTATAAGGTTTCCTGATTCAGGACCAAATCCTTACTGGAGAAATACGTGTGTAGCTCAGACGTTTGTGTAAATCATGCATTGATGTTAATGGGAGCTTGGCATGGAATTGTAAGTTACGTAAGTGGATCTCCAGTGAGGAACTCAGCCCTCACTGTCTTTCCAGCTTCTAGTGGACTAATGAAAAACAACAGTGGACTAATGAAAGAAAGACCAAAAGTTAGTTTTTGGATGGTATTTTCCTTTAACGTTATGTATCAATTTCCTTAAAAGACACAGGTCCGTGACAGTACACTCTTACAAAAAAAGGTGCTATCTAGAACCTAAAAGGGTTGTTCGGCTGTCCCCATATGAGAACCATTTGAGGAACCCTTTTGGTTCCAGGTAGAACCCTTTTGGGTTTCAGGTAGAACCTGCATTTTATTGACATAGCCTTGTTCTGGTCAATGTTCTCTACCTATATAGTACTCTTAAAACCCCAATGCATGTTAAGTTTAAAGATATAAATTGCTGACACCATTCAAACCAATGAGGGTTCGAAACATTAAAGCCAATTATCATCTTTTTGCAGATAGAACGTTATAGTCTCAAGCTCGCGATACATAAAAAAAATATGAACAGTGTATTTTTATCACAGTGACCAAGAGACAACGAAAGAGACATGACTGACATGTCTGAGACTGAGAGTGAGAGAGAGGAAAGAAAGGAAGATTAAGAAGAAAGAGAGAGAAAGAGAGAGAAAGAGTGAGAAATAGAGAAAGATAATTAAAATAATGGAAAGAGGGATTAAGCTAAAAAATAGCTGTTTACAGACTTGGTTTTTCACAGCTCAGGATTATCAACATGAAACAAATCTCTAATTGAACATTTCAAGATACCATCTGTGTTTCGATGAACACACAAAAATAGATTACTACACATGCTACGAATAAAACAGATTCAACTAAATCTGATAAAATGTCTCATCCAGCCTCTATTTTCACATAAATAAGTCAACAAGGAACCATTTCTTTACACTAAGTCAGTTAAATGTTTCTCTGCACGTAAGCCCACCACGTTAGCCAGGTGGTCTTTGATTCTAGTGAACAATAAAGTCCTGAGACAGCCTGCACAGCTACAAGTCATTTTTAGAACAGGCTCATGGCAGTCTCGTAAACTCAATTAACAGTGTCCGTGTGATCTGGCACTACTCTAGGCCTGTTCTCATTTTCTGTCTAGGAGAGAAACAGGACTATTTAAGTGTGCATACTCAAATTGAGAACACTAAAATCAACTACAGTAACAACCTTTAGAGCAAGTGTGTCTTTAAACCAGAACCGAGAGAGATACAGACTACAGTAAATGTTAAGCCATGTTAGGTTCAATGTGTAAACCGTTGTTGACATTGGATGACAACCTATCTTCCGGTCCACACAAACCCAAGGTCCACCCAATCACAAGACAAAGGCATCACCCAGACAGCTTTCTGTTTCAGTCCCCATTCACATTCTGTTTTCGCATTGCAGTGGTAGAAGGCTACATTAAAAACAGGTCCCTCTCAGGAGTGAGTTTGATGCAGTGTGTACCCTAATGTAAGTTCATTTACTATGGTTGTCTAAACAGCTGAGAGAGAGGCTGCTCCAGAGGCCAGAATGGAATCACGTCAGCCCAATGGACCAGAGCACATGCCACATCATCACACATGTTCCACTCTGGTGACAGACTGAGCCAGAGCTTTGAGATAACACAGAACAGCTGGGAGAGAGAGAGGGAGAGAGGGGAGGGAGAGATGGATGATGACTCTCTCTCTCTCCCATCCCCAAAGCTAACACCTGCTTTGCCCGCCATTCCTTCCAGTTCTCTGCTGCCAATGATTGGAACGTATCGCAAAAATCCTTGAAGCTGGACTTTAAGCATCAGCTGTCAGAACTGCTTCCCGATCACTGCACCTGTACACAGCCCATCTGTAAATAGCCCACCCTACTACCTCATCCCCATACTGTTATTTTTTTTGCTCATTTGCACCCCAGTAAATTGCCCGCACCAAAGGCATATTTGCACATCGTCATCTGCACATTTATCACTCCAGTGTTAATGCTACATTTTAACTATTTCGCCACTATGGCCTATTTATTGTCTTACCTTCCTAATCTAACTACATTTGCACACACTGTACATAGATTTTCTATTGTGTTATTGACTGTATGTTTGTCTATCCCATGTGTAACTCTTTTTTTGTCGCACTATTTGCTTTATCTTGGCCAGGTCGGCAGTTGTAAATGAGAACTTGTTCTCAACTGGCCTACCTGGTTAAATAAAGGTGAAAATATATCAATTTTTTAAATCTGCTATTCACCTGGGGCTGGGGCTACACTTAAAAAAAGGTGCTATCTAGAACCTTAAAGGGTTCTTCAGCTGTCCCCATAGGACAACCCTTTGAAGAACCATTTTTGGTTCCAGGTAAAACCCTTTGTGCTACCCGCTAACCGATGGTTCTAGTTAGCATCTGAAAAGACACCCACTCCTTATCTTTCCAATATGTCCACTATCCTCATGCCTCCTTTGTCCATTTTGAAGCACCAATAGTGAAGGGCCTGCTTTCAATGTCTGCCTTGTTAAACTGTGTTAATTGCATTACCAAGGAGGACGCTACAGATCTGTTATATTCATTTGACCAGTTTGTCACAGCAGGAAAATAATTCTGCGGCAACAAGATTATTATTATATGGATTATAATGAATGGACATTTTTGTAGGGGGGTGATACGTTTTCCGAAAGGGCAAATCAACTCTGACATTTTAATTGTGTTAGTGTAAATTAACTTTATATGCTTTTTTAAAACTCGAATACACTTCCTGCAGCGTAGGAAAATTCTCTGCGACAACAAAGTGATCAAATTAAGACAGTACACCTGTACAGTACAAAGCACTCCATAAAAGCCCATGTTGAGGGGTTTCCACTAGTAACTGTAGTAACTTTTCACTAGTTACCACAGCCACAAAGTAAAACAAGAGAAATTTTAGAAATGGTTTTATGACTTTGTGGATGTTGAGGGCTTCACATCAATGTACCTTTATCTTTGTTTTTCTCTTTTGCCAACGAGTCCAACTTCCTCCTCAGCGACTTCTTCCTTTTCTGTCCATCTGAGAGAAAAAAATAAAGACAATAATTCAAACTGTCAGTTATCTGTACACACTGATAACAATCCACACAGTGACCTGCCGTCACATCGGGTGATCTCTTCCATTGTCATGTATGTTGGAGATTATCAAGCCAGTGGCTTCAAAGAGCATTGGTTATCAGAACACTGCAGCGATAAAGATGACAGATAAGTGTCTCTGGCCTCTGGTCCAGTGGTTTTATCAACAGAGGATCAAGAGGAAAGAAGGAGAGGAAATTATCATTTGCTCTTTATCCTCAGGATTTCCTGTGAAGAGAGATTATTAAGGAATCAGGGACTCAGTTCACCTGAGCTCAATCCTGGAAGTGAAACTTAACCCTGAGGAAAGTAGAGAATGAGCACCTTCAATGTATAATATGTTTTATAGCATATTATACTACTATTATATCAAGTTTACAGCACACTACTTAATAAGATTAGATATCACCAGCAGTGGACTATTTGGACAATTTCACATTATGCTTTGAATTAGCGTGGATCAAAATATGGATTTCATTTTTGAAAATGACTAAACTGTTATGAGGAAGAGAAAGAAGTGTTTTGTCAGCTGTCAACAAGATCTATGACTCCTAGCAAGATCTTTGATAATGCACAGGAAACCTCTGGCAGCTTGGACCATGGGTTGGAACTCTAATTGGGGAAATACCTCACAACCGTGTCTATAGCCAGAGCGCCTCTAATCAAACAGTCGATTGATCTGTCTTCAAAACAGTCGAGATGTTATTAACTGGGCACACACTGGTTGAATCAACGTTGTTTCCACGTCATTTCCTGTGCATTATCAAAGATCTTGCTAGGAGAACACATCTTGCTAGCAAAACACTTCTTTCTCTTCCTCATAACAGTTTAGTCATTTTCAAAAATGAAACCCATATTTTGATCCACGCTAATTCAAAGCATAATGTGAAATTGTCCAAATAGTCCACTGCTGGTGATATCTAATCTTATTAAGTAGTGTGCTGTAAACTTGATATAATAGTAGTATAATATGCAATAAAACATATTTTACATTGAAGGTGCTCATTCTCTACTTTCCTCAGGGTTAAGTTTCACTTCCAGGATTGAGCTCAGGAAAATTACGTTGAACCAATGTGGAATAGATGTTAAATTGACGTCTGTGCCCAGTGGGTATGCTCTTTTATGATTGTTTCTTTCGCCATTGGCTCAATCAAATCCACTGTTCTTGGAACAGGGACATAGAACATGTTGCTAAGAAACTATGCTTGGACATATCTACATATCATTATGGAATATCTAAAGACAGAGTATGAGAGAAGAAGAATGAAGAATAAAGAGGGAGGGAGGGGGAGAAAGATGGGGGTGGGGTGAAGGGTAAGAAAGAGAAAGGGAGAGGGAGACCGTATGTGTGTAAGAGAAAGTAGAGAGACAGCAAGAAAGAGAGAGGAAGGGGTATGAGAGAGAGAGAGACAGAGAGAGAACAGGAGAGAGAGAGAGAGAGAGAGAGAGAGAGAGAGAGAGAGAGAGAGAGAGAGAGAGCGAGAGAGAGAGAGAGAGAGAGAGCGCGAGAGAAAGAGAGAGAGAGAGAGAGAGAGAGAATAGGAAATGGTTTGGATTTTTGTCATTTAACTCGGCAAAGCTGGACGGCAATCCCCGGAACCTCCAGTCCTCTCTCTCCTCCCCACTCCAACGACTCGTGAAACGATCCAACGAGCCGTTTGCTTTTCTTTTCTCCATTTTTTCAAGACTCTCTGGGCCTCTGCGAAACACCGGCTAACCCAACCCCAGGCGCAAGATAAACATGAGAACCAGCCGAGTGCAAAACCCACAGTTGTGGTGCTGAAATATCTCAGTAAGACATGCCTGAGGGGTTCTGGAATTCATATGGAACACAGACCAACGCATTAAATAATCCGGGGGAAAGGTAGAACCTTTGACTGGAATGCACACCCTGGCTAATATATAGTTCTCCACAGAGCATGACTTAGAGCAGAGCAGCAGGCTATGACCCTATGGTACTGAGTGGAAAGGGCTACACATCTTCATGTATAAGTGTCTAACTGACACTACATAAGACAGGAAGTTCACTTCTGAGTCTTCTAGATGTACACTCTTAGAAGTAAAGGTGCTATCTATAACCTCAAAGGGTTCTTCGGCTGTCCCCATAGGAGAACCCTTTGAAGAACCGTTTTTGGTTCCAGGCAGAACCTTTTTGAGTTCCATGTAGAACCCTTTACACAGAGGGTTCTACATGGAACCCAAAATAGTTCTGCCTGGAACCAAAAAGGGTTCTTCAAAGGGTTCTCCTATGGGGACAGCCGGACAGGTGGATGGACTAGAAAGGAAGACAGACAGACAGACAGACAGACAGCCAGACAGACAGACAGACAGACAGCCAGCCAGACAGACAGACAGACAGACAGACAGACAGACAGACAGACAGACAGACAGACAGACAGACAGACAGACAGACAGACACAAAAACACCTCTATACTTGACCTTTGGGGATGGTGATCTGACAGCCCAGGTCGTAGTCTTGATGGAGCCTGTTGAAGGCCACCTCTTGTAGCCAGGTCCGCTCCAGCTCCGACAGGCTCTGGATGGCCGTCGGCATCAGCCGTACACTCCGCCCTGACAGGCTGTTCCAAGTGAAGTCACCCTGGGGAGAGATTTTTATTCTGTCACTTGGCAGAGGAACATTTGTTAGCTACCAGGACTATGGCTAGCACCACTGTTATCTCGTTTTAAGATACCACATATCTCAAAGCAGCTGTTCTTATTTAAACTTGCTAGCTTGAGAGTTGTTTATAGCCCCTAAGACTGCCTCCACTGTTACCACTCTCATCACAGATACTCTCATCACTGGTCACCACAAGCTGACCGAGATGACTGATTTTCTATTCGAAGAATGGGTCTGCAATCACTACAATTCACCATGATGCCCATAATGATTGAAGGATGGTTGTTTGTGAAGTTGCAACACCTTGAAAGGAATGGACAAGTCTTGACTATCGTCACCAACAGATGTTACAGTATGAGGACAGACTGTCCTTAAATTCAAACCTCTACAGCTCAACCCAAAGCATTTTATGCCTGGGCAATAAGTCCTAAAGGCCCACTCCTTAACTTGAAAGAGAAGCCCGGGTAAGTAAAGCTGATGGATGTTAAGGCTCAGCATTATTTAGATTTTTTGTATTATTTTTTTTTAACAGGGAATACATATTGTGCCCTGTATATACAACATAAATATACACATTATACCCAAACGATATACAGTATATATATATATATATATATAAATATACATAATGAAGCGGACAGTATGGTATATGGCAGGTTAGGGGAGGGGAGGAACGAGAGTGGATGGCTTGACTGGCAGTCAAGCCAGTGATTTATGAGGGACTCATAAATCACCTCAATCCCTGGATCTATGGTTCTGCGTTCCCCTCTTTCATCCCTTACGAGCTGGTGAAGAGAGAGGACAGATCCCTAGTACCTAGTACAGATCAGAGTACTGACGCATTAACGAGAGATCCGAGCAGGTCATGAATCTTGTTCTGCAGAGTCTTAAATCTGACGCGCGATGGAGTCCTCCTTGAACCTGCCGTAGTACATCATAGAACTTCATTTCGCTTATAAGTTGTTCTTGCGCAAGCCTAGTTTTTGTGCAACAACTTTGGATTCCCTCCTGCTTAAAGATACAGTAATACCCACCTTGTGCTCCCAAAACACCCCAGCCAGCAGAGAGGAACAACAGCAACATCATCCACCAGAACAGTGAAAAACAAGAGGTGGTTCTAGAAGATCTACGCAGCTGTACTAAGAGGACAGAGGCATCTTACCCGCCCTGATCCTCCCTAGCTAACGAGCATGCAGAGGAACAGAAAGAGTATAGCCCTGTGTGGATGAAACCACAGCACTGTCGATGCGAGTCCCCCCCCCCCCCCCCCCCCCAATGGTGGTGGCAGGGAACTTGTTCCATTCCAGTCCCCTCCACTGATTACACACACAGGACACAGCCGTAAGAGGTGAAGGGAAGGGGAACCTGTGGTTGACGGTTGTCAGTGTGCAGCACTGGGGGGGGGACAGCTGGAAAAGCAGGGGCTGCTGGTCTCTTGAGCTGTTAGGCTTGGCAGGGGTGGCTGAATGGGATGGCTGAGTCCATCTAAAGAACATGCATGGAATGGTTATGGAACGCTGGTACCTCAGAAATGCTGTCCCCTCCCCACAACTTGGGAGTTCTCTTCAGACTCTAATTCTACTGTAGTCTCAATGAGCACAGTTATAATACAGTAAGCAGGAAAGCCAGTTGACTTTGACAGTGCTTAGTGTACACAACTCATTTGTTACATAACAATCCAGCATGTTTGTAAGGGCCATGACCCACTGGGTGAATTAAAGGGGTCAAATTGATCTACTATGGCTGCTCTCTGAACAACCTCAGGGAGAAAAAGTATCTTGTCGAATGTTATACTGTATGTACTGTAAACCTTTGCCAGAGAACCAATCAATATTAGTCAGTTTGTGTTTTATAATCTCTGTTTTCACATTTGGCTAAAGACTACAGTTGACTAGGATGACTAGGAACTACATCTCCCAAACCTGTTAAGGACTACAGTTGACTAGAATGACTAGGAACTACATCTCCAAAACCTGTTAAGGACTACAGTTGACTAGAATGACTAGGAACTACATCTCCCAAACCTGTTATATACTACAGTTGACTAGAATGACTAGGAACTACATCTCCCAAACCTGTTAAGGACTACAGTTGACTAGGATAACTAGGAACTACATCTCCCAAACCTGTTAACCATCTCTACTCCTGCTCTACCCCCCAGCTCTGGGGCCCACACGGTCCTCCACCGATGACCTTCTCGTTATATAAAGACAGGGTTCTACCAGGCTGCCTCCCTCCACCCCCTTAGTGTGTTTTTAACATCTCTTTTCCCACTACTCACACATCATGATATCCACTCTGTGCCGTAGAACATGTTAACCCTTGACACAGGTAGACCTCATGGAGGAGATACTGCTAATAAGGCTAGTACAGATTGTCACTCAGAATGAGTTGTCTTCAACACATCAATACCATTTGATTTCCCAGTGAAATCAGGAAATGAATTCAACTTCCTTGCCAATTGCATTGAGCTGAAATAATAAGCTTACTGTACGCAAGTTGATTATTACCTTGCATTTCAGTAGCGCATTATCATAGGTGTCAATCATGTTTGAGCTTGTTTTAATAGCTGTTTGTTTATCCTATGACTCCATTCCGTTCACGTTATAAAATGGTTGTGTACTGCAATCGAGTTATTCCATTCGCTTTGAACATCTCTATTCCATCAATCATCAGATGATGTGCTTGAAAACACTTCCTGTTATCTAACAGTAATCGTATTCAGGTTGCCATGCAGCTGTGACTAATCATATCACTTAACAATTTGGCTTATGTAATTCAATTACTTTGAAAGTCTTGCAAGAAAGGTTAACTGTAGCATACCAATGACTGGCATGTTGGCTATACTGTACTGGGATTTACAATAATGCCTTAAGGCAGACTGACGGTTCGTTAAACAAAGTATACAATGTATAGAGGGAGTAACAACATCATGTTAAAATAATAATGGCTATTCCAGCTGTAAAATCTATTGACTCAATATTCAACCTTTCGGTTTTGTTTTCTCCAAGATACCTCTGTCACGTATAGTGCGGGGTGTTACTGTTTGTCAGGGCAGCCCTTTCCTAAATAGCTTAGGGTATGACTCAGCAAGTAAGGGGGACATATGCACCTTTTTAAATATGTTCAATGAGCGAGGGCAAATTGCACAAATTGAAGCGAAAGAATATGGTTGTTTCCATGGTAACGTATAGACAGAGCCTGGAGTGTTTTGGGATATGCAGAAAACATCACCATGGCAACCCTCGATCGAACGCTCAATCGCTAAACTTGCACAAGCTGCTGACCTCAATGACTGGACATATAGTAAAGAAAGTGCATCATGAGTTAAATCCATGAGCATGTTTTCACATTAGAAGACCAGCTTGAATTTCCCAATCCGTTCTCTCTCATTTTCTTATGTTCAGTCTCATAGAAATTGCCATCAGCTAAATGCAATGACCTAAAATCAACTTCAACAACTCAGCAAGCATCATCGGTAGCAAACTGCACAGTAACTTCAACTACATCATAAAATCTGTTTCTCCGCTCTAACATTTCATGGTGATTTTCACAACACGCTGTCTGCATGAATTTAAAGTTGGAAAGGCACAATAGACCTGGTTGGCACTCTGCCAAAGACAACATGTCCCTCTCTCTATTAGATGAATTCTATTAAGACCCTGGCAGGTACAAATGTACTGCTTTAATTGAGAACACATTAATCTGACCAGAAGAACCTTGGCCCAGAACTGAGGTGTAGGATGGCGCTCTATGGACCAACACACAGTCATAGCCTTTAGGTGAGAGCATAGAAATACACTCAATATACACCCAATATGGCCGCCCGAATGTTGACTTGAATGTCCGTTCTAGTCATTCTAATTCAATGAGTGAAATGGTATCAAATACATCAAACACATGGTTTGATGCCATTCCATTCGCGCCAGTCCAGACATTATTATGAGCAGTCCTCCCCTCAGCAGCCTCCACTGACGTGGGCCGATGCGTAATCTGGTTAATACAGGGACAATAATAGGTTATTGACACCACTCTGGTCCCTTTCAAGTGGTATCATCTGTTTAAGCATATGCCTATACAGTATCAAGTAAAGTCAGACTTTAGAATGAGAATCCAAACCCTGCAAATGAACCAATTTGATCCATCTACAAGAACATTTTAAACAACAGTATGGTTTCTTATGCTAAACGTACGTAGGCTATCACTCGTTATTCCGTGTATTAAAGGCAGTGCATACATCTTACATATTTCCGAAATAACTTGTTCTCAACCTTTCTTGCACCATTGACCGGTATGCTACAGACCTCATTTGAGGACAGCTTATTATAACAACAACCATGTGAATGTGATTGTGAACAGATTAAATCAGTGACAGCTGATGGCCCTGTCATCAACTCTCGCCCCTCCAAAGACCGATGGGCCTAAATCCATTGTTACTGCATGTGTGTTCTACGTGATATTATGAAATAGAATCAAATTAATGTAAAAACAAACTCTGAAACACCCCAAAACTAACATATCCACACCACAGAGAGAGGACAAGCCCTTGGGCAACTTGGGCTCCATCATTCCAAAAATAATTTTCTCAATGGAGGAAAATGCACTCCGTCTGTAACTAACGGCAACATCTGTTCCCTTTGAAAATGGCGGTCGGCTCTCCAACCCTCTCAGAGGAGAATACCGCATTGCACATCTGGGGATTAAACATCCCAATCCCAAATAGGCCTCCCAATCCCAATTTCTCATAGGGATACCGCCTGATACCGTGGCCCAGGAAAAGTATTTTTTTTAAAGAGGGGCATGTGTTAAGAGATTGCACCAAAGGAATGTTCCTTTTTACGTCGTTGTTTTTACTATTTCTGTTTTCATTTTACAGGTCCCGTTGACTCTGACGGGGTAATGGATAACTCATGTAGCGTTGGAACCACACCAAGGTTAACATCTGATTGTAATTACAGCGCCGCTGGGCTAGCTAAACTCTGGTTGGCCTGTCAGAGACAAAGGATTGATGGACCCCTCCACCTGCCGTGGTCCATCCGTCTCGCTGCCTGAGAGAAAATTGACCGGGGAACATCCTGATATGTCAACTAGCAAAAGTTAAGTTATCAGAAGATAATTTGCGGGGCTAATAAGGACGATGATATATCATAAACACACAGTAAGAGGCAAAAACATGGCTAACTATCCTAGCACATAAATTGTGAGCCTACATCTCAATATTTAGTGTCTCAGGGGATGGTGTGCTTCCAATGTACTATTATAACTTGCAAATATGTGGGACTGTGACAACAAACAGCACTAGTGGAGGGGTCGTTTGAGGTAGGTTATTTTGAAGACATTTGGGTAGCACAAAACTCAAAACTGTAACGACATAAAAATGTGTACCTTAGGGTAACTGAGTTCAACCCTTGAGTTTGAGGGTATAGATTACATCAGTGTTACATAACCTGTAGAATCAAAACAACTCTAGTATCAAGCAAATCTGAGTGTTAAGGAGGGGTTGTAGACATTACCGCAGTTAAGCCAGTAAGACAGTATGGGTTCAATTAAATCAAAACCACATTGGCCCTTTTTTCTATGGACAAATTAAATCACAGAATGGTTTATTACTGTAAAGTTTTATTAGTGTAAATTAAGTACTTTAAAGTTTTCCTTCAGAGTGCTATAACTTTGTGTGTGTGTGTGTCATATATTTCAGTCATATAACCTCATGTAAAACTCAACCACACCTCTTCCCACTGCTCTATTCAGTCTATAGCATGACCCAAGATCCCTCCCCTCTCTCTCCTTCCTTCTCTCTTCCTCCCCATCCCCCACTCCATCCGGCCAACCAGCCCAAACACTAAGGGGCTCCCTGCTCTCTCTTCCTCTACAGACCACCACCTACAAAGAACGGGTGTAATCTCCCATGCATGCCAGCAGGCAAATCCCCTAGTGTTAGAGATCCAAAGCGCAGTGAGCTAATGAACGCTCTTAATGATTCCAATATCATATGTAGAGCTTTCAATGATTAGTCGATGGGGGGAAAAATGTGTGAAGAAAACGTGCCGCCCCTTGCATTTTGACTTGAGTTCTGCAGCGTGATTAGAGCTAGAGAGGAAAGCAGACCTTTCCTCGACTCTTGGTGAATCGGAGCCTTTTGAAATAGTAGTTGACTCTTGGTGAATCGGATCCTTTTGAAGTAGAAGTTGACTCTTGGTGAATCGGAGCCTTTTGAAATAGTAGTTGACTCTTGGTGAATCAGAGCCTTTTGAAGTAGTAGTTGACTCTTGGTGAATCAGAGCCTCTTTGAAGTAGTAGTTGCGACCTCCGAATGGCCGCACAATAACAAAAGATGAAGATGTCACAGAAAACACGTAAATGTGGGAAAGGAATACAAAAGAGTGTGTGGCAGTTTCAAAACTTGAAAAGTGGTAGAAAGCCATAAACATCGAAAATATATAATAATTTTGACTGTATGTTCCCACGTCTCCTTATTCAATGCCAAGGGTCAATAAATGAAGGCATACATATTGCTACAACATAGTATGACGTTTTCACCAATGCATTTACTGTCAGGGATCTTTGTCTTTTAGAGGTTACATAACGTTAAAGGAAAATACCATCCAAAAACTAACTTTTGGTCTTTCTTTCATTAGTCCACTGTTGTTTTCATTAGTCCACTAGAAGCTGGACAGACAGTGAGGGCTGATTTCCTCACTGGAGATCCACTTACGTAACTTACAATTCCATGCCAAGCTCCCATTAACATCAATGCATGATTTACACAAACGTCTGAGCTACACACGTATTTCTCCAGTAAGGATTTGGTCCTGAATCAGGAAACCTTAAAAACATCATTTGTTGTGTTTTTTTATTTTTTTACTATTATAGCACACGTTAAGAATGTCTCTTTTCTCTTGTGGGCCTTTCAATGTCTCAAAGTATGATTTAGTTGAATACGTGGATACGTGCGCAAAAACACCTGCGTCCAAATATTCACAGAGTAATCAAAATGATAACGATCATAATCTATAAATCTCTCTTGTTCAAAACATAAACACATTCACATGGAGACACACACATCTTTCATACATGAACAAACTCTCTCTCTCTCTCTCTCTCTCTCTCTGTCTCTCTCTCTCTCTCTGTCTCTCTCTCCCTGCTCCCCTCTCTCTCTCTCTCTCTCTCCCCATCTCTCTCTCTCTCTTTTGCATGTCCCAGCTGCTGAACACATGCATATGGCAGCTTATTGTGTTTCAAAGTGGGCGTGCATCTCTGAACTCTGCACACTGATTAGCCATTTTTCAAATAAGGTACATATCTTTTTTTAAAGGTTCCACAGCTGTAGAAAGAGAAAGAATGGCCTTCCATCTCCTCTCAATAGCTGTTTCTAATCTACACAGCTAGAAGCTCCTGAGTTAAAGCAGCCAGGGCAGCGCCATTCCCCGTTAAAGTCATCATTATAGTCTGATTAACACTGGAGGGAAGAAACTCTGTCCTAAGATGCAGGTAATAGTCTCACTTTTAGACAGCTTACGTAGGTTCCCTGGTTTTGCTTCATACTCAAGCGCTTGTGGCACCGTACACAACGGCACTGCTGTTCTGTGTTTACAACAGAGGATGTACTCCATTAGTACTCAATTGTCCTTTAATGACGAAGCTACCAGGGTTTTGATAAGTTTAAAAGGGAGTGGCTTAGTTAGTTATAGAGACAGACAGACAGACAGACAGACAGACAGACAGACAGACAGACAGACAGACAGACAGACAGACAGACAGACAGACAGACAGACAGACAGACAGACAGACAGACAGACAGACAGACAGACAGACAGACAGACAGACAGACAGACAGACAGACAGACAGACAGACAGACAGACAGACAGACAGACAGACAGACAGACAGACAGACAGACAGACAGACAGACAGACAGACAGATAGATAGATAGATAGATAGATAGATAGATAGATAGATAGATACTTTATTGATTGATCCCCGAGGGGAAATTTCTTTGTCAAGCAGCTACGAAAACACAGCGCAGGTGCAAAATGCCAGAACGAAAATACACCAAAGACAGATACACGGTACATGATACATAGAGCGTCAGTATGTTATAACTATGGCCTTCCAATGTGTGTCAATAACTAGAGCTAGCTGTGCCAACTCTAGGAACTCTAGCTGCAAAGGTTAGCTTCAGTAGTCAGCAGCTTCTGGTCTCTTTCCCCCTCTCGGTTGCTTTGTCTGTCTAGGCAGTTGAGCCAGGCTGAGGCAGCGTGTTCGCTAACTAGCCCACTGGGCATTGGTTTCCCATAGAACCCTCAGAGAGAACACTCTGCCATACCCACAGCATGAGAACACATCATTACATAACCCATTCCCCAAGAAATAATGTGCCACTCAATCATCAGTCGGGACATCTGGAAATAAATAGAGAGTCAATCAGGAGCAATCAAGCTGAACGGCAATATTGAGCCACATGATCCCCTAGTTGGTTTCGGAGAACTTGGTTTCTAAGGTTATTTTCTTAGAACCAAGAACTAAAGAAAAACAACAACACAATATTTCACAATGTTCCACCATCAAGACTGGAGGTTTTCTGTGAGTCCCAAAAAAGTCTAATGTTTAATCCTCCCTTCTCTTCCCTTTCCCCTCTTCATTCCCTGTCTCCTTCATTCCCTGTTTGTTCACCGGATAACAAACCCACTGGGGACCTCCAGACGCGCTACACTCACTGTGACATTTCACACTGCCTGCGAACCACACACTACATCCCTCTAGCATGGAGAGACTAAATCTGTGGCTCTTGTGGCCTGGTAATGTGATTTCAAGCAGCTCTTACCAGAGCTTCTTTAGCGAAATGGCATGGGATACACTTTAACAACGCTTAAACCATGCTCGAACTAGCCGACTGTGTACTGGCCCGCAGCCACACTTCATTCCATCCACTACCTAATCCTCACTTCGACAGGACCCTGTTAAGAACGAGGGATTACAACACTGCTTGGTTCCACTGGGCTGGTTTAAAGCTTTGATGACAGGGGGAAGGTCCGAGCACCAGGCTATGCCCCTTTACGAGACAGATGGCACAATTTACACTCGCTACGCGCTAAGACACTAAGAAGCCATCAGATGGTCATAAGAATGCTACTGATGGTTAAAGGGTTGATGGCTGCGCTGAAAACAATTCATAACCAGAATAGTTACGCAAGGGCCTGTAAAAGGCGTTTCGCAGATGTCCTGATGGAGAGGTTAGTACAGTATGGTCATTCAGCTCAGTCAACATACTGTACATCAGGGCATTTCTTTAAACTATGGGTCAGGACCCAAAGTGGGCCATCGGCATGTGAGAGGTGGGTCGCGAGTTATGACATCACACATTATTTATTCTTAATTTGAGTCGTTGGAGGACAGTCAACTACAAATTTGGGTTTAGAGATGAAAACTTTTTAAGAACCCCTGATCTATAGAATGGAAGAAGACACATGGTGTTCTCTATTGTGTCACTTAAAAACCACCTCAGATACTTCCCACTGGGCACACGATGGTTAAATCAACGCAGTGTCCACGTCATTTCAATGAAATTGCATTGAACAAATGTGGAATAGACGTTGAATTGACGTCTGTGCCCGGTGGGTTGCTGTTGATGCATCACCACTTTGTCATGAACTGTGTCATGAATACCTATGTATAGTAAATGTTTGTCTTTGAACCCTGCAAACTGTACACTCAGTAGGTGATATGACCAATGGGAATGGAATTTTTCCAGAAATTTCTCTTGGACAAAGAGAATTCCATGGCTGAATCAGAATGCCTGGCCCGGTGTGACTTGGCTGATATCTGCCCATGGCATAAAAGGTCACCATTACGAGTTGAAAACTTTCTTTCACTTTAGAGAAAAGCCTTTAAAAGTTAGGTCTGCTGAGGAATCCTGTCCCTAAGCACAAACATATCATGGTCACTTCCCTTCACTTACTAAATTGTGGGTCAAAGACACAGAGATGCTACTCTAGCCTTCTCTCCCGTGGTCCCAGATTATGTTTGGCATGACAATGACCATATGAGTTGACAGACAGCACAAACAGATCTGGGATCAGGCTTTGCATTTATTTATTTTTGATAATGAAGGGAGATCTGTGATTTCAAGATGTGGTTGATGCTTCGGTCCACTGTCAACCTGGTCAGCGGAGACGATTGTTTGAGGACCACAGTCTGATAAGCTGCCATAGGGTCACTCTGTGTGCGTGTGCATCCATGCCTGTGTGTGTGGCATGTGTGTTGAATCTGCTGAAAGATAATGATGTCCTTATCTCTATCACAATAACACTAGCGCAGTTTGATTTACCAGTTGGATTAACAATGACTCACAATGTCACATGCTGCCATAGTCAGCCATTGCGGCTGATTTCTCTCAGCTCAGGAAGTGTGAGACAAGTGTCACTTCCGGCAGGTGTGTGTGTGTGTGTCCGGTTGTGTGTGTGTATGTCAGGTTGCGTGTGTGTGTGTGTGTGTGTGTGTGTGTGTGTGTGTGTGTGTGTGTGAGAGAGAGAGAGAGAGAGAGAGAGAGAGAGAGAGAGAGAGAGAGAGAGAGTCCTTGGCTTTTAAATACCTTCAACACAGAAAAGCCACCCGGCAACAGCGGCCAGTTTTCCAGAACCAGGGCACTGTATATCAGTTAGGTCGGTTAGGTCACAGAGTGGGAGGCTGGTGTTTTATTGATTTTCCTGACAGAAGGGCAGATTATTGAGCTGAGCTGCCTTCTCCCTCCAGCACTGCAACATTCAGCTGACCTCTTCAGAGTCCGTCGTTGTGGACAACTTTCCCTTTTAGGCCGAGAGTTACTATGAGCATTTGAACTGTGGAGTGTAGTCAGTGTTCTAGCCAGTCAATGTATTTGTTCATAATGATGAATGTTGTACAACAGTTTGAATACGAGTGTTAATGAGGCATTTTTTATTAACATACTATACCGTATCGCTCCATTATAAACATAGTCTGACGCCGGCAGGCTGTCAAATCTACACATGCACTGCTTTCCTTCCACACACACACACAAACACACACACACACACACACTAGCTCCCCAGATAGTGATGTAGTGGTGTGTTTATAAGACAATGACTTCATTCAGTTCTCTTGCACTGACAACTTCCTCCTCAACATCCCCCATAGTGACAAATGACTCCCAAACGACCTATTAGGAAGTCTCTTCCACTAAAAGTATAATTCCATAACTACACAAACCCTGGAGAGACTCATTCTTCCATAATAATATAGTAATACGGCCTGAGCTCTGAGAATTAGAGAGCACTTACGTCGAAAGGAAATTACAATCCCTGTTGACAAAAAAATGTGGTGAATTATTAAATCATTGATCCATTTGGGTCTACTCTTCCTAAAAATACAATTTAATCTGATATTTTGGAGTTTCTTAATCACACCATGTATCTATACTTACTTAGTTAGTTCTGACTTCACTGTCTTGTGTGACTTTACCACGGTTAAAATAGATTCCTCTTGGAAAGCAGGAGGTCTGGCCATTAATCCAGCTATCTGCTGTCTGTCACCAGAACCACCCAGGCTTTTATACTCTGTAGGACTTGGCAAGGGAAGAGGTAAAGTACTGGACCTTAACAGTCTTCACTGAATTCTTTCTTAGACAAGGACCTTCCAAGTCAAACGGGACTCTGTCCTCCTCAGGGTCTAAGAGAGAGGGGTGGGGAGCAGCTTCTGCTGCTTTTCAAACACCTGGTTCCCATGTGAGATTCAAAAAGAAGGAACACACTATCATTTTGTTCTATCTCGCTTTCATCACAGGAACCCTGTGCAACAAAGTGGGATCTGCTCCAACCTTTCTACTTTGAGTCTGGGAGGGGGGTGGGGTCTCATTGGGAATAGACAGCTAGCTCTAGACATGGGATATATACTAACGAAGAGGCATTGCTTGATGTTATGACGTTATTGGCATAAGAGAAAGGTCCATCATGGCATCACCTGTAGAACAGTGCATGGAGTTAGTCATTGACGTCTCCTTCCTCCAGGCTTCAAAACATGGAATAAGTGACAAGCAACGTTTACTTCCCAAAGGAACTTGCTCGCTCAGTACATTGAGAGAGAGTCACTCAGTCTAACCAGACACAAGATAAATGTCCACATGCTGGAGATAAGAGACCAGAGAGTCTAAAGGCAGAGGAGACGCCCCTCAAACCCCACATAACTTTTGATGGATGGTTGTTTAATCTCCCATTGTTCCCGTTGGTGTTTCCTGGTGTTCGGTGCCATGCACCCCTGACCCTTCCTGTTGGAATCCTCTGATGCAGAGAGGAGCTATCAGCTCACAGCCACAAGACACGACGAGCAAACCAGCTAGCCAGGAGAGTGGGGAGACAAGCACATTCTGCTTTTTTTCAGCCACATACAATGTTTACCGTTGAAAGTGACGGGTGTAGTAATTCCGCTGTAACGATGAAGAATGTCATCCTAATGTGAGAGCTTTGATGTGGTCAATATAAAATATTGAGTGGAATTTAAGAGTCTTTGAAAATGCACTAATCAGTGATGCTTAACCTCGTTCGGCCTCAGTGTATGATGATGAGGTCACACTCTGGGCTGTGTGTGTGTGTGCGTGCGTGAGTGTGTGTGTGTGTGTGTGTGTGCGTGCGTGCGTGCGTGTCTTGTATGCGTAGACACACTTGTTGGCCTGACATTCATCACCTCAGCATGGAAACAAGCTTATCTACTCTTAAAGGGAAAATCCACTCAAAACTCTGTTGGTATTTTTTCATTAGTCCACTGTTGATACAGTCCCGAAATGTTTTGCATGTCAGCCGTCAAGATATTGGACTTTCAAGAAGCAAAGTGTCAACGGCTACATAAGTAGGACCTAAGAGGTCACACATTGGGCTTTAATTAACTATGGCCACCCATACACAGATGTGAAAGCCACAACACACACACACACACACATTCACTCACACGAACACTCAAGCATAGATACCCGTTTACACATAAAATCACCACAAGCCCTCTTAGGCCTGTAACCTTGTGTGAATAAGTAGTCTGCAGAATTCTCCTTATATGGTAGAATATGTGCTCTTCATCATCTAGATTGGCAGTGCTTCTGTTTCCAGGAATAGAAATTGAATGTAGAACCATTATACTCACTTTACGGTCTAAAGTAAAGTGTTATGTTCGTGCGCTCTCTGAAACTATAACTCTTCTGAGCATTCAAGTGTCCATGTGAAATCAAGTGGGAATATCCTTTCTATCTATACTATTGTAAGTGTCTCGGGCTCTGCAGGAAGTCTGCTCCATGTAAGCAAAGAACATGAAGTTCTTTCCAGGTTTTTGATCAGTGAAAATGATACAAAAACGTTTTATATTTAAATCATCAAGAGGAATTTGCAGGGAAGCAGGGAATCATCTTTGGACTATTTCCATCGGAAGCATATCCTACAATTTTTTCAGTGTAGGTGCATAAGCTTTTTCCTTGAATGTTCCTCTCCCCTGGCTGGTTGAGTTAGCCTACCCACACTCCCCCGATCCTGAACATTGCCTTGTCTGCAGTTCATTGCGCTCCATAACCTTTGACCTTACACAGAGCGGCATACCAGAAAAGTTAATCAGATGACAGAGATTTGCTGACCTATGTCTCACCTTTTGACCCTGTGATCTCTGTAGCCCTAGCTTAAATGGGCACTGGAACAAAATAACTGCATCCGTTTCTAACGTCCCACATTTGACCACCATCGGGCTGTTATGGCGGTTTGAATCCTATAATACTATTTAAATCGTGAGATAGATAAAATAAGAAATCAGTCTGGCCTCGTAAAATGTTATTGGAAAATTCATTTTATTTATATGTGAGGTTCTGTAAGTAGAGATCCAACACACGGAATCTGTTTCCTTAGAGTCCAATACAATGTGTTATACTGTATCATTAGTTTGAGCATGCTGGCTGAAATCACTCAAGTTGCCAGTAAATGAAAAAAAGCCTTGATAGAAATAGAAATGTTAGAAATAGGACAGCTCTAACTCGATCAGAATCAATAGAAATCTACACAAACACTGTTGGAACTGAGCAACATCCTGGATTCCTTGGGATCCGACTATGTTTAATCATGGAGTCAGGTGCCCTGAAAAAGCCTTCTTTGTGCGGTCGATCACCTGAGTCCTATTTGCAGAGGGAGTGGTTGTGGTTGGGGCAAAGCAAACAGCCTTCAGAAAACAGCAAGGACAAGGTGAACAGGAAACAGGTAAGGGGGCCAGACCAGACCCCGTTATGAAACATCTTCTTAGTACTAGAACAATGAGAGGAATTTGGAGCCTGTCTGGGCAGGTACTTGGCCCTGACAAGGCTCCCTGAGTGTCTCCAGGATAGGGAAGAGGGTGGATGCAGGTTCCCTTTGGCCAGTGATGCCTCGGTTAGGGGGAGACGCAGGAGGAAGTCTTTTGAAGGTCAGCTGACACCAGCACGTTTGTAATCAGTCATTAAATTAATCAACAATTCATCAATCCGATCTGTAGTCAATGTGTCTGACTTTCTGTCTGTTTCCTCTCTCTGAGTCATTCACATGCACACAGTAGCCAAAAGGTCTGTTGCTACATCACATAATGTACCATATCTGTAGCTTTCCTGCAGTCAAATAACCAATGCGCCCTCTAGTGGCCTCATGGGTGGAACGTTATTAATATTTTTCATAATTTTATAATTAATAAATATTTGTGTAAAAAATATATGTTTCTATGTCAAACAATGTTATATGTCAGTCTTCTGTGGTGTATATAAAATGTAATAATATTGGGATGCAAACTCAAAATGTAATACATTTCAACTATCTGACATGGTACAGGTGTCTTATTTTCTTTTACCCCACTGCAGTAAAAGTTTAAAGGTCCCAATGGAGAGGCAGAGGATAATAAAGATGCAGCTTTCGGACAACAGTGATACAAGCCGGGGTAGCAGGAACCAGCTTCAGCAGAGTGAGTGGCAGTTGAGGTTGACATCACTTCCCCCAACCATACCACAAGCACGTGCCATCCTGTGTAATTCCCTGACACAACAACCAGGCACAAGATGACATCCAGATGACATCAACACATCACAATTTTAGTCAAGGAGGAAGCAGGCAGTAGATGTTCGGCCAAATGAGGAAGAAAGAATCCATCATGGATCCTCAAACACCAACAAGACAAAAGCAGAGCGGGGAAAAAATCCCAAAACATTAGGCAACAACCGTGTCATAACACCCGTCTGGGAATGGTCCGGAACAAAGTATGGTCCGGAACAAAGAATGGTCCGGAACAAAGAATGGTATGGAACAAAGAATGGTCTGGAACAAAGAATGGTCCGGAACAAAGAATGGTCCGGAAAAAAGAATGGTCTGGAACAAAGAATGGTCTGGAACAAAGAATGGTCCGGAAAAAAGAATGGTCTGGAACAAAGAATGGTATGGAACAAAGAATGGTCCGGAACAAAGAATGGTCCGGAACAAAGAATGGTCAGGAAAAAAGAATGGTCAGGAAAAAAGAATGGTCTGGAAAAAAGAATGGTCTGGAACAAAGAATGGTCTGGAACAAACTTGGTTGAGTATTGGGTCGCCAGGGCTAGTACGCCTGGAGGAGCTAGCATTACTCCGAAGCTAGCATAGCCTATCAGAACCTAGCAGAGCCTATCAGAACCTAGCAGAGCCTAGCAGAACCTAGCAGAACCTAGCAGAGCCTAGCCACATGGCTACCTACAAGACAGATTACAAGTTTATGCTTTGGCAAGCGGCATGGTGCTGCTGTCTCTCCTCTTCAAATCCTCAATGTCTCCAACCAGTATAACACTGGAATCTGGAATATTTATACACAGTGGACAGAACGACGAAATATGGAATTTGTTTATTGGAAGGCTGATGGGGAAAGCTTATGCGGACCTAATCCTCCTTTCACGCTTTGTGTCCAATTTTGGGATCCTTCGTCAGTGATATTACCCTTGGACTGCATTGTCAGAATGCCAGAGTTCAATACTAACAGTCAACCATAAACCACTCCTACACACTCGAGGCAGCAGCACTCAAGTTGCTGTGTCTAAGTCTAGGTGGAGTCTGGTTAACTAGTTACAATGAAAACCAAGGCACTCTGCAATATGATATGTGCAATATGTTGCTTACACTCCACATACCATTCATAACTCCAGAGACAGTTGAAGTTCAACGATCTATTCATTGCGGGCATTGGAGCGAGAGAAGCGGACATGTTGTTTATTTAAGTAAACTGTGCGTGAGTGACATCACAAATGAGAGACTACACACTTGCATGGGCTTTTCATACACACTACATTTCATCCCCCTGAAGAAAAAATGTCAGTTGGGATACCACAGTGTGGGCCAGCAAAGCCAAAGAAAACTGTATTGTTTTTCAATCTTTGGTTGCGCTTTTATGAGTCTTCACCGCAAAAACATTGCTCATAAAGTGAAGTCGACCCACCGAACGGCCTCAGTGGGCAGTAGATTACTCACAGATGGAGAGAAATTACCGCACATCATCTCCAAGGGGAGAGACAGCAACCCGCAGCGCTGATCTAACCACCCATGAGGATTTACGAGCAGAAGAGTTCTTTGTCACTTTACGATTTGGTTAAGACTCAACTACACAAACAAAAGATACCACTCACAATTGCTAAAGAGGCTAGAGTTGCATTAGTTGAGGTATTATCTGTGATCACCGACAGCATAGCTTTGATTTGTCCTTATCTACCTCCTCTGTGGTGCCTGATGGAGTCAACCACTTAACCGCATCAAAACACAATTGTACCACCACAGGGTCATTGGGCCACAGAGCTCCTATAATGTATTACGTCACACACTATCTTTTAAAACCCAGAAACTTGATATGAAGCTTTCAATGTGAAGCTTTCTATGCTCAGAGCTCTATGTGAAGCTTTCCTGACCTGACAGCGAGAAAAATAAGACTTACAGACTGGCTTTGCTTGTACTGTTATTTCTTCATCTCTGTGGTAACATCCATTCAGCCAGCCCGCATAACTCTCAAGAGTCATGAGGCAGCCTACCACTGACCTTAGCTGCCTCTGGCTCTCTCCTCTCCTGTTTTGACACCGGGGAAGGAGACTGGATGGTCTATTGTGTGTGAAACTAACAGATTTTAGTTGCATGGCTCAATAGTAATCACAATACAATAGCAGCGGAAATGAGGTGAGGCTAAAATATCACTGTCTGAAGGAAGAAGAAAAACAAGAGTGCACAGCACATAGTGGAAATGGCAGAGGAGGCTAAAGCCTTGATTCATATCGATGCTGCACAATGTGTCAGTCATTTCCTCTCAGGAAATCAATATCCTCCTATCTCTGTCCTCTAACTGTAAACAAATACAGGAGGAAGCCTATGTCTCGACTACCATACTTCTTAACCATGGGATGTATAGAGATAAGCATAACGCAGAATACTTACAAGGTAAGAATTGTGCCTCTCCAAGAAAACGGAGTCGCCCATGGTTCAGAACAAATATCCACATATAAAGTAGCCGATCCAAAAGTGAACGAGGAAAGAAAATAAATGTTATTCGAATACCTCCAAAAGTAATGGAACGAGCGCTGTCGTTATATCCTCACCACTCGCTGTGTCATCAATTTCGAATGAAGATAAAAAGCCACAACAACAAAAACACTAGTAACAGGTTTATGCTGAATAGTCAAATCCCCGAATAGAAAAACAGTTGTATGGTTGAAGGTTATGCATGCCACGGAGGACAGCAGGGTCAGTGCGCAACAGCTCCCGCTCCATGCTGGCTACTCCGCTGTAGTGGACCGACTGCTTAAGTTTGCGATGCTGCGCCGCCGTTCTGAACACAGAGGAAAGGATTCGGGAGAGAGAGGCTAAAGGCGGGGCACCTCAAGAGAGCACACCGAGAGCGAGCGGAGAAAGTGAAAGAGATGAACCACCAATCCAACAACATACAAAGATATTCAGTGCTTTGACGACAGTGAAATCTAGAGCACACACTGCCTCCTCTAGCCTTGTTTAGGTTTGCAGTGTTACAATACATTTCCTGCAATTCTACACATTTTGCCATGGGGTGTTGAGAAACCTTTGCCGTTTTCCTGTTGTTCTATATATTTTTCTTATATGCCATGTTCATGATATCTGTGTGAGACTGACTTGAGGTCAGGCCCCCTGTAACCTAATGTAGCGGGTGTAGAAGAAAGCCTGAGAGGGTCCCCACATTCTTTTTTCATGGGAAAACATATAGCTACAGTTGAAGGTGATGCCCTGCGCATGCCCTACATGCCCGTCGGTAATTTGGTGATGATCAGGCCTACTATATGTTAAGATAGCTAGCTAGATTGGCGCCGCCCTGTGTGGTCGCCTGTTAAGCAGCTCCCATTGTTTGTGCGTTAATTGTTGTTATAGTATGCTATACTATTTTTTTAGTTCAGGATTATGGAGTGCTACTGTTTTACGAAGGTTTTAGCGGTCCTTTTTATCACTGAGGCACTTTTTATTTTATTGATCCATGGGCAAAGAGACTACCGGGAAGCTAGCCTATTGTGCTTTACAGAGACATGGCTGAATGATAACATCTCCATAGAGAATGTAACTATTGGCGGTTTCCAGACCATCAGAGCGGACAGGGATAGTGTTTCCGAGACATATAACTGTTAAGGAACAGTTTTGTAGCCCGGACATTGAGTTGTTAGCCGTTAGCCTGAGACCCTACTATTTGCAGAGGGAATTCACGGCGGCCATTGCTGTTATTGTTTACATCCCGCCCTCCGCTGACGCAATCACAGAGTGTGACATCATCCACTCTGTTATCGTGAGGTTACAGACAGAGCATCCCAGTGCTTTCTTTGCCATTTCGGGAGATTTTAACCATGCATCTCTCTCTTCAACGCTGCCCACGTTCAAACAGTTCGTGAAGTGCCCAACCAGGAATAATACAACTCTGGACTTGTTATATGCTAATGTGAAGGATGCATTCAACTCCACTGCACTCCTTCCCCTCTGTAGATTGGATCACAACCTTGTCCAACTCACCCCACTCTACAGGCCTATGCTCCAACAGCAGCCTGCAACCACTAGGACCATTAGGAGATGGTCCCCGGAGGCGAATGAGGCCCTACAGGACTGCTTTGAAACAACAGACTGGGATGTGCTCTGTGAGGCACATGGGGAGGACATTGATGGACTTACTGACTGCATAACGGACTATATAAATGTTTGTGTACCCACCAGGAAGGTACGCTGTTTTCCAAATAATAAACCCTGGGTCACCAGCGACCTGAAAGCCATGCTTAATGAGAAGAAGAGGGCCTTCAAGGAGGTGGACAGGGACAAATTGAAATGCGTCCAGAGGGAGCTGAAGTTGCGGATTGCTGAGGGGAAGAGAGGGTATAAGGAGAAGATGGAGGACAAGCTGAGGCAGAGCCAGGTGAAAGAGGTGTGGAAGGGTATGAGAAATATCACTGGCTTCATAAAATCAAACAGTGGGCAGACGGAGGGGACCCAGTACAGAGCCAATACTGCCATGTGTTTTTTCGAAGCTGCTTGACGAAGAAATTTCCCCTCAGGGATCAATAAAGTATCTA
This sequence comes from Thymallus thymallus, assembly GCA_023634145.1. NCBI lineage: Eukaryota > Metazoa > Chordata > Actinopteri > Salmoniformes > Salmonidae > Thymallus > Thymallus thymallus. The sequence goes on from CM042419.1 coordinate 10,632,525, forward strand.
TCTATCTATCTATCTATCTATCTATCTATCTATCTATCTATCTATCTATCTATCTATCTATCTATCTATCTATCTATCTATCTATCTATCTATCTATATATCTATCTATCTATCTATCTATCTATCTTACCTAGCGATACAAAAAAAGTTAGTTGACAAGGGCTAATTGAGTGACTGACAGTGGAAAACTGCTGATGCAATACCTCTACTTTTCTAACTCTCATCAGTAAGTTGACTGACTGAGTTCCAATTTTTTTTTTAAACAAAATGCACACATAGGCGAATGAAAAGGTGCCTTTTCCAGTGCATTTAATCTTACCCTGTAACATCCATGACAGCTGGCGCAAGCACTCTTTACTCAAAGTTAAGCTGTTATAAGCTGTTTAGTCAATCACCCTCCCGTTGTACAATTATTGCAGGCTGTATTAGGCATGGTTGTCACAACGGTGTGTAATTAGATTTTAAAAAACAGTTCACCCCATCGGTTCTACAGACACTTATAACAATTCAGCAGCCTTTAGGGATGCTGGGAAATGACTGTAACCCAATGACTGTATTGTAACCTGATCATCACAAAGCAGAGCCCTTCTGTACATTGTTTGCAACGGGGGGCTATAGATGAGACCCTCAGACTTTAGATTTATGCTAACTAGTGGCTAAAAATAATAATACATTTAAAAAAACATATTGAGAGCCCATTAGGGGGGTTTGTGCAATGCTTTGTGTGAGACCAGAATTGAGCAATCCTGGCCAAGGTTTGCCTGCAATTTCTAAAAAAAACAACAACATTAAAATGAAATACAAAGCGGTTTCATCGGGTCACAGTGCACAGGGACTAATGCTGGCCTCCTGTGAGGGGTTTACAATAAACTTTCTAGACTCATATTCTCTTGAGTTAATGCCAACCATTTTCCTTGCTTTCTATTGGCAAGCATGGCCATGGGTTTATTGGGAAACTGTCCATCTCTCATGTACAGAGCTTTTATAGGGGACATTAATATTGTACCAGCCCAGGGGCATGGTTAAACCTCCAGGGACTCGATTGAAAATGACATGCAGCACATGGTGAGGCTATAGGGTATGTAGGATATACGCAAAATTCACACACACACACACACAGGCTGAATTCCAGTGTCATCAGATAGAGACGTGTAAACATCGGAAGAATGTGTGAGTCACAGCACAGTGAAATCTTCTGACTAAAAGGAAATGAGGGACTTTACACTACAGTATAACTATATCAAAGTGCATGATCATGATCAACTGACGTCATCATTGTTACAATCTGAGGAATGGAAACCTGGGAAACGTGTTGAGGTGGCCAATCCTGTTCCCTGAAATAAACACAGACCTTGTGGCACTGTCCTGATTAAACAATTATGAAGTCGTAGTGCTATAGATATATTTATGTTTTTCCAAAGGCCACTTGTTAAGTTCACTCCACTGGGTAAGGACGAGTTCATGAGAAGTCCTTTGTCTCCTAAAATGGTAGTTTGATAGTCCCGATGTGACTGTAGCTGACACGCTGACATAGCGGATTGTGCTGAAGAGGAGGAAGGAGGAGGAGGAAGGAACGTGGCAGAACATCCCAAAACTCCAGATGTGTTGCATCGCGCTTTGTCCCCACCGAGCAGCGCTCTCACTGTTTAAACCCTGGCAGTGAGAGAGTGAGTTTAACTCAAGATGAAAAATAAAAGGTTTGCAGCAGTGGTTTATTACGTGAAACAGAAGACACGTTTAAGCTCCCAAACCTCTCTATTGAGAAAAGGTTGCCAGTTCAGATTCCAAACTGGCCACTGCTATGTTATGTTGAGCAATCCACTTCATTCTGCTTCCACACAGCTGTGTGGCTTAGTGAGTAGGATATACTTTCAGAATGCCCAACACTATACATTCAATCTTCATCTTGCTGTTTAACAAACGTCTCATAAATGTGTCTGGCAAATAGCAACCTAACCACAAGAACATACTTTTGAATGAAGCATAAATTAGCATTATCCCGAGCTCTTCTTGCAATTTACTCACAGCTCGTCAAAGTGACACAGTGTAGGCCTAATTCAACAAGTGAGAAATAATTAAAAATTGCAGGTCCCTCCCAGGTTCCTCCCTCATAACATAAAACTTTGAAAGTGTAAGGCTCTGAGATGGGACCATGCTGCCGGTGATAGGCATTATTTTAATTTATCTGAGTTATCTTGAGCATACATCTTGAGCCTTGGGATTTTCTCTGTAACCTTTAACCTGCTTCTTGTGCTAGGGTTCTGCAGCGGAGACATTTTTTTGTTATTGTATTCAGCGCTGTGTTTGATATTTTCCACTGTTGATTCTGGCAAATAATTATTCCATTGATGGTCGACATATTTCATAGTCAAGTCATTAATATTTGCAGCAATGAGATGAGGAAGGTTCAGAGGGGAATTACAAAAAGACAAACAGTTGGACAGAACGTCGAATTCTACTACTCCCCAACACATGAAACATAATATTTACAATTTCTTCATCACATGCTCTATTATGCTTCACACCTCAGATATTTCTTGTTGTCTGTACATTAGTTAGTGTCTATATAACCCTGACATATTCTACTGTCTGCCATGTGTCTGTCTTTACAACTGGTATTTGGATTGTCAATTCCTATGCCTGATTCTGTGTGAAGTTATTTACTACCTCAGTTATTTCTCCCAGGCTATGCATCTGGAAAATTACTAGAGAAAGAAATGCACTCATCTGAGGCCATCCTAATACCTTCTGTCATCATAAACTCAGAGCAGGAGCAAAATGCAGATGTTTACATCGCTCAGTCAAGTGACTGCATGCCTCTGCACTGAAATCACTGAATCGTATTGAAAATCTCCCATAAAAGCCTTTATGACAATCCAATAAATGACAAAATATCCCATAAGTGGTCAAGACCTGTTTAATAAACATTCACAGAAATAAATGTTGCAACATCAAACTCAACATGAAATACTTGCATGAGTTGTGTTGTTGCCTTTCTGTGATCGTTTGGTGGAATAATTTTGTTTATGTGACTCTATTTCCTAATTTGGATATCTCCCATGATACAAGAAAGAGCTAATGAAACACTGCGAAAGAATAACAAGAACATTTAACCCTGGACAAATTTACAGCACTTGATTGGCCCATTTTTTTTATTTTGTTTGAGGTCACTCTCTGTTCTCTGTGAGACACCATCTTATGAGATAAGCACGAGAGGGAGTCTGGGGAATATACACGGGAGCGAAGAAGAGAGGCGGGGAGTGGGAAAGCTGAAGGCTGGGTACACATAAACGACTTTACTGCGGGAACAACACAAAGCGTCCTGAAGTGATGACCTCAAAGCTGCGGAATGGTGTTTCAACCCTTCTGCAAAGGGGAGAAAATAGGAAACAGACACTTATTACCACTGCGTCTCTCGCTGATATCTTCAAAGATCTCGGACAAAGTCACTGTACGAACATGAGTTCTCGCAGAGGAAGAGGGTTAGGGTTAAGACACCCTTCTTCGCATCCGCCCCGTCCCAAACACACGACACCCCCTGGTCTGGATTCAATCACCAGGCTTCAACCAGCAGGCAACATGGTCCACTTGCCTTGAATCCATTTCTTTCTAGGGTGAACAGGACTTCTATACATATTGTTTACTCCAGTTGTCCCATCTATAGTAAGAGTTATTCAAGACCTATGCTAAAGCTCAAATGGGCTGAATTTATTTGATAAAACCCCAAGTTAAAAGTAAAGTAAGAAGGAAGTAAAATGCTAATCAAATCCAAGTGTTTCAGAAGACAAAAGGCTATGGCAGTGAGATGGAATCCAGGCCTGCATGCTTTTTTTGGGTCAGTGTGTCCTAGTTACACCCTCTTGCCTGAATATCTGGCTGCTGACGGCTGGCTATACTTCACATGCCTCACAGTGATGTAGTCATGAAGTTAGGCTTCTCTCGCAAAACTGCACAGCTTGTACTCTCCAGCACAGTGGTATGGTAAAAATTAGGATTAAGTTGACCTGTGACGGATTGGGAGTGACGTTTATCAGGGTACACGCATAACACTGTGCTTTATTTTTCCCCTTGTGTTTAACATGTAGACAGGCCACTCACATCAACTATTCCCTGTTTAGCTCACGTAAAAACTGGCGTAATCTATTTCCTGTTTAGCTCACAACATGAATAAGAAATGTCTCTGTTGTGGCTTGGCTTTGTGAGGCTTTTAAAACCATGGCAAATGATGTAGTTGGAATGGCATTCGTGTGAACTGTTAAGGAGCTCAAAGGTAGTTTGAGATCCTTTCACCTTCTGTGACGTGTCCTCAATGTCTCCATGTCAGACTGTCCTTAAGGGGAACAAAAGTCCAGAAGAAACCAATGCGGTCACAGTGGAACTGAAGGCGGGGGGGAACCAGACCTAGACAGGGTTATGTGATGTGCTGCTCACGCTGACATCCTCCACCTACGCACCTACGTGTTTTCACTGACCACCGTTGATGACTGTTGCCATGGCGTCGCGGCCTGCCAGCTGTGAGAGACAGCACGATGCTACGGACGTCCATGCTACGGCGCATCGTTTGTTACATGAAACATACACTAAATCTGATAGAGGACTGACTTGAGGGTTTCTTGACTGAAATTAAACACAGCAACGGGCATGCATTGCATCTGGTACTGACAGTTTGACCAAGATGGCATATACTTGAAAATGATGTGATATAATTATACTAACTACAATTATCAACCACTTTAGTCTCTACCTCCCCTTCTCTCCCTACACCTAAACCTCTTATATCTGAGTCCTACTGTTGGCTCCAATACCTTCCTGGGATGCTGTGTCTCTGTCTAAGGAGAGGGAGATGCTTGAGTGCTCCCTGATGAATTCCTCCTCAATACAGATGTCTCACCCTACAGTAATCAGAGATGGCAGGCCCAGAGAAAACACCAACTCACTGCCGGCTAATGTCTCTCAAGTGACTTCTCTTCTGCACAGCTAAATATCCCTTCGTTGCCCTCCCTCAAAAGGAGGCTAGTCTAAATGGGCGCACAGCAAGAAGAGGAATGGCTACTTTAAATGAGCTGATTATATTGTCCTGCGTGGTTGTGGGTGTAGTAAACAGTCTCCTCTGTAGTGTCATTGTGTGAATATGGGGGTTCTGGTCCATTAGAGGAAAATTGCAGCTTGAGCATAGCGTTTGTTGTAATGAATAGGTCTCACAGACATAGATAAAGCCAGAGTGAGATGACCGCATCCACACACACACACACAAGCAAACACAGATGCATGTACATGGTAGTGGACATGCACTGAATGTTCGCTCTCATCGCCCAGCTCTCTCTGCTGGCCTTGACAGGGTCACTGGGCCTCTGAAGCCTGACCTAGCCGAACCCCGGTAGACATAACAGAACAAGTTGACAAAGTTTGGAAGGGCGGTTCTGGCGTGACCATCCTATCCAAAGGAAACACAACCCAGTGAACCCAGCCAACCCACTATATTTTACTGAGAGCTGAGAACGACCCACTATACTATACCGAGAACTGAGAACGACCCACTATATTATACTGAGAGCTGAGAACGACCCACTATATTATACTGAGAGCTGAGAACGATCCTATACTCTACAAAAAACATGCAGGACATATTTGGTGACTTTGCTAATAAGACATTTATAAGATTTCACATTGGGTCACCATGTCCAAATCAACAAAGTCTTGATGTAGAACACATCAAAACCCTTATCTGTCGCACAACCCGAGAAGCTCCAATTCTTTTGAGCTCTCGTCCTAAATATTTATGTTGGATTCTAAACACATGGTTCTGAGAACACGGACTGCAAGCTGTAAAAACGGGGTCATTTGTATGTGTTAGAAGAAGGACAGGGAGCAGAGAGTTTTGGTTTCATGCCGCCTCCTCTGTGTCAGAGTGCCCTAACTTTCAAACAGAACGTAGACGTGACCAAGACATTGGTATCTCACCTCCTACACCACTCTAGACCACTGCAACAAATACACACACCCTCTCAAAGCCCCCCCAAAAAACATTCATGACATTTAATCTTAGCCTACCAATAGTATTGTTTTGTTGTATATGACCTCGTTCACCTGACCTTTGAAGCAAACACGACCATAATGGGTTCTGAATTCTCTCACATCAGCTTGTGGGGAATTCCACTATAGTATCCCATTATAGTATTATACACATCATATTAATGATGAGTGAACACAAACTACCACTGTTTATATAGTCTATTGGCAGTCGGTGTACAACTACTGTAAACAATATTGAATTCATTGTTTGCAGCATTAGGTCCTAACTGTACTTTTCCAGACGTTCTTTAAACATTTACACTAACACAGGGAGGATTTGACAATTGAAACATCTACATTTTGGAGAACGATTCTAAAGATTTATCTCATGAATTGACTCTCCTACCAAAAGTTTAGTCATGTGTTGTGTTTCTATATGAGCTTCTGCTGGCAATTGTGGGAGAGAGAGGGACGGAGGGAGTGAGGGAGGAGGGGAGAAAGGTGGGGGTTGAAAGATCCATCCCGGCTCCTTTGCCCTCCCTAAGAGCTCCGGAATGCTGAAATCCTACCCAGACTCCCCCATGTGCCCCATGTGCCCCACCCCTCAGCTTCAGCCTCCTTCCATCTCAAACCAGCAGGCTCCACCAGCACTGCAACAAAACACACCCGAGATGAGATCTTCAACTAACTACAGCACAAGAGATGGTTCAAACTGAGGTGGATGTTACATTGTGTGTTGGAGGTGGTATTCTTGAGAAGGTGGTATTCATGGTTCTTTAACGGTCAGTCTTTGAGGGGTTTATTTTACCCTTATAATAGCCAAAGGAGGTAGATATTCTTGTTCCTCATAACCAAATGTAACCCCTGTTCATTTTAGTCTACATACCTATACTGTAAGCTATGTGTATGAGCCTTTAATATAAGCGGTCCACGTCCTGGTTTCTAGAACACGCAAACATGCTGTAACCACTGTGGGACAACATGCAGTGTTGAGACATTTATAGAGGCTTTTGTCCAATACCATTCTTCTGCATTACCCTACCTACTCACCCTCCTACAGACAGGGTTACGAGAAATGTTTACAACACTCCGTGGTTGCCATGGCAGCAGCCGTGAAACACGCAGGAGGAAGCAGAGAGGAGTGTGTGGGCAATATTATCATTGATTGACAGGCACAATTCATTTCTTTTTCAAGAATTGCCAAACCGAGTACTGTCTTTGGATTTCACTCCTTAGGCTACCCTTTTCACACGACTGAGCTCAGCCAAGCTGAGCTGTACTGCACTGGTTACACATCCGCACAGTTCCTGGAACGACACAGTATGGTTCGGGTTGGCGTCATAGTGTGAAAAGGGTACATCATTTTAGGACCATGTCCTGTAACCTTACTCCATCTATTGAGTCAGAGTGGATGGTCAACCTAGAGGACTGTGGTCACTCACTGGTCAGCCTGTTTCTCTGAGTCTTAAAGCACCACAGGCCCTCACCACCAGTGTGCCCTCAGTGAGATGTTAGCAGCATGTGTCCTCCTGCTCTGAGAGCTTCCAGCTGCTCTTGGCTCCGTAAGGGTGAGCAGAGAGAGAGAGAGAGAGAGAGAGAGAGAGCGAGAGGGTGAGCAGAGAGAGAGAGAGAGAGAGAGAGAGAGAGAGAGGGCTGAAAAAGAGGAATTGGTAAAAGTAGAAGTAGTAGCATGGCAGTAGCCTAATATCAGCAGTTTCAACATGGTAGAAGTAGTATGCAGATGAGCACACAGCAGCTGGCTGATGAGTTTATTAAGTTATACATACTTGGATGGTCAGCCCCCTGAGAGAAGAATGTTGGGCTTCTGGTTGGTAGCAGTGTTGGCCAGTAGACGGCATATTCTAGTCGCTCTGCTGCTGCACTACAATGGAACAGTGTTGGCAACACAGTCACAATGACAAACCACATGGTACTAATCTACGGAGTACAGGTTTAATACAAATGCACTGTGTCTGTCGGCAAACAGAAGAACAGAAGGTGAGAAGGGACTGTTTGGTAGAAGTGAATGCAGCGGTATGTGTGTGTCGGACGGTCGGTCGGTCGGTCGGTCAGGAGGGGGCTTGTCTGTCTGTCTGTCTTGGTAGCACAGTACCTAACATGGAACTGACTGTCTAATATGGAAGCCATTGTCTCACACTGAGGCCAGTAAGACAGTGTTCTGCTCCTCACACAGCGGCAGCACCAGTAAGTTATTTCAGAGCCTATTAAGTCTCCATTAGAGGGAAGCCCTCCCTGCTGGCTCAGCTAATCCGACACAGGTGTGTCTCCAGACAACCACGGCTCCCAAACAGGCCACAGCCTGAGCAGCTTCTACCCAGGACTCCGTTTCCCACGCTACCCCTGGGCTATGAGCCCCCAGTGATCGGGAGTCCCACAGGGCGGCGCACAATTGGCCCAGCGTCGTCCGGATTAGAGGAGGGTTTGGCCGGGTAAGCCGCCATTGTAAATAGAAATTAGTTCTTAAGTGACTTGCCTAGTTAAAAAATGTTCAATAAATAAATTATTAACCGCCCTCCTCTCAGTTTAGGGCAAATTATGATTAATTAATTGCCTGACAACTCAAACTTCTCCCACTGTTCTATGGTCACTACATACTTCAGCCTGAGACTTCCATCGTTGAAGTTTGGGGTGATGTCAAAATGAGGGATGTTGCAAAAAATAAAGTCATCTGTGATTGGATCATCTCTAACCAATCACCAGGGTTAGGGTCACTTTCAACTCCCTCCCTACTCCCTCTACTCCCTCCCTGCCCCTCCCTACTCCCTCTCTACTCCCTCCCTCCCTCCCTCCCTCCCTCCCTCCCTCCCTCCCTCCCTCTCACTGCCCCTCCCTCCCCCCTCCCTGCCCCTCCCTCCCTACTCCCTGCCCCTCCCTCCCTACTCCCTCCCTGCCCCTCCCTCTCCCCTCTCTGTTCCTGAAGCCGTCTGCCTCACTCCCTACAACTCCACCATTGCCACGGCAGCTCACATTTAGTGAAAGGGCCAGAAAGAAAAATGCTTATTTCTGTAATGTCTCCATTCCAGCAGCAGACTGCTCTCATCTGAGGGGAGCCAGTGGGACGTGGGTGTAGTAACATGTGGAAACAGAGAGAGACAGGAGGAGCAGCATGGACAAAGCCAGTCAGACTAGGTACAGTAAAGTGCCCACTAAGGGGACTCTTTCAGTGTGTTTATTCTGCACACCTTCCCACAGTGCACTAGGCTTTGGGTAGAATTATGATATTTTAGACTCTAGAGCAATCTATGGCTCTTTTCTAAATCATAACAAGGGCATTGAAAGGTTTATCAAACACTTGGCTAGGACATGAGCACATCATCAAGTATATTCAACTGCTAAAACAGATATCATGAGTTACTACAGCACACACACACACACACACAAACAGAACACTGAAGTGCGTCAGTGCTCTTCAGACCCTGCTCTGGTATGACGAGGGTCTATGCTCTCTTCCAAAACAGTGTGAGTGCAAGGGAAGGAGGGAGGGAGGGAGGGAGAGAGAGAGAGAGAGAGAGAGAGAGAGAGAGAGAGAGAGAGAGAGAGAGAGAGAGAGAGAGAGAGAGAGAGAGAGAGAGGAGGGAGGGAGGGAGGGAGAGAGAGAGAGAGAGAGAGAGGGCTGAAAAAGAGGAATTGACACAGGCACTGTGTTTACCTCTGTAACCAAGATAACAAAAGGACAGCTTCTTTCTGCCGTCTATTTAATTAGCTACTAACATGGAGACTGTGGGTTTGTCCCAAATGGCAGCCTATTCCCTATAAAACCAAATGGCACCCTATTCCCTATATAGTATATTAATTTGGACAAGGGGCGATAAGGCTCATGTCAAAAGTAGTGCACTATATAGGGAATAGGGTGCCATTTGGGGCACGTCCTGTGACTCGGCCCTAACCCTGGTGAACTCGACCCTAACCCTGGTGAACTCGACCCTAACCCTGGTGAACTCAACCCTACGCTAGGGCTGGGAATTACCAGGAACCTCACAACATGATATTATCACAATATTTTGTCGCCGATAAGATAAGTATGATTCCTATCTCCCTCATCAACTTTAAGCATCATCTGTCAAAGCTGCTTACCAATCACTGCACCTGTACACAGCCCATCTGTAAATAGCCCACCCTACTACCTCATCCCCATACTGTTATGCTGCTAATTTGCACACCAGTATCTCTGCCCGCACCAAAGGCATATTTGCACATCGTCATCTGCACATTTATCACTCCAGTGTTAATGCTACATGGTAATTATTTTGCCACTATGGCCTATTTATTGTCTTACCTCCCTAATCTAACTACATTTGCACACTCTGTATATAGATCCTCTATAGTGTCATTGACTGTATGTTTGTTTGTTGTTTTTTTGTTGCACTGCTTTACTTTGTCTTGGCCAGGTCGCAGTTGTAAATGAGAACTCGTTCTCAACTGGCCTACCTGGTTAAATAAATGTGAAATAAAATACAAAATTTAAAAAATGTATTGTGATTCTCACGGTTATATATGTATTGTGATTAAATTCTGTGATTTTATTGCGATTCGATGTTCCAAACATATTGATTACCATATGTCTGCTGCAGAGGGACAAGAGAGAGACATGAGAAAATTAGTTTTTTATCAGTCATGGAAATAAAAGTGCTGAAAACGAATTGGCTCTCTATTTAAAAAGAAGATGGCGAACAAAATATGAAGGGAAAATCCTGACGTTGTGGTGCAGCTACAGCCAACTAGTGCAAAAATAATACTTAGATATTGTCAAAACGATACAACATATTGTCAAAAATAATACTTAGATATTGTCAAAACGATACAATATATTGTCAAAAATAATGCTTAGATATTGTCAAAACGATATGATATATTGTCAGAAATAATACTTAGATATTGTCAAAATGAGGCCAGGACACACGTCACATTTTTACACACACATTCTCTCACTCACTCACTCACTCACTCACTCACTCACTCACTCACTCACTCACTCACTCACTCACTCACTCACTCACTCACTCACTCACTCACTCACTCACTCACTCACTCTCTCTCACACCACCACACACACACACACACACACACACACACACACACACACACACACACACACACACACACGTCACAGCACCAGGCTTCTGGGAAGGGACCCATCAGTAGAATAAGGGATCCATGACTGGATATGATGTCTATACCCACTGAGTCATTCGTTACAACTTTATTCTCTAATTCACACTCTTAAACAATAATATTATGTTGTAACAGCATGATCATTTGTAGGGGTTACGATCCAATGACTCATTATAACAACCAAGTTAGAGGAGGGAGAAATATTCATGGCAGGTTAGCCAGAGGAGGGGCGGGTAGGGCAGCTGGGTACAGCTGTAACCACAGGCCACCCGGGAGCTCAGCTCCTTCACACTGACTGTATTCTGCTGGATTGTACCAAATGTCATTGCAGCTGTTACTCAGCATTCAGTTCAACTAGCTTTTAGTGACGCTGTAATATGTAATGGGGAAAGTCAATAGCGCCCCCTTCTGGTTAACACAGTAACATACGTCTCCTGTTTCTCAACATTCTGGATGTGTCCGGTCAAACTCCCAACCCAGCCACATACAAATTAATACCACTAGGTGGAGTTGCCAAATGAGAGACGAGACACTCCTTTCATCCGCATTGTCCCAGAGAAGTACTCTAGAAGAGAGTTAACCAATTATTGGATAATCTCTTCGAATGCACTGTGACCTCACATACAAACCTAAGCAACTAGCATGTAGCTGTACATGCCAATGTACCTGCCATTCAAATGATACCATGGTCCTAGCACAGCTTCAATCTGAACATGATCAATTATCACATCAGCTTCAGGGCATACACACACACACACACACTATAAAGAGGTGTTATGTTCCTATCCTATTCACATTAGGCACACACATACAGCGGGTGAAATAAGAATTGAACACGTCACCATTTTTCTCAGTAAATATATTTCCAAAGGTGCTATTGACATGACATTTTCACCAGATGTTGGTAACAACCGAAGTAATCCATACATACAAAGAAATAAGTTCAGAAATTAAGTTATGTGTAATGATGTGAAATTACACAGGGAAAAAGTATTGAACACATGAAGAAAGGGAGTTGCAAAAAGGCATGGAAAGCCAAGACAACAGCTGAAAACTATCAGTAATTAAAAAGCAATCCAGCCCCCTGTCAGTGCAAATTAATATCAGCTGGTCAGTCCCAACTGATGGCCTACAAAAAGGTCTCATTGCCAAGGTGTCACACAAGACACATCTCATGATGGGTAAAAGCAAAGAGCTGTCTCAAGACCTTTGCAACCTAATTGTTGCAAAACATAATGCTTCTGAATTTCTAAGCTAAGCATAATGCTTCTGCATTTCTAAGCTTCTGAATGTTCCAGTGAGCACTGTTGGGGCCATAATACGGAAGTGGAAAGACAATCATTTCACCATAAATTTGCCTCGACCAGGTGCTCCTCGCAAGATTTCTGACAGAGGAGTGAAAATAATAATCAGAAGAGCCAAGGACCACTTGTGGAGAGCTTCAAAAAGACCTGCAATTAGCAGGTACTGTTGTCTCAAAGAAAACAGTAAGTAATGCACTCCACCGCCATAGCCTGTATGCACGCTCACCACGCAAGACTCCATTGCTGAAAAAAAAGCATGTTGAAGCTCGTTTAAAGTTTGCTGCACAACATTTGGAAAAGCCAGTGAAATACTGGGAGAATATAGTGTGGTCAGATGAGAGCAAAATTGAACTGTTTGGATGTCATAATACACACCATGTTTGGAGGAGAAATGGCACTGCACATCACCCTAAAAACACCATACCAACAGTGAAATTTGGAGGTGGGAACATCATGGTGTGGGGCTGCTTTTCAGCAAATGGTACTGGCAAACTTCACATAATTGAAGGAAGGATGAATGGGCAAATGTACCGAGACATTCTTGACAAAAATCTGCTGCCATCTACCAGGATGATGAAGATGAAACGAGGGTGGACATTTCAGCAAGACAATGATCCCAAACACACAGCCAAGGAAACTCTCAATTGGTTTCAAAGAAAGAAAATAAAGCTGCTAGAATGGCCCAGCCAATCACCTGACTTAAATCCCATTGAAAATCTATGGAAAGAACTGAAGATCAAGATTCATAGAAGAGGCCCACGGAACCTTCAAGATTTGAAGACTGTTTGTGTGGAAGAATGGGAGAAAATCACACCAGAGCAATGCATGCGACTAGTTTCTCCATACAGGAGGCGTCTTGAAGCTGTCATTACCAACAAAGGCTTTTGTACAAAGTATTAAATAAATATCAGTAAGTGTGTTCAATACTTTTTCCCTGTGTCATTTCACATTATTACACAGAACTTAATTTCTGAACTTATTTGTTTTTGTTTCTTTGTATATATGGATTACTTGGGATGTTACCAACATCTGGTGGAAATTTTATGTCAATAGCACCTTTGGAAATATATTTACTGAGAAAAATGGTGACGTGTTCGATACTTATTTCACCCGCTGTATACACACAACTCTACAAAGAAACGCATACTGTATATCGATACCAACTGCACCAATACCACGTTCACATGGACATTTACTGTATAGTTGACACACACACACACACACACACACACTAAACCCACCGCCCTGTTTCTCAAACGGAGGCTGATCAGAGAGCAACAAAAGTCCACGGCTGCTGGTACTAACATGCCTCTGGCCTCATGTTTGGTTATTCTTTCTTGCTGTCTGACAGAGTTTAGGGTGAGAGGTCTACTGGTTAGAGAGTGTCAGGCCTGCATCTGAGGCTCCATATTTACACAGCCGTTACTATTTTTGCTGGGAGGCATTCAGCTCAGGCAAAGACTTAAATTAGAAAACCCAAGCAAATACGTGCCTCTTGTTTTTAGAAACCCAAACATTTCATAGTTTCACATCGGACGTCATCTTCCTTGGACACCGCTACTGTTGGATGTTTGAGTAATAATCACATAAGGTATAGGCAGGGGCGCAACTTTGGTTTTAGAAGTGGGGGGGACATGTCCCCAGTAAAAGTTGCGCCTGACAACCGTGGTATATCAGACCGTACACCACAGGTATGACAAAACATGTATTTTAACTGCTCTATTTACGTTGGTAACCAGTTTACAATAGCAATAAGGCACCTCAGGGGTTTGTAGTATATGGCCGTATCCAGGCACTCCGTGTTGTGTCGTGCATGAAAAGCACTTATATCACCCTTGTGCCTTATTGCTCAATTATTTCCAAGACCAAGTCTGTACAACAGCAGATAAACCTGTCTCCTCTGAGCTCTGCCGGGCCAAGGGGAGTGAGGGGGGAACACACTGATAAGTCCTCTCTCTCTCAGGAGCAATAGAGTTAGCTACACTGTAGCCTAGCTGAGTAATGTATTGTTAGTTCACTAGCTCTGCAACATCCCTGTGTTTAAATGTGGAGCTTCGTCAGCTGCTGGGCTCTGCCTATCTGACACACAAGTTTACAGAGTTTCTATCTCCCATCATTACTAGGATGGATAGGCCTACAAGAAAGACAAGTTAGTAAGACTGTGATTTGCTCAGGTAGGATAAATGGGAGCAATGATTGCTGGGGTCTAGCTATATGTTGTCACACAGGGGTTGAAGTTAGCTTGTTTTGGATTGTTCTGGTAGCAGTGGGGTGCATTTAACTGGATAAAGGTTGTCAGATAGCTAGACTATTTGATTAAATAAAACTGGCACATGGATTTTTTGTGAGCTTCATCCATGTGATGAAGTGCAGTGAAGAATGGTCTGATGTGGAGGAGGAGGAGGAGGAGGAGGAGGAGGGGCCATCCCAGTAGGCTGCCAGGGAAATCAGAGGTCAGGTCACAGCACTGAACAGGCAGAATGGAGAGAGGTAGAGAGAGACTCCATGGGTAAGGTAGAGAGGTCTGTGTGCTCAGTTGCATGATGGGCCTGCCTGTTGTTATTACAGATACATGTGTATCCGATGACAACATAAGTAAAAGTAGTGGTAACAGTATCAATTGCTAGTGGGAGTGGTAAAAGTAGAAGTAGTAGCATGAAAGTGGTAGTAGTCTAATATCAGCAGTTTCAACATGGTAGAAGTAGTATGCAGATTAGCACACAGCAGCAGGCTGATGAGTTTAGACAGGGTTCCTCACGTGGGCCTCATGCCTCCTCAGACTGAGTTTCCCCTCTTTTGACCCAAGTCAATCAGAGAGCTATCTAGGAAAGAACATTGAATTATATGTTAACTTGGATAAGAACACACTGAACCATAACACAGGCTGTCTGTAGAGTTTGTTTAGCTGAATATGGAATTTGCAACATGACAATGTTGCTAGGCATAACTGTGTCACTTGTTCCACAAGATAATTCTGTGGACTTGACTGAGTGTCAGCATCCTATATCGATGTAGGATTCAACTGAGGCCGCTGTATCCTCCCGTCTACATCAATCACAACATCAATCAAATGGTCAATTCAAAACTATCCATATTTCTCTTTCTAACAGTGATCCAAGGGTCCTATAGGCATAACTGAATGGAAGGAAGCTATTAGTTCAACAACATAAACGTCTGTACGCCATTCAGACTACTGGGTGTTTCTGACACCGCTGCCTTGGTTATTCTAGGTAAAAACAGAGAGCAGAAATAGCTGAAATTTAGCTGACTGTGAAGCCAGAGGAGAGGATTGGGAATTGTGGGCAGTCACCCTTTTTCGACAGGGCCCCATGCATCAATGAGCTGGAATTCCAAACAGCTCTTCCACCTTTCTCTGAGGCTGAAACTACGAAGCAGCCGTGGACGAGTGAGGCTGAAGCTAGGAAGAAGCCGCGGGCGAGGGTGGCTGAAACTAGGAAGCAGCCAAGGACGAGTGTTGCTGGAAAGCAGCCATGGGTCCAGGAAGCAGCCATGGACGAGCTTCATTCCCTCATCTACTATAAAAGTGTTCAGAGATAAACTGACTGCTTCGAGCACGTAAAACAGAACCTACAACCTAACCTATCTTTTTAGAAATGACTGTATTAGGAATTATTGTATCGAAATATGAATTTCTTGGATGTGGGAGTGGTAATCCTAAAATAGTTATTTTTCTTCTCTCTCATAGTGATACTGAGTCTCAGTAGGAACAGCTTGCGAATGGAAACTAGATGCCAAACTTCATGTTCTCGGAAAACATGCACAATTCAATTCTGCTTATTCTGATCTGATCTAATTTGAGGTCTAACACAGACAAATCCTAGATGGTAAATGAAGACTTATTGCTAATGACACTTGTTTTCAGGCTTCTCTCTCCAAATAAAATATCATTCACATCGCAAAAAAAATATAAAAAGTAATTAGAAACAATATGTGAATCCCAAGAACAGTAGCCTATAGTGAAATGGAAACTTAGCCGGACACAGAATTTATCTTATTAAACTCTCCTGACCAACAGAAGTAGACCTGGCCTATAAAATGCTTCCTTCCTTCAGGCTCATTCTCTAGCAGTGACAGGAAATGAAAACGGTTTGACTTCCTCGGCCTGATGAAGTCTGCAGGTCCGGCTGGAAGAAGGGCCGGCCCGTACAGCCCTCTATTCCAGATGAACAGAGAAACAGCAACCCCTCTAAACTAGTCTCCAGGTGGCATGCAAGGTGGTAATAACTGTAGAGCAAAATGTGTGGCTGCAACTCTGCAAGCTTTGTGATCTTGAGCAAGTGTGTAGGTAGTCTATATACGTGTTCTACTGAACAGCCACAGACATGGTAATCAATGATATTGACTTGAGGGGATTGGAGGGCCTCCTACACAGCCACTCTTCTAGTCCACGTTTTGTTTGAAATCTATCACAAATTTCTCCATGTGAAGATTTAGGAGGAGTGTGAGGGTACGAAATGGCTTAAATCATTTTTAAGCCATGACTGACCACATTAATGTGTGAGTCCTTGTAGGAGAGACTTAATTGGCAACAGACAGTGAGATTTGGCAACGGAAATTAATGTTTACTTTACATGTGGTTCTATTTTCCCCTTTTTCTCAAAGGAGAGAACGCTTTCCATAATAAACCAAAACCATCCCCCAAAATGTCATTTGTTTGGTGAAATGGCTGATAATAAACAGTATACATTTCACACTACAGCACCCAAAAACGTTTTGAAACACTGAAAATCGTACAAAATCCAGCATTCAATATGACAAACGAACAAAATTATCGCCGGATTGTATTTGTCATGCAACCCTTTGTGACATCCCACTCCTGTGTTTGAACATAACCACAGTTTGGACTTGTCCCAGTAAGAATATTTTCCTCTCCTGACAGGGAGATCAGATTATGGTTATTTTCATATCTGCAAGCTGTAAAACATCATCCTAGTATGAGATGTGATATGATTTTCTACTGCATAAACATTCCACTGTTTCTATCACAAAGACAGCAGGAGCACTTCACTCTGTTTATCTCCCGAGGGAGCCATCTTGAGATAATGTAGAAACCAAAAGTCAGTAGCCCGGTGTTGATGGTGAGCTAGCAGTAGTTGTATAGCCTGGCCCCAGATCTGTTTGTGCTGTCTTGCCATAGGATAAGAGTCAGAAGAGCACACAGATCTGGGACCAGGCTAGTAGTTGTAAGCGCGTGTGGCGATGTGTCACCTGATAAACCAACAAATAGTCCCCTTCGTACACAAATCTAATAACATGCTATCTTTGTTTCTAGGATTTTGTTTAGGGTCCACTTTTTCAGTCAGATAGCATCTGTAATTGACTGATAAATCATTGAGATATAAGATGCAAACAACAACTCTAAACAACAATCTGACCTAGGTAGCATGGTGTCGGTCGACAGTAGCAACTGCCACATCAAACTACATTCTGCGTGTAATTAGATTAGAACTCCAGCGGCAGCAGATTCGCAGACGCAAATCCACAGTTGATTTCCCCAAGGAGAAGTACGTGAGGGGAAAAAATGCGAACCAGGTATTTCTGCCGCTGTGTCTTCTTTTTTCTCTACTTATTTTCGAGCTAAGACAGAGCGTGAACAAGCGAAGTGGGCAAAGGGACCAAGCCAGACGCTGCTAAACACACTCTCTGTCAAGGTCGCCGCCATTCCGACGCATCTCTAAAAAGGGTGTGTGTATGTCTGTATGTGTGTGTGTGTGTGTGCGTGTGCGTGTGCGTGTGCGTGTGCGTGTGCGTGTGTGTGTGTGTGTGTGTGTGTGTGTGTCTGTGTGTGTGTGTGTGTGCAGAGTGTAAGGTGGGGTAGCTTTTAGGCGAGATTGAGATGAAACCAAAACCCTTTCCTAAAAGATCCCAGTGTGATCTATCACAACGTGTTATCAATCAACTGGACTCACCTAAACAGCAGTACAGCCTGAAGACAGACCTCACAATACTGAGGAGACATGCTCAGTACACGTCCAGTACAGTATGTCTACTTAACCTTCATTGAACACATGCGTCCAGTTAGGCCTGCAGTCTGCAGTCTTTGAACAGGTGCGGGCAGTTATCAATGGTCTTTGAACAAATCCTCTTGATTGTTTGGACTGGAGGTCTTCTCTAGGTCACTTGACGGGAGCATGTCTCTCTGGGTGTCTAGTCTCTCTGTCTCTCTGGGTGTCTGTCTCTCTGTCTCTCTGGGTGTCTGTCTCTGTCTCTCTGGGTGTCTGTCTCTCTGTCTCTCTGGGTGTCTGTCTCTCTGTCTCTCTGGGTATCTGTCTCTCTGTCTCTGGGTGTCTGTCTCTGTGGGTGTCTGTCTCTCTGTCTCTCTGGGTGTCTGTCTCTCTGTCTCTGTGGGTGTCTGTCTCTCTGTCTCTCTGGGTGTCTGTCTCTCTGTCTCTCTGGGTGTCTCTCTCTGTCTCTCTGGGTGTCTGTCTCTCTGTCTCTCTGGGTGTCTGTCTCTCTGGGTGTCTGTCTCTCTGTCTCTCTGGGTGTCTGTCTATGCCAGCTAGGCTAGAACATGTACAGTATACAGTACAGTGCAAACTGTCTAAAGCACCACTGAGCATCAACCAACCTGTAGCTCAGAGGAATCTCCCTTATTCAATCTTACACTAACAGTGGCTGCACAAACTTAACCTCACCCCTAACCCTAACCTTAAACAATTGGGATTACATGCCTAAACTTAATCCATCACATTTCTCGCCTAAATAAACCATTCAAATTGTTTCTGCCCTCGAGGCAGAGCTGCCATCAGAACAAGATTGAATAAAGGATAACTGCAATCTGCCATCTTGTATATCATTAAAACACTGTTATCCTACTGTGACCTTTAGGAGTGGGAAGAAACCATTAGTTAACTGCAGCTTAATGGATCAAAGGGTTGCCAGTATAAATCACAAGTAAGAAGTGAAGCTTGTGCCAGTTTGTGAATACCTCTTTGAGATAACGTCTAGTAACTAAATCAACACATACTTTTAGAAAATGTGAGGGAGTATGATGTGGACATATCACGGAAAGGCACATGCTCCAACCAGAACTATATGAAGAGTTTCATTCTAAAACGCTATATAGCAGTGGAGGCTGTTGAGGGGAGGATGGTTCATAATAATGACTGGAATGGAGTCGATGGAATGGGATCAAACACATCAAAGACATGGTTTCCATGTGTTTGATACCGTTCCATTGACTCCATTCCAGACATTATTATGAGCCGTTCTCCCCTCAACAGCCTCAACTGCTATATAGCCATTTTTCAGAGATGTTGGTAAATTAGCTTTTATTGTTTAAAGATATTGGTGTGTTTTTTTCATGACATGTTCAATGATACACATGTACAGAATTTGTTTAAAATATATCACTTCATGGTTTCATTTTGGAGGGAGAAATAAAAAAAATATGTAAACGATAAATGCTGTATATACACCTCATTCTCAGATAAATAAGTATTTCTGCTATGTTTCACACAAATGTGACAAATAGCACAACAGAAATGACATTAGAATTTAATAAATGTGTTTTTATATTAAATACAGTGGATTTGTATGTAAAACATTTACATTGACATTTTAGTCATTTAGCAGAAGCTCTTATCCAGAGCGAATTAGAGTAAGTGACTTCATCTTAAGATAGCTTGGTGGGACAACCACACATCACAGTCACATATCACAGTCACATATCACAGTCACATATCACAGTCAAATATACAGGATATGAACATTCCATTCTATCTAAACAATGGATATATAGAGTTTTGCAAAAATATAAAAAAATCGATGAATTAAACATTTAAAAAACAGTGACATTTTACACACACATGAAGGCACCCATCAGCAATCATTTATGATGAAAAAACACAAATGTGGAAAAATAGGTGGATATAGCGTTTTTGGAAATAAACTCTTCATATGCTATACTGTACAGTATCTGCATTAAATTAAGTAATATAAACCTGGATGAGTATCGGGGCTACTTAGCAACAAGGGAACGTAAACAGTGATGGCCTTCTCTTGTTATATCCTGGCTGAAGCTTCAAGCTGTCCTCTTTAGTAGAAGGACTCAAAAAGATCAACTAAGACAGACGCTACTGCTTCTCTCCTTCTCTTCCCTCTTTTTTATTATTGTTCTTCTTTCCACTCATCCACTCTTAAAACCAAAAATAGTTCCTGAATGTAAACCTTCTAGTTCCTCACAAACGTCAACAAACTGGTTTCACTTCCTGTTCGTGGATCACATCGAAAAAAAAAAGAATAATCACTCTAATCTGAATCTCTTAGCTGAGTAGTTGGTCGGAATGTTCCATTTGGTATCTTGTGATTTCATTAGGCCTATCTGACACAGAATCAATGCAGAATCAACACCCACTAATCAACACCCAACACCCACTAAGGGAATCCAAAAATAGGCGGTCAAATTGCAATTTATGACAAGATAAGGAAGCTACAAAACTGAATCCACTACATAACTTATCCACTAGTTTTGCTTGCCAGACTCCTTGCGTTCCACCGTCTGTAGGAATAGACTAGTGGGATACCACTACCGTATCTGAATCATGAAGAGAAGAAGAAACAACCCTGCTTTATCTCAATGATACATAATGTATGCAGTGGTTGGACATCAAAAAACAGAGTTACGACCTCGTAAGTGTATAATATAATAGGACTTGGAAGTGATCCAAAAAACATAAATCCCAAACCATGAATGTTCCCTGTACTCTCAATAGATGCCCTTTGAGTTTAAGGCTGGGTTTCTGTATAAGCACTTTGTGACATCCGCTGATGTAAAAAGAGTTTTATAAATACATTTGATTGATTGAGTGAGTGAGTGATTGATTGTATTGTCTGAGGAATTCAGGATGGGAAAATACACACCCAAGGAGGCAGAACCCAATTACACCCAGGAAAATACACACCCAAGGAGACAGCATCCAATTACACCCAGGAAAATACACACCCAAGGAGACAGCACCCAATTACACCCAGGAAAATACACACCCAAGGAGACAGCACCTGTTCGACGGGCAGGTGTCCACTTACTTTTGTAGTGTAGCTCGAAGAGATAAAACCAGTCTCAGGAAAGATACTGCCGCTAATCATGCATCCTAGAGCATCATCACCATAGTCTAACTGTCAGCAAAAAAATAATTTCTGTTGCCTCTGTTTAATGGATTCAAATATATATTCCCTTCAACTATATTATATTCGATCACATTCAGGCTTGTAGGAAATTCCTACCATTCACACTGACTGAGTTTCCTGAATTATAGCTCTATGTCACACTCATTGCCCTGTTCAGGGAACAACAACATTATGGGTCTGCAAATCGTGAGACAGCTGTCTGTCTTTGACCCCGTGTCAGTTCAGTTCACACTCGTGAGAACCAACTCATTGCCATCAAAAGTTGTCGTCTCGTGCTGCCAAAGCATCACTACATGAGCTTAATTAGTGCTAAGCGGGATCCTTGGAATGTCCCAAACCTAACCCTAACCTTAACCCCTACATTTGCCCCAGGGCTCGCCAACCCCCGTTCCTGGAGTGCTATCGTCCTGTAGGTTTTAACTCCAAACCCAGTTGTAACTAACCTGATTCAGCTTATCAACCAGCTAGTTATTAGAATCAGGTGCACTATATTAAGGGTTGTAGTGAAAACCTACAGGACGGTAGCTCTGCAGGAAGAGGGTTGGAGAGCCCTGTTTTACTCTTACCCTAACCATAGCCCTTACCTAACCCTAATTTTAACCCTTAGCTTAACCATTTTAAATGTAAACTTCAATGGGGTAATAACGTCCCAAGGATCCCGGATAGCAATGGCCTTAATTCTAGGGAGTCCACAAGATATGGGGAAAAACATCATCATACCTTTCAACTAGACTGGAGCACGTGGACAGCTGCCAAATATGCGCCCAATAAAGCCACTGCTAAAAATAAGTCCCAAGTATATTTTTGTAAGGATTTCATTATGGGTCTGACTGCTGCAGACACCCTGCAGACCCTGCTACATGCACGCTTAATTTGGAAGGCCTAAAATTGCAGGCACTCTCTCCTTTATTAACTGTGAAAATATTAAACAAATCATCTGTAATTGTCAAAAGACAATAAATGGAAACATAAACACATGGACCATTATACGGTGCCTTCAGAAAGTCTTCATACCCCTTAAGTTATTACACATTTTGTTGTGTTACAGTGTTACAGCCTGAATTCAAAATTGATAAATCAGGGGGTTTTCTCACCCATCTACACACAATACTCCATAATGACATAGTGAAAACATGTTTTAGAAATGTTTGCAAATGTATTGAAAATTAAATACAGAAATATCTGTATATAACAAGTATTCAAACCCAGAGTCAATACAGGTTAGAATTACCTTTGGCAGCGATTACAGCTATGAGTCTTTCTGGGTAAGTCTAAGAGCTTTGCATACCTGGATTGTACAATATTTGCACTTTTTTATTTTTTATTATTCAAGCTCTTTCAAGTTGGTTGTTGATCATTGCTAGATAGACATTTTCAGGTCTTGCCATAGATTTTCAAGTCGATTTAAATAAAAACTGTAGCTAGGCCACTTAGGAACATTCAATGTCGTCTTGGTAAGTAACTCCAGTGTATATTTGGCCTTGTGTTTTAGGTTATTGTCCTGCTGAAAGGTGAATTTGTCTCCCTGTGTCTGTTGGAAAGCAGACTGAACCAGGTTTTCCTCTAAGATTTTGCCTGTGAATAGTTATATTCTGTTTCTTTTTATCCTAAATAACTCCCTAGTCCTTACTGATGACGAGCATACACATTACATGATGCAGCCACTGCCATTCTTAAAAATATGAAGAGTTGTACTCAGTAATATGTTGTGTTGGATTTGCCCCAAACATAACACATTGTATTGCAGTTTTTTTGAGTGCCTTATTGCAAACAGGATGCATGTTTTGGAATAGTTTTATTCTGTACAGGCTTCCTTCTTTTTACCCTGTCATTTCAGGTTAGTATTGTGGAGTAACTACAATGTTGTTGTTCCATCCTCAGTTTTCTCCTATCAAAGCAATTAACTGTTTTAAAGTCACCATTGGCCTCATGGTGAAATCCCTGAGCAGTTTCCTTCCTCTCTGGCAACTGAGTTAGGAATTATGCTTGTATCTTTGTAGTGACTGTGTGTATTGATACACCATACAAAGTGTCATTAATAACTTTGCCATGCTCAAATGGATCTTCAATTTTTTACCCATCTACCAAAATGTGGCATTCTTTGTGAGGCTTTGGAAAACCTCCCTGGTCTTTGAGGTTGAATCTGTGTTTGAAATTCACTGCTCAACTAAGGGACCTTACAGATAATTGTATGTGTGGGGTACAGAGATGAGGTAGTCATTCAAAAATCATGTTAAATACTATTATTTCACACAGAGTCCACGTGACTTTTTAAGACATTTGTTACTCCTGAACTTATTTAGGCTTGCCATAACAAAGGGGTTAAATACTTATTGAATCAATACATTTCAGCGTTTCATTTTTTATTAATTTGTAAACATTTCTAAAAACATAATTCAATTTTGACAGTATGCGGTATTGTATGTAGGCCAGCGACACAAATTCAATCAATGTTAAATTCAGGCTGTAACACAACTAAATGTGGAGTCAAGGGGTGTGAATACCTTCTGAAGGCGCTGTAAATGGTCAAAGAGAAAAGTAGGTGTTATTATGGCATTCCTTTTGAATACAACGAAGGCTTATGTTTTATTGCGTGGAGAGCACGCATCGTCATATTTACCTCCGACTTCCAAACGATATAGGCGTGAGAACTGGACTGTTGCTGCTTCTTCTGAAGCCATCTCCGAGGTGAGAATAATGTGTTCGTGCTCCCAGTTGGAGTGCCGCTGGGGCTCCTCACCAGAAACGGTAAATCCCACGCGGTATTCCGCTTTGCGCCCCTCACAGTCACGTCATAGTCAAAGTAAAAGTTTGATGTCGGGGAGAGGTCCAAGGGTGTGGAGGGACCAGATAAAGACGAGAGGGTTTGTTTCACCCTGTGACTTCTGGAACGTGAATCTGATTTCAACGCCACCGTGTGCTCAGGAGAGCTTGGCGAGGATGAAAACGCACCTGCGTCCTCAACGCGCAAACCCGGTAGGCATAAACCCAAGCGGCCCCCATGGGTTCCATCTGTCTCGGTGCCACATTTCCTTATAATATCGGGGTCCAGGCTCCGAGTTTGTCGCAACTTCCTTTTGGAGATGGCTTTGGAAGCTGGATAGGAGCAGGAGAATACGTTTAGTAGGCCTATTCCTTGACCAGATGACATCTCTATCTCCCCTCTGCATAAACGCAACAACGTTTTTTAAAACCCTTTTTTCCGAAGTTTAGTTTGAGCGCCATAAAGAACCAAACCATGAGAGGAGTCCCATCAATATGCTCCTACAGTAATCCCTTGGTTCATGTAGCGCCATGGGCTACGTGTTTTTATGCTGTCGAAGTCAGAATGCCTTGGTTCAGAAAAGCGAGAGAGAGCGCGCAAATGTATCCAATTCTCTGTGTGGTGTTCTTCTGCACCCAGCTCAGCTCCTTCCCAAACTGTAGTCAGGATGTGAGAAGTTTCGCAACTGATGACCCTCGCCGTCGCTCCTCCAATCCGTCCAATGCGCTCCTGTGGCCGTTAAAACCGCGCACTCATGTTGCTCCAAACCACTGCATGCAAGTGTCTTCCCCAGGTCTTTAACTGCATCTTTCAAGTTTGTATCATCAGGGTTGGGGAGTAAGGAATTACAAAAAAACGGTAACTGTAATCGGTTACGTTACCAGCAAAAATATTGTAATCAGATTACAGATACTTTTGAAAAAATAGATGATTACTTCGAGGATTACTTTTAAATTCAGAAAGACTGTTTGTGGAAAAAAATCTTTGACACTTCTATGTTTTCTCAATGACAGTCAAATCAGCATTGAAAAAAGGCGCAAATGTAAATGCATTCAACGTGAGCGAGTCTGACCATAAATCAGAGACCACTATGATGACACACCAAATGTGTTTGATGGAACGCGGGAAAAGAGCAGAAATAGGCTTTTGTAGGCTACAGTCCAAGCTATGCCTTCCAATGGTGCGACTGCTGTCCAAAGAGTATCAAATTCGAATAAACGCTTCGAGGTAAGGATGATGGCGATACCAATAGCGCATTGATGTGAATCACACTGCTGCTGTCTCATTTAGCTATTTGCGCTTTATGGATTGTGGTTGTTGTGGATGGCTGTTCATAAATCTAAATGTGTATTTGAACCCAATAGTGGTTGAATTCAAGAAGTTTAAACTGTGGACAGACAGTGACAAATGCGCTCTTGCAGCAGCTGCAGAGTGACGATCCAAGCCTATGGAATAAAAGTGTGGCTTTTATTGATCACATTTTTTGATAGACTTAAAGGGGCAATCTGTAGTTGTATACATCCATTTTTGGACGTATACATTATATATACAGTACCCGTCAAAAGTTTGGACACACCTACTCATTCAAGCGTTTTTCTTTACATTGTAGAATAATAGTGAAGACATCAAAACTATGAAATAACACATAAGGACTCATGTAGTAACCAAAAAAGTGTTAAACAAATCCAAATATATTTTATGTTTTAAATTCTTCAAGGTAGCCCCCTTTGCCTTGATGACAGCTTTGCACACTCTTGGCAAAGCATGCCATTCCATGGGCGCAGCATTTATTTTTCAACTCGAATCAATGAGCCCAATCAGTCCTCCATGACAACAAATCATAAACAACAGAGTAGGGCCGGCTAATTAGTCTTTAGTTTTAGGGTCATGCTCAGGTAAAACAATTTGGCTAGTCTATACTTCCATATTTCTAAGTCCTATTCTCGAAGATCAAGGGGAATAACATTTATTGGAATGACTGGAATTCTGATAGACTTTGTAATTTAATCGTATTATTATATGTAGTAGAAAGCGATGGGTTAGAAGAAGCCTACATAACCAACCCATAAAGTAAAATATAACATCCATATATGGCCAGCTATGTAAACGTTAACATTGATTTATCCCTCAATAGATGTCATTCAATTGGTAACATACATGTTAGTCTTCTTCTAATGCCTCTTAAGGGGAAAGTAATCTAAAAGTAATGGAATGTAATCAGATTACGTTACTGAGTTTGGGTAATCCAAAAGTTACAATTGTACTGATTACAATTTTGGACAGGTAACTTGTAACTGTAACGTATTGCATTTAGAAAGTAACCTACCCAACCCTGTGTATCATATATTAATTGTATAGCCTAAATATGTTGGGCCTATGTGATGGATAGGCCTATAGCTGCATAACCTAGCTTTCAACACTTTGTCAAAATAAAGCTAAAGCTGGTCTAAAGCTGGTCGATTGAGGACATGGCATAAATATTCATCATCGACCTAACGCCATAATCCATAAATGAAGATTAATCCTAGTCTATTCTAACCTACTATAATTCACATTTTTGCATTACATTGGGGAACATGGCGCATGTGTCTTACTCTCAAAATAAATATCATGGTCTGATTATCTTGCTCTCTGCATTTTTGCACCAAAAGTTTCTCAGAAGTTGTGAGAAAGACTGTCAGGCACAATGTTGCTATATATGGGTTAGCTACTATGCAGAATGTTTGGCCAGAATAAACTCAGAATTGGCCTTTCCTTCCAACTCAACTCTACTAGCGTTTACATTCTAAATGGACATTTCAAAGGTGTATTTTGAGAAGCTCAGAGTTATAGGGGCATGTCTTCCACTTTCTATAATTCTCTCAGCTCTCTCTCTCTTGCGCGCTCTCTCTCTCTCTCTTTATCTCCTCCGTTCCCTCCGTCTGTTTTTAGGCTGGTCAAATCTGACTGAGCTGTTATCAGTGTCACGCAGTGCAGCTTCATAAGCAGCTTTATCAGGGCACCCCCCTCCTCCAGCTTCCCATGGTGCACAATTTTTCCCCATACCTTCACACACACATACACGCAGGTACGCACGCATGCACACATACACACACACATACACAAGCAAGGCAATTATCCATCCTTCTCATCAATGGTAAAAGCGCATTAGTGTAGATAGAGGGATAGAGGTTGGTGAGAAGGAGTTAGAGAAGAAGTCAGAGAGAAGCAATCTATTGCTGCTCTACCTCACGGCTGCAGGGAATGTAAAAGGGGCCCCAGCACTGAAACCAGACACAAACACATGCAGCATACGACTATACGGTTGGTGTGTACCAGAGGTAGAAATAATCATCACACATGCATGTGCACGTGAGCTCCCCCATGCTAACCCAATGAGTCCCACCGTAACGCAGGCGTTTTTCTAACCCCTTTTAAACATTGTTGTAACATTGGATCCGTACATTTCTTCTGGATCCGTAGATACCAACGGTTAGTCTGTATGCTTAACGGGGGCGGAGCTAGAGCGATGTTCGCGACACAAGGGCGGATCCCGAAGGGGCACCGGGCCGGGTCTTTTTTACAAAAACGTCCGAATTATTTTAGCTACAAACTATTAAAAGCTATATATGAAAAGCGGAGACTGTCACAAACACGCACATGTTTGCTCTATGACACTCACAAGCTACACAATAATCTTTAGAAGGTAAGGGGTTCTTCTACATTGACCATCATAGGAAATCCCAGGACATAGTGTCTATAATACTGTAATAAGCTTGCAGAGTTGCGGTCACAAACTCCACACAGCTGTCACTGACTACTAGTTGGATATTAATTTCCCTCTGAGCAAACAATTGATGTACTTACAGCATTCATATAAATTCATTTTTATCAGGTTTTTGCTTTGGCGGACCGTTTTTAAATTTTATTGACATTGGTCAACAAAACTCATGAATGCAACTGTTTATGTCAAATTGTTTTGTGATCTATTGTAGCCATGTTTGTCCTGAAAATAAAATGGTAAAACACTTAATTGTGAAGATAAATATAAGGGCTGAAAATGAAAGTCAGATACATTTTTGCTGTGGTCTAGGGACTAATAGGGTTAAAAGCTACATATTTTATTAATAGAGGAATGGGGGTAAAACATCCTGCAGCCACTAGAAACCAGACATTTTTTTAATAAGAATGTGTTTATAGATAATGGCAGTCCAATTGGCTGTTATAGAAAGAGTAAAGATTTTTAACAAAGTAACTGTTCTGCTCTAATTCATTATACTTGGAGAACTATGTCTCTTGTCTAGCCATAAGGCAAGAAACAGGTAGCCTACTTCATCAGTAACCTACTCTGGCCAACAGTAAACAAATGTAATGTGTTAGGCTAAGAAAGTAGGCTATGACATACAATCTTGACCTTGTGAGTTGACTGAGCTAAATGTGTCACTCATTAGAATTGCACTGTGAATACTGGTCTTATTCATGTCACACGTCAGAGTGGTGACAGATGTGACAGCAGAGATAGCCTGATTGTTTCAGTCAGAATGGAAAAAAGCACACACTGGCACTTGATAAGCAGGTTAGCATACAAGGCATCATACACACAAATGCAACTAGGCTATAACAAGAGGGATCTCCTTCAGAGTCTCTCCCGTTCTCACACTCTATCGCTCTCTGTTTTCTCATCTGAAAACTGAAATTGTGCCAGTTCGGTGTCCACATTTAGAAAAGAATGAGCCTCATTAAGATGAGTAAACATTCACAATCTGAACTCTATCAAAATGTTTTTGTAAACAGATATGCCTTGGTTTTAAACAAGCTCAGGCAGGAAAACGTTTTTTTTTGTTGTTGTCACAACTCTTAATTGTTACTGGTTATCCTTTGTTGCGTTATTTATTAGCTAAATGGACCAACTTTTTAAATTTATTATAGGGAGTGCTACATCAGCACCCTGGCACACAGAAATATTAGTGGGATCATGGTTGAATAACGGGCGCCATCTGCTGGGCAATTTATGTACTGTTTATTTCTACGGCGTCCACGAAGGTCCAAAGTAGAAATTCCCCATTACGCATTCGTTTGATGAGTTGTGTCCTAGCGCCATCTCCATTTTTTTTTTCAGCGACCCCTTTGGATCCAGCCCGGCAGGGGAAGGGTTAAGGAGCGGGGGGTCCAGATGCCTCCTCTCCTGCTCGCTATGACGAACAAATGAACTCCCGGGGAATGAAATTTAAATTCCACAAAGGAGAAAAAGTCCTCTGTTTCGAACCTGACCCCACGAAAGCTAAAGTACTCTATGATGCTAAGGTAAATGGCTTGTTGTTTAGCCAAGAGTTTGTCTGCGGTCACGATGATGAAACTCCATGAAATTCCCAAACATTTTGATTGGCATTTTTATGGATTCATCAAATACTCTAGCCAAGTTAGACATTATTTTTTATTTGATTTACCCGGACAGACCCCCGAAGGCCCGCCCGAGGTTGCCATGCTACATAGCTGCTAAAAGGCTATCGTTTGCTATTAGGCTAAAGTAACGTTATCAGTGGCAGGTTTATAGTGAAAAGGAGGCCACCAGTAATGGCTGCAGCCGTGTTACTTGTTTCTCTGTACATGTTGTAGCCATGTCAGCTCGGGTATATTTACTAAGGTAGCTCGTTAGCTGCTACATTTAGCTAACTAAGTAACCTAGCTAACTGGCATAACAAACAACACTAGTGTTGGAAGTAACGTTAAACCAGCTAGCGTTAACGTTACCAGGTGAATTAACATAGCACGGGTTAACGTTAGTTAGCCCAACAAGGCCAGGGAAACATTATAATTACTTAACGTTAGCTACCTAGCGCCGATTAGTACTGTCACGTTAGCCAGGTAGTTGTCCATCTTGGGTAAGCTGATGTGGCGATAAACATTTGCCTGCTGGTTGTTACACACTAACTTGAGTTCAGTCGGCTACCGCTAACTAATGTTAATTTCTGGAATTGTATGTTTTAGGTCGTCGATGTTGTAATTGGCAAAGATGAACGTGGAAAGCGAGTCCCAGAATACCTGATTCACTTCAATGGTTGGAACAGAAGGTAAAGTCACACACAAGACACAGTCTGGGGTAGTGGGGTTTGAATAAGGGGGGCTGGTATCTCTGGTACTAGGGGGGAGGATGGATGGGACAGGTAGGGGGGTACTCGCTGTCTTCCTGGGGGTTGGGGTGGTGCAGGGGAGGGTGGATGGGATGGGAGGGTCACCATTCCCTGTATCTATGAGTGGTTTTAAGTTATTTCCCATCCTTTGTGGGCTCTGCCTGTCGAGCAGCAAAAGGCTGCATTTGATCATGTTGCTAATGTTTACTTTGCAAGCTACTGGTAGAAACGTTGGCTAAACATAGTGGTAAGTAGATACCACTTAATAAAGTTATAACATTGATTTAACAATCCCTTAAACTGCACATAGTTGTCAATGGTTTTAGCGGAGCTGGTGGTCTCCTTGCCCCCCCCCCCCAGCAGCAAATCAACATTTTATTGATAATGATCTATTGGTGAAAATCATTGTGTGGATTTTTTATTTATTTTTTAATAACAAATTCTTATTTAAAATTACGGCCTAGGAACAGTGGGTTAACTGCCTTGTTCAGGGGCAGAACGACAGATTTTTACCTTGTCAGCTCGGGGATTCGATCCAACTACCTGCCGCCCCAAAAGTGGATAGCAACCTTCGGTGGAGCTTTGTCCTTGACATCACTTACACAATACTGTCATGTCGACTGCATGCAACTTGAATTGAAAGGGGTGGTATTCATCATCTGTTGCTTTGTGTTACAGTTGGGATCGATTGGCTGCGGAGGACCATGTGCTCAGGGAAACTGACGAAAATCGCAAATTACAACGTAAACTGGCTCGTAAAGCTGTGGCTCGCATGTAAGTTTGACTCCATTGGAAAAGATTGGAAAAGTAAGCATTAGGGGTGACTGCAGATTTGGTGCAAGTGTCCTGTCTAACTGTGTCCACTTCAACCCACAGGAGGAGAAAGGGATGGGGGAAGAGACGTCGTCGTCTACCCGGTGTTGAGTCAGCTCTGAAGACACTTCCTGAAGAGAAGGAAGAGAGTGATGACGCATGTGAGTTTGGCATTTCAATCACTCTCAAACTAGTGCTAGTTCAAAGTAGTTTATCGGAATGGCTTTTCGTTGGTGTTCGCTTGCAAGCTAAAATTACATGTACTTTTTCGTGGGGGTATCGTTCAGGTTTGATTTCGTCTTCAGACAACAGTGACGAGGACGATTCCGAGGACCCTGAATCTTTAAAAAGCGAGGAGAGCGACTCTTCCGAAGATTTGGACAAAATGGTAATGTGTTTTGAGTCATACGAGTACAACAGAAAACAATGTTTTCTCAAAACATAACCTATCAACTCAGTTCTATCGACATTGTCAAAAATACACATTTTGACAAAATACCCGGATTGATCTGACTGTTTTCCCATCTATCTCCAGCAGGAAGAGCAGGAAGCTCACGCTAAGATGGAGAGTGAGGACAAGACCATCAACATAGACATCCCTGAGGTTCTCAAGAAG
This sequence comes from Thymallus thymallus, assembly GCA_023634145.1. NCBI lineage: Eukaryota > Metazoa > Chordata > Actinopteri > Salmoniformes > Salmonidae > Thymallus > Thymallus thymallus. Next base: position 10,664,427 of record CM042419.1, read on the forward strand.
AAACTGGAGGATGACTGCTACTACATCAACAAGAGGAAGAAGGTGTGTATTAAACAAAGCTAACACCCGCTTCATTGTACTGCCATATACCCATTCCTATTCCAAGATATTGGTCATGTTCAGTAGGGAGAAAATGTATAAAAACGGGGAGGTACTAACTGAACTTGTCCAATAGAAACACAGCTTTGTAATTTTCGGTTGCAAAACGTTTTGCCTTGATGTACCCAACTGAATGCAACCCTTGACTTTTGACAGTTCAACATCTCACTGCCAATGAGCTGTGATCATAAAGGGCTTTTTTCTATTTCTCACCAGTTGGTGAAGCTTCCGTGCCAGATGAACATATTGAACATCTTGGAGTCGTACGTGAAGCACTTTGCCTTCAACGCAGCCTTCTCTGCCAATGAGAGGTACAGAAGCCACCAGAGCACCGCCCAGACCAGCATCAGTCCTCACTATGTTCCTCCAGAGAAGAAGTGAGTCCCCAAAATACAACATTTGCCATTAGCCTTTTCACCTCCCATGAGTACCATGGGCTAAAAAATAATGGTTGTTTAACATTGCAGTCGCCTACCAACTGTCCGATCTACAAATCACCTTGCATCAGAAATAACTACTCCATGTTATTTGTCAGGGATGCAAACTAGTCGACCTTTCGTCAAAATCCGCCATTTTGAATCCAAAATAGGTGACCTACGTGCTTTGGATCACTACTGTCTGTAAGCGAACGAGTGATGCGCGATTAGAGCAATACTGGCTGTATCCAAGGCTCAGTCAATCGTTCACATAACAACAATGCAGCACACGACTGAAGTTACAACCAAATACCGCATAGAGCTTTCTCTCTGGAAAGAGCGCGCCCTGGACGGCAGAGAGTAGAGAGGCAGTTTGTCGGTTACAGCAGCGCGTCCCCTGAACGATAACGAAGAGGTAGGTGAGAAGCCTGACCACGGAGACTGGGGTGAGAAGGCGATGAAGCGTACTTAACAAGCTGTAACCGAAAAACAACTGACATTTGGAAAGTTTGAGGTGAGGGAGACAATGTGGTGGAACTAGTATTATTAGCATTGTTAAGTATCTTGCTAGCTAATAAAGTCAGACAGATCACGTTAGCTAGCTAACGTTACAACATCGGATGAGGTAACGTTAGTAACCTAACCAATTCTCTATAGTATTAACTTGTAACGTTAAACGACTCCTTGCCGTTCCTCAAGTTATAATGCGTTAGTTGCTCATTGGACCCTGGCAATCTGTGTGAAATGTTAACTAGCTAACAAACTATCTGTGAACTATTGTTTTCCCACTACAGTATGTGGTTAATTTTTAGAATGAGAGAATTAGGTGAAAATGAGGCGTTACTTGTTTAACAAGTGGATTCAGGGATCAAGTGTAGCTGGATCTGGGCCTGGTTTAAGGTGGCAATATGCCACTATAGAGATGAAAGGAATACCACACACTTTCCCTCTTTCTCACTTTTTCAATACAGTGTCAGTGGATAAAAAGGGGTGTGCCAGGTGTACTCTCTGCCTAAAAGAAATAAATTATGCCACAGGCAGAAAGTGTGTAATGTGCAGTGTAGCTCAAAGATATTGCTTTTGTTGTGTTGAACTTGACAGTAACACTTTATTTAATTTAACTTTTATTTAACTAGGCAAGTCAAAAAACAAAACATCGGATTGCTTTCTTTAAATGTTTTTCCTGTGAGTTAGGTTTACATTAACCACCTTATTTTACACACAGAGACTGATCATGTAGATCATATTCGTTGTTGTTTAATTAGTTAAAACATGCATTTCCCCCTAGCAGGGATTTTTTTGCATGTTTCTGTGCAAAGAAAAGTGTCACCTTTTTGGGCCGTCACCAGTTTGCATCCCTGTATTTGGAGATCAAGTATGTCAGCCACAAAATGATTCACAACGCAGCATATATTAGATGCTCTCGAACACGGTCATCGTGGATGATATTTTCTTTGTGATAGTAAAAGCGAACAGTCACCGTTTTGTTTCAGTGAGGAGCTTTGCAAGGAGATGGTGGACGGCCTGAGGATCACCTTCGACTTCACCCTTCCCATGATCCTCCTGTACCCCAACGAGCACGCTCAGTTCAAGAAAGTCAGCTCCTCCAAGTTTTTCCTGCCTATCCGGGATAACACAGCCAGCTCGAGCAAGTAAGACAGGCGTCAGGCTATGTATACAATCCTCTTGAATAGTTCACATCGGTCATTTCAGGCAGGAAGACAAAATTAAATGAAATTAATTGAAAATGCCTAATTATTTTATGTTTGTTTTGATTTTGTGATGTTGGATGTCATTACCGATCTCTGGTCTTTCTTTGATCCTCTCCTCCCTTCCTGTCCCAGGACCCTGCGTGAGCGCACCCCCAGCCCCTCGGGCCACAACCCCTCCACCCCCCAGTCCACTGACAGCCAGCCGGCCCTAAGTGAGGCCTCCACTACCACGGCAAACGCCGCCACCACGCCGAAACGCCGGCGCTGCGCCTCCACGGCCGACCCCGACGCCCCCCAGTCCCTGCGGCGCTCCACACGCCACACCTCGGGGGGCGAGCGGCTGGTGGGCGAGGGGGGCAGCGGCAGCGCTACGACCTCACCCCAGCCCAAACGCCGCCTCGCCAGCCTCGACACGCCCGCCCAGCTGCCCAAGTTCTTCCTCAATCTGGAGAAGAGTGAGTGGCAAGAACACACACTCAAACACAGAATAAGCAGTTGATTGTGTAGTGCTTTACTTCATGGAAGGTGTCACGGGTTGCCTCTGTTGTTGTAATGACCATATCTATCCACCAGATGGCACTCTTCCCTGTTGTCATTCAGTACAGTACTCTCCCAAACACATGGGATATTGTCTGTGCACAGCTTCTCAGTGCTACTGCGCACAGTAAATGTCTGTTGTTTCTGAAGTGTCCATGCAAATGTCGTCCTTCACCCACTCCATCAGTTGATTGACCGCCGTCTGCCCTCCTGTCCCTTTCCCAGAAACCCCTGTCCACAGCGGCTCGTCTTCTCCGTTGCCCCTGACGCCCAGTAAGGAGGGCAGCGGCGTCTTCTCCGGCCTGGAGAGCAGACGGAACAACGAGCTCAACGAGGTCCTGAGCTGGAAGCTGACCCCTGACAACTACCCCCAGAGTGACCAGCCTCCCCCACCCTCGTACCTGTACGGCTCACAGCACCTCCTACGCCTCTTCGGTAGATGTCCACAAAAGCCCTTTCTGTGTGTGTGTGTGTGTGTGTGTGTGTGAAACAGGGAATGTTGTTTCGTTCAATGTAGCCTCTAGTCACTCGTTCTCTTTCAATCTTGTTTATTCTCCTCCTACAGTGAAGCTGCCAGAGATCCTGGGGAAGATGCACATCCCAGAGAAGAACCTGAGGGTCCTGGTCAAACACCTGGAGCTCTTCCTCAGGTACCTCCCACCTTATTATAGAATAATTAATGTTTTCTTGACTTTAGTGATCAGCGAAACACCATAACTAGGCTACAGCCAGGGCTGCAATCATCTCTGTTTTGGCTACCATAGCTCACCTCCATACAGCGTAGGCCTGGAACGTTTCCTTGTGCTGCCATAGTAGCCAATGTCAGGTAGTTATTTTAGAAGATATTCTCGATAACCTTCCTGGTTAAATAAAGGTCATAAATCAAGTTTTATAAACTCTGAATGCTGATTAGCTGAAAGCTAGTGTGACAAAAAATGTACTGTTCGAATTATGTTGGTAACCAGTTTATAATAGCAATAAGGCACCTTGTGGTATATGGCCATTATACCACAGCTGAGGTCTGTATTCAGGCACTCCGCGTTGCGTCCTGCGTTAGACGTGGTATATTGGCCACGTCTAAGGCACCCTCGGGCCTTATTGCTTAAATAACCCCTCCCCAAGCCACAGTAACTCACAGTGGAACTGAATATGCACAATCACCATTCTCCCGGATTAGTGGCACAGACTGGGCGAAGCCCGTTATCCCCCAGTCAATCACTGCCTGATGCATAATTGGGTCGGCCGGCTCGCAGGAAGGAACAGGCCATTTAGGCTTCCTTTGATCACCGCAACACGATAATGCTCAAGTCAGCATTTCTTTGGACGTACTCACTTAGCTAGCTTGGTGAGTGGTTTCCACTTGATGGGCTTCTGACGTTTTACTAGCATTAGCCTACCATGCAGAAATGTTTGGACAATGCGGTAGCTTGATGGGCCTCTGCTGTAACATGAACATTAGCCTATTAAAACAATCCCATGGGGCTTTTTTGTCAATCTTCGATCTGCTGACGCAAACAATCCTCTCCACCTATCCAGTGTTAACCCCATCATCTGAAGTCTAGCTCATTCAACGGGGCAGTTAGCTGTGGTGTAGTGCTATTAGGTGTGTGTGATTCATGCAGCTCACTGCATGGAAAAAGTGCCTACTGACCTGTGAGATGATGGCTTGAGATTTTTATGCAGAGGTTTTGATTTGCTGTTTGTGTGTCTGTGCATGCGCCTCTCTGTCTGTGTGTGTGTGTGTGTGACCGTGTGTGCGCGCGCACCTGCATCTGTCTGTGTTAGACTGCCTGCATATGTCTGTGTTGGACTGCCTGCATATGTCTGTGTTAGAGACTGCCTGCATCTGTCTGTGTTGGACTGCCTGCATCTGTCTCTGTTGGACTGCCTGCATCTGTCTGTGTTGGACTGCCTGCATCTGTCTGTGTTGGACTGCCTGCATCTGTCTGTGTTAGACTGCCTGCATCTGTCTGTGTTAGACTGCCTGCATCTGTCTGTGTTAGACTGCCTGCATCTGTCTGTGTTAGACTGCCTGCATCTGTCTGTGTTAGACTGCCTGCATCTGTCTGTGTTAGACTGCCTGCATCTGTCTGTGTTAGACTGCCTGCATCTGTCTGTGTTAGACTGCCTGCATCTGTCTGTGTTAGACTGCCTGCATCTGTCTGTGTTAGACTGCCTGCATCTGTCTGTGTTAGACTGCCTGCATCTGTCTGTGTTAGACTGCCTGCATCTGTCTGTGTTATAGACTGCCAGACTACATTAAAGTGAAGGGAGATGAGTGGGCGTTACACAAGCCTGCAATTCTAATCTTTAAATCCTGCCCAGCGATCTTCAGCTGGCCCCAAACCTAGGGGATTTATTCTCTCTCCTTTATTAATCAAACGCCTGCAGTTCCCACTCCAGCCACAGCGCTGCATTGTTGCACACAGAGGGACATGACTCCTTTCTTCTTGCTGCTGGGTACCTCTTAATAGTCTTATTAGGTGTTTCTTCCCCTCATGTCATCTTTTTGTGTCTGTAAAATTAATTATGCAGTAAATGGCAGTGGAAACTCCTTTATGTGCAAATTTTGATATAATAACCATAATATCAATGGTTATTATGATTTAAATCTAGAATTGGCTTCCTATTTCGCAACAAAGCCTCCTTCACTCATGCTGCCAAACATGACCTCGTAAAACTGACTGTCCTACCGATCCTTGACTTCGGCGATGTCATTTACAAAATAGCCTCCAGCACTCTACTCAGCAAATTGGATGTAGTCTATCACAGTGCCATCCGTTTTGTTACCAAAGCCCCATATACTACCCACCACTGCGACCTGTACGCTCTCGTTGGCTGGCCCTTACTATTCGATGCCAAACCCACTGGCTCCAGGTCATCTATAAGTCTTTACTAGGTAAATCCCCGCCTTATCTCAGCTCGCTGGTCACCATAGCAACACCCACCCGTAGCATGCGCTCCAGCAGGTATATTTCACTGGTCATCCCCAAATCCAACACCTCCGTTGGCCGCCATTCCTTCCAGTTATCTGCTGCCAATGACTGGAACATATTGGAAAAATCATTGAAGCTGGAGACTACCATCTCCCTCAATAACTTTAAGCATCAGCTGTCAGAGCATCTTTCCGATAACTACACCTGTACATAGCCCATCTGTAAATAGCCCACTCTACTACCTCATCCCCATATTATTATTTTTGTTCATGTGCGCCCCAGTATCTCTATTTGCACATCATCATCTGCACAGCTATCACTCCAGTGTTAATGCTAAATTGTAATTATTTCGCCACTATGGCCTATTTATTGCCTTACCTTCCTAATCTGACTACATTTGCACACACTGTACATATATTTTCTATTGTATTATTGACTGTACGTTTGTTTATTCTCATGTGTAACTCTGTGTTGTTGCTTTTGTCGCACTGCTTTGCTTTGTCTTGGCCAGGTCGCAGTTGTAAATGAGAACTTGTTCTCAACTGGCCTACCTGGTTAAATAATGGTGAAATAAAAAAATATTGAAGTAAACTTGGGGTTATTGTGTGTGGTCCTCCCAATACAACTCGGGGAAACCATGCAGTTTATTGGGCTATGATGAACTTCACAGGGTGATTAATGTGCACGGTGGGAGATTGATGCTCCTTTCCAATAAGGTCTTATTCTGGTAATTCTGGTGATCGATGCTTGACTGCCGTTTGACAAATAAAAATATTCTTATCATGTAGAGTAGCCTACCAGCACTAAACCACACCTGCCAAGACCAGACTAGGCATATTTGCTATTTAACAGTTTTTGTTGAAAAAGTACTTTTGGTGCACTGATTTCTATCTGCAACAAGTTTGTTGGAAACATACCACTGGTGTGAAAATGCGCACATTGGTTTTGTGCAGATTTGGATGGAAACCAAGGGCTACTTATCTGAAAATAAGGAGAGGTGAGAGAAATAACGTTGGATGCTTTAAGCGATATATTGATGTCTGCCTACAATGGGATTTAACTTCAGCTGTTCAGGTCATTTATGCACACACTTATCAAGAGAACATCCCTGGTCTTCCCTACTGCCTCTGATCTGGCGGACTCACTAAACACAAGTGCTTCGTTTGTAAATCATGTCTGAGTGTTGGATTGTGCGCCTGGCTCTCCGTAAACAAAATAAAACAACAAGGCAATATAAGGAGTTTAAAATGGTTTATACTTTTTACTTTTGATATTTTAGCAATTACATTTACTTTTGATACTTACATTTAAAACCAAATACTTTTAGACTTTTACTCAGTATTTTACTGGGTGATTTTTCGATTAAGGTATCTTAACTTTTACTCGAGTATGACAATTGGGTACGTTTTCCACCACTGGAGAGGGGAGAGTGCCTGATGAGAACGAGGATGCCTGTGTCCGCCCAGCTGCTCTCCCACAAAAATGTGTCCATATCTTATCTAACATCTGCAGAGAAATGTGGTTCAAGTTTTCAACCTTTGCTCTACAGTTCCACTGGCCAATAGAATACCAATAAATAATGAAATATAGCCACGCTGCTGTGGTCCATACGTACTAGTTTGGGGCTCCACGACGATGACGATGATGATGATGATGATGATGATGATAATAATAATTTGTTGCTGGTTAAAGCGCCTCTTAATTTCTCTCTCTGATGAGGATAATTTGTTTGCAGTCAAATTAGAAGAGCCGGTAGAGTTAAGATGAGATGGCAAGATTTAGAGGATTTGGCTGAGCAGCAGATACTAAGAACATTCCGGATTATTTTCCCTACTGATTAGACGGGGAGATTTTCCCTCTGCAACTCTGGCGAATTGGGTTATTTAAGGCAAGTTACTGAAAGCACTGACAAACTGCATGCCTGGGGGGGGGCGTTGACAAGCCCCTGTTGGAATGCTGAGTAACTAGTCTGGTCCGTGACATCCACAGTAGTCGAGGGAGTGACATCAGCGTTTTTGGTTCATTTCCCATGGTGGTCTTTGCTCCAAATGCATTAGCTGTCTGTTGATGGCCATGCTGTGTTAAGGCTACTTCACTTCAGACTTCTACTCAGTGTGGTGACTTAAACCCTGTCATGGTGTTTCATTTGTTATACTGTACGTTTCTTCATCTCTCTCATCCTCTGCTCCCTTTCTCTCGCTCTCTTTCTACTCCCTCTGTCCCTCCATCCCTCTCTCTGCAGGTTTTTGGCTGAGTTCCACGAGGACTTTTTTCCGGAGTCGGCGTACGTGTCGTCATCGGAGGCCCACTACTGCATGAAGCACCCGCGGGCCGTTTACTGAGGCCGTTTACCTCACCTCGCCCCACCTCTCCCTGAACTGCACTGCTGGGAGGGGAGCGCCAAGCTGCTTCCCAACATCCCTTTCGTTCTCTTGCTCTCTGAGACTGCACCACTATCTCTCTCCCTCTCTCTGTGCACCCTTGCCCTCCTAAATCCAACCCATGCAGCTATTTTGGTTTTGCCCGGCCTATCGGATGGAGGTAAAGGAAGCGTCTTGGCTTTTGATCGGCCCAGTACCTCTCTCTCCCCAGCCCCCAACCTGGCAGCCTGGCCTAGGAACAGACCCACCCTGGATGCAATGATTACCTAAAGCATGGACGTCTGTCTACTAGTTATCCTAGGCTGTAGACCCTAACCCCCTGCTGGGGTCTTTCCCATGGCGCTGACTTTGTCTTGCTTTCGCTCGCTCTGTGCTCAAGGACCACGTTTGGCCCTCTCTCTTTTCTCCAGCAGCATCTGCGTGCGATCCGTCTCTCCGCCCGCCTCGATGAGCAAACACAGAGAGAAGAAGAAGGGCTATTCTGATACGTGTGACTATTGGAGACTAATGGCTTCTCCTCGGCTCGCCACGCTTGCTGCTCCAAGCCATGCTTCAGTGTGTGCTGTCGGTTTTTAAGGTGTTTCTAGGTGCTTGTAGAATGCCATTAAGTCTACTGTGTTCTTCTTGCTTAGAGGGGCTGTGACGTTATGGCCACTGTGTTCGTATTGATACTTGGCATTATCATATTGACATGGCATTACCCCCAACGTTTGGAAAAAGGTCAAGTGTATTACATTTATTTTGATCAGTTGCTGTATAAATTCCTTGTTCTGTTTTGATATTTTTTTTGTTTTTTATACACTTAACTTGTAGACTCAAACAGGAACATACTGAGGCGGAAATGTGAAAATATAAACTTTCAGTCTGTTCCATTAGTCTTATCCTAAATAAAAGTTGGCGCAATATATTTAGCATGTGGTTTATGAGTATTGCCCTTCTGTTGATTCATAAAGATGTATGCCGGGGTTCAAAGCAAGGCGTGTTCTATAGCACACTATAAACTGGGTGGTCCCAGCCCTGGATACTTATTGGCTGACAGCCGTGGTATATGAGACCTTTTACCATGGGTATGACAGAACATTTGTTTTTACTGCTCTAATTACTTTAGTAACCAGTTTATAACAGCAATAAGGCACCTCTGGGGTTTGTGGTATATGGCCAATATACCACGGCTAATGGCTGTATCCAGGCACTCCCCCTCGTGCCTTATTGCTTAACTATAAAACGGTCATTGACACTTGTGCTGAAATGCGCAATGTTTACCGTGAATTCAATCTCTGAACGTTGCCTTTAAAAGGTGCCTTGTCGGCTGTATAGATCGCTGTGCTGTAACACACCATGCATTTAATCCTGGTCCTACTCTCTGCTGCTGTTCTCTCCTTCAAGTTGAGTCCCTTTTCCTTAAAATAAACATTATTCACACTATAAAGGTTGTTCTAAACGACAGCAAAGTACAAGGGCAGATCGTTGGGTCTATCTTCAGGGTAATTCGGCTGAGGTTTCAGATTGAGCAGGGCCTTTGGTCTCAGAGGTGTGATATCAGAGAGTTGAGAAGTACAGTGGGGGCAGCCCACGGGAGGTAGGCTGGACCAAAGGTTGTGTTCCGCAGAGGATGACTTCAGCCTCCTTCGATGGGCACGCAGTGTTTTGGGTTGTGCCCTGTCTCTCAGTCGCTGGACATTTGTGCTGCTCCATTGATTTATGAAGTGCTAGAGGTACTCAAAACGCGCATCATCAACTAGGTTCAGCGGCGGTACAACTTATTTTCTTGACAGGATGTTCCGGCCCCCTGACCATAATTAGCAATTTGTTGACTGCAAATTGACCGCAAGAAGTCCGAACAGATCTATTATTTGACTAGAATAATCATTTCAACTTGACTTACATTTGTATACGGTCACATACACAGTATCTCTCTGTGAGTGGGAATACTTTGGAATTTATTTTACAAAAATATGCTGGTGTCTAACAATAAATATAAAGTACGTTATTTGTTTTACTTAGGGGGCCAAATGCAATCACCTGTGGGGCCTAAATCACCTGCGCGCTAGTTGGTGAACCCTGCCGTAGACAGGGCTGCGGTCCAAACACTTAAAAGACACACCCTATCCCCTCAGCCCTCAAATTTGGTGGACACTTCTGATGACTTATCATGATGTCTGAAGAGTGTACACTTGCGGGGCGAGGGAGGAAGGAATGATTTTTTAAATGGACCGCACTTGCCCGGAAATTTGTTTATCCCGCCATGATTGTGTTTTCAGCCAACGGTAACTTGTGTGTGCTTTATATGCGCTACAGTCAATTATGATTGCATATTTATTTACATTAATTATATAATTATTAATATATGCCTACTGTGTGGTCGCTAGCAAATGAATTAGCTAAAATATTTTATTTCTACATTTTCCAAAAACTAACCAAACAGAAACATAATTACTTTTACGAGACGTGTTTGTGCCGCCATGTGCATTAGTAGCACAATTTAAAACTTATTTGCATAAGTTTTTACTTACACTTGTATGTTGACTTCTCCATTAATGTTGTTTTAAGGTTTCTCTGACTTTTTCTTAGCGGATATACAATCGTCGTGATTTGAATTACGGGGAGTTTCAGGCCGCGGGGTGAACATAATTGTACACGCAAACTCTACTAAAAACAAGAGCTGAGGGGCTTACGTTGCAAACTTCCCTTGCTTGGCTAATCATTTGGACCGCCCTCCAAGATGGTGACGGGGATTCCCCCAAGGGCATAAGGCGAGGGTAAGTGGATGAGGGTGTTTCTTTTAAGTGTTTGGACCACAGCCAATGCCTCCCCTCCGTCGGCTCCCTCTTAGCATTGACCAACACACTGCCTCTGAATATGGGTTCTTGAGTGTAAAGGCGAATGTTGCGATCACAACATACAGAATAGTTTTGGCTCTGAACATCTCCAGCGGTACTGGTTGTTCTGACTGAAACCCCTATCACATTGCCTCTAGATCAGGGGTATTCAACTCCTACCCTACGAGGTCTGGACTACTGCTGGTTTTCTATTCTACCTGATAATTAATTGCACCCACCTGGTATCCCAGGTCTAAAACTACACGCAGGTTCGGGGATCACTGGCGATTGTGATAGATTGTAATGATATGAACCGTATGTAAGCTTAACCAACGCAGTTGCCTTGTGGTTAGTGTCCTCCAAGTGATATCTGTTGATGTATTTTTCCACTTAATGTTTTTCCATATCAGATTTAATTTAGAAAATGCTCTGCTTTTTTTCATCCCAATACTTCAAAGCGTCTCATACACGTTGACACTCACCAATGAAAACAGGGACAAGTATATCGTCACACACACATACTGTAATTTGTTTTCATTCAGGATTGCCATGTGGCGGAATATCACATATTATTACTTCAGCTACGGTTGGTGCAGTACTGAAGCTTTCTGCTCTATGAACTGAGGATTTCCATAGGAAAACTATGCCCTTAGCTCCCTCAGCTCTAGGGAGGTAAGCTTCGCTACCATTACAGAGGCTAAATTGGTTTAGCGGCAAGAGCTAATGCTTTTTGGATAGAATGGAGTCCAGTAATCAACCACTTCTAACTGGAATCCGAGATCAACACCCTGCTTCGGTGCTATCATATGGCCAAGATAGAGCTTCCAGTTCAAGAATCTCCATCTCCCAGCCGCAATAAATCGATTTCTGTCCCACCCTCTCGATATCCACTTACCTACTGATTCAATTGGCTAGAGAGCCATGTGTGATATCACCTGAAGTAGATAGCAACGCTCACCTCACAACTCCTCACCTCATTCCTTAGTTTCATCTCCTCTCTCGGTCTCATCCCTCCATCTCTACATCATTCTCCAGTGTGGCTGTCGGGGCGTTGATGGAGTGCAGGTGGAGAAGATAGAGAAGATGGATACTAACCCTGGTATTGACACGTCGGCGACGGATGTGGGGTGGCAGAAGACAGCCATTACCCAGCAGCCTGCAGAGTGAGTAGCCTCTAGCTAGCCTTTGATGGTTGGTTTCTTCTCTGAGGACAGAGAGTGAGAACAACCCTAATTTCTTCAGTCTGTTTTCTCACTAGATGCTGGTTTCAAGCAAAGCTAATATTTAGGAGTAGAAATTGAGTGTTAAAGGACCTCATTGGTCATTAGGGATGTGCTCTACAGCAAGTATTGGTTGCATTCCTAATGTAATGTCAGGTAGTTTGGACCTAAATAACTGTTTGTCAAAGTTATTCACCAAACCATCACACCTTTTGAATCTCAAAGTATTGGTGTGAAGGTTTTGTCCTCTGATTACCTGGGGTTATTGCTACTCGTTCTAACCACGTCCCTGACTTGATCCTGCTGGCTCAGCTAACTTCTCCCAGGGTGTCACTTTCTAAATCCCGGATGGGCTTTAAACGCTACACCCCTCAGCCCACAAAGACTCTTACTGAACAGCGGGGGGGGGGGGGGGGGGGGGGGGGTAGGATGGGACAACGGCTTCAGAGACAGTTGTTGCAGTCAGTGGCCCTGCGATGTGATCAGTGGAGGCTCCTCAGAGGAGGAAGGGGAGGACCATCCTCCCCTTAGATTAAACTATAATAAATATATCCACGTCACCAAATAATTGATTAAAACACACTGTTTTGCAATGGTCTACAGTAGCCTGAGCTGCACTCTGTATTGTTGCACCATGGTGTAACCGGAGGACAGCTAACTTCTGTACTCCTCTGGGTACACTGACTTCAATACAAAACATAGGAGACTCATGGTTCTCACTCCCTTCCATAGACTTACAAAGTAATTATGAAAACTTACGGAGGACTTTCTCAAACTTATCAGAGCTCTTGCAGCATGAACTGACATGTTGTCCACCCAATCAAAGGATCAGAAAATGAATCTAGTACTGAAAGCATAAGCTACAGTTAGCTGGCACTGCAGTGCATAAAATGTGGTGAGTAGTTGACTCAAAGAGAGAGAAAGACAATAGTTGAAAAGAATTGCTTCCAAAATTAAGGCTAAGCGAGAGAGAGAAAGTGAGAGCTACAGTACATTCAGAAAGTATTCAGACCCCTTCCGTTTTTCCACATTTTGCTAAAATGGATTTTTTTTCCCTCATCAATCTACACACCATACCCCATAATGACAAAGCGAAAACAGGTTTTTAGATTATTTTGCAAATGTATTAAAAATAAAAAAACAGATACCTTATTTACTTAAGTATTCAGACCCTTTGCTATGAAACTCGAAATTGAGCTCAGGTGTAGCGGTTAGTGGTCATGATATGAACATTAATGGCGAACTGGCCTTAATGGCCATGAATTGTTATAATCTCCACCCGGCACAGCCAGAAGAGGACTGGTCACCCCTCAGAGCCTGGTTCCTCTCTAGGTTTCTTCCTAGGTTTTTGCCTTTCTAGGGAGTTTTTCCTAGCCACCGTGCTTCTACATCTACATTGCTTGCTGTTTGGGTTTTTAGGCTGGGTTTCTGTATAGCACTTTGTGACACCGGCTGATGTAAAAAGGGCTTTATAAATGCATTTGATTTGATTTGGCTTGGAAAGTATTGTTTGCCTGGTCAGCTTATGTGTTGTGCACTGAAGTCCACAAGTGAGGAGAAAAGGTGAGAGGAAGAGAACAAATGGAACGAAACAGGAATAAACATACCTGAATTTGTCCAATAGAAACTCTCATTTGCAACTGTTGGAATAAAGATTACACTCTAGATCAGCTAGATGCAGCCAAGAGTGTGCAAGGCGCTATTGAATGTGTAACCTAGCCTTGATTACTCAAAATTCTCTCGACCTGTGCTCCTACGCTGTAAACTTTCATTCGTAGGCTAGGTTGTAGCAACCTCATGATGAGTATAGGGAAAATGTGAGTATCATGCAGTAGCCTAAACCTATTGCTGTTACATTGAGCTGGGAGAATGGAATATGAATGACAGTCATCCAATATGCTGTAATAGAAAAAAGGCCATGCTCCTAAAAACAATAATCCTCCCTCATCTTAAACTGCACCGACCACCACTGGATGTGATATGTCCCTGGATACTCTATACTGATTCAGAGTCTACTTTGTTTATGTGGGTTTTCTACTAAATTCCATTATAAAATACTTAGATTATTGTGAAGTATTATGGTGGTGATGGAGAGCATACAGAGTTGGCTGTAAGTATGGATATTGGGATAGACTGTAAGAGTTAAGGTTTGGCAGAGTCAAGCAACAACATTCGGGACATATAACATGATTTGAGCGCTATTAACATTCATAGGCCTCGAAGAGACGTCTCGCCAACAACACATTTTTTTTAGTGTAAAGCAACGGATCTGGTGTCAAAATCTGATTTGAGGAATCAGATTCTCAAGCCACCTCTGTAGGTAGTCCTGGACACTTCTACCCCACAATGCACCCCTTATTGGGAAAAGCAATGAGAGAAGAGCAAAAATCAACCGTCACTCCACATCTTGCTCTACATTCCACCACCAACACCAATGTTAGTTCATTTCATCTTGCTCTACATTCCAACACCAATGTTAGTTCATTTCATCTTGCTCTACATTCCAACACCAATGTTAGTGAATTTCATCTTGCTCTACATTCCAACACCAATGTTAGTGAATTTCATCTTGCTTCTCCTTCCAACACCAATGTTAGTTCATTTAATCTTGCTCTTCATTCCACCACCAACACCAATGTTAGTGAATTTCATCTTGCTCTACATTCCAACACCAATGTTAGTTCATTTCATCTTGCTCTAATCACCCTTAACCCCACACCGGGCGCAGTGATCATCATTAGAGGAGGCGTTTTCCAAGCATAGCTGCACGCCACGGGGGTTTAGATAGCCCATACATCACGGCGCGCTCTGTATTCATCCACGTGCGCCCCACTGCCCCATGGGAGTCCTACTGAGACAGGAAAGCTGATATAGGGTAACGCGTTTTGGCATCGTTGAGTAAAATACCATATTTCATTGGACTCCAGCTTTATGACATGAAGCAGTGAGAAGGTGGTTTTAAATGTAAAATACGTACAATTTAAAGTGCTGTGTGGAAACAGATGGAGAAAGCATAGGGATTACAAATGCCTCGATGGGTTAAGTTTGTTCTGTTTTACATCACAACAGTGTTTTAATTTCAACACGTGTTGACATTGCGGATCTAATTTGAACAACCTTTTTGGTTGTGCTCACCACCTCGCCACCACTACTTATGATCAACAAGTACAGTAATTGCTAGCTATCTTTTGGATTCTGACTTTGCGCTCTCGCTCTAAACCCCAGCAAAAGGAAACAGTTAATGTTCTTGCACTGTATTTAAAGTCTAAAGAGGTTACAGTGGTCAGGAGAGTTTAAATCTGATTGGGCCATCTGGAATGTGCCTGTGCCCGCAGCTGGCTGGGATGAGCCAGGTGAAGCTCTCTCTCTCTCTCTCTCTCCAGATGTGTCTGTAAAGGGATACCGCGGCCCTAACTGAATAGTCCCCCCCTGACTCCCACCTAAGCCCTCCCAACGCACCAGAGCCCCACCAGCTCTCACACAAACACACCTACCGCACATTTTCTCAATCGTACTTGTGCATTTATTTCCCAACACTTTTCGACGTCTGTTGTAATTACTTCATCTCCCTCTTGGGCTCAAGCGGAGTGATTTTGCTGATGTTGTTGTTTTGAACGTGGCCTTTTGACTAAGCCCTGAGGATCAGGGTACAGAAACTGGGAGCACTGCAGGATGATACTCTGAGTCATGAGGTAAGGATACATCTTTACATGGAGTGAGGGATTTTTGTTCTTTATTGACGTGAAAATGTGACTGTCTGTCTGCCTGTCTGGTGTTGTGTTGTGTTCGAGACCACCTAAAGTGAGACCTGTTCAAGACTAGAGAAAAATCGAGTGCTAGTCAAGTCCAATACCGGAGCAAATTGAGTCCAAGACAAGACTGGGGGGGGGGGGGGGTGAGATCGATTCATATTAATGTGTCATAAATGGAGTGTGTATATTTGCCATGGCGAAGCGGTTTTCGAACTGATAATTATGAGTTATTGTACTCCACTGGTCTGAGTAAAAATGGATCCGACACCATGACAAGACCTAGACAATAAGTGGTCTGTACATGCAGGTGGGTCTTGCCCCCCCCCTCCGGTCTTGAACTTGACTCGGACTAGACTATCTCTGGTCTTGAACCGGCATGTCCTAATGAGCTACAGTGTAAAGTAGTACTGGCTTGTGGGCTTAGGCAACACTTAATCACATCTAACATGCCAATTAACCTGGGTGTAATCTACCAGCCATTTTTGCCAGAAACTACCTGAGATTAAATTTGAAATGATGTGTGGCAATAAACAATTATTAATACAAGAAACATGGTCACATCCGCAGGCCACGTCCTCTCATTAAACATTGTGTGCTTATAAAATATGGAGCAATTATTATAAAATCAAGCTTTCTTTCTGTAATGAAACAGCAGGTTCATTGCTCCTCCGGGTATACAGTATTTAGTTCCTACTGATCCAACAACCCATTACCTTCCATAGAGATGGTCATTCATCTTTTAATTGGTTTTCTATAACATTAATATTTCATGAATACTGTCAGATCTGTGTCCTGTGCACCAAATCAGGAGTAAGTTACATGCCTGTTCTTTGAAACCATTGTGGAGGTAGCTTATCATTTTCAGACAAAGGGCACAGCCATGGGCACTATCTTACTCAATATACAGTATCTTTGACTGTGTCTGGATGTAAATATTGATATACTGTTTATTTAAGCATGATTCGTTTCAATGTTTCTGCATGTTGTCTATACTGTAGGGTTTAGTTTCAATGTTTCTGCATGTTGTCTATACTGTAGGGATATCCTCTTGGTCTATGCCATGTAGCATACTTCTCTCAGTATCCTTGTGTGTATTATGCCTATGCTAGCCTGCTGTCCTCCACACACACACACACACACACCATTCAATCGTGTTGTTTGTATGTCATTGGAAAAAAATGTCCTGTGGCAGGTCACATGACCAGATAAGTTCCGGTCAGAGCACTACATCCTGATGGATAGCATGACATAGAATTTTGGCCTGTACTCATTGGCTAAAATAGTCAGCTTTCAACGGTAAAGCTTGGGTGCTTGTGAGCTGAACCCCGTTACCTGAATTGTCACACAATACCTATATATATATATATATATATATATATATATATATATATATATATATATATATATTTGAAACAATGTCAAGATGATGTAATGCAGCAGCAATGTCAGAGTAGAGAAACCCGCATGTATGACGTTGGCTATAGACGGATTCGAGGCCAAGATGCCCAGAATCTGTCCCCTTAAGACAAAGCCATGCACTAGGCTGGAGCAGAGATCACAGTACACATAGCGCCACTCACCATGTCATCACATCAAATTAGCATGGGCCATGAACTACAGTGTGTTAATGATACTGTGTCAGTGTTATCTACTCAACATGCGAGTCACATAAGAGTGAGGAGGACTTTGAGAAGTTAAAATAGATGTACTTTCTTGACTCTGTTGGAATGAAGATCTGCACAACTAATGATGAATGAAGTGTTGATTGGTCCAAGTCATTTAGGTTGCATAGCGATATATAGGCCAGTCAGGCGAAATCAGGAAGCCACATTATGTAAAGTAGGCTCATGGTTGAAATAAGTGGATGAAAACTAGACTCTTCATCTAGACTCTTCATCTTGTTTTTCCTAGTAAACGGCCAGTTACGTAAGGGCCTAGCGATTCCAGATGGATGCTGCCTGCCACAGACTAGAGGCACAGCAATTTGGTGAACAGTCAATGCGGCGTGTTGCATGGGGCACCGCTGAGCTGTGTTAAATGAGAGCTTTGCTCACTGGGAGTGGTATTATACTACAGGGTCCATATCCAGGGTAGTGATGTTCAGTCATCCTAGTTCACAGATCACAGTTTAGCTGCGGTTGACTGATGCTGTGTTGATCTTTTCACGTGCAGATTTGGTTTTTAATTGGTTTTACACCATTAGCAATAGCTGAAAATAGCCTACCAATTAAGGTGTTTTTCCTGGAGGTTTCAAATTGTCAATACAGTATGATCTATGCTTGATTATATTAGGTGCTGTGTGTGGGAGCAAGGCAGCGATTAAAAATATTTGACACCCTAACTGTAACTCCAGTTATCCCGAGACACCTCTGGCATATTCAGGGTTAATAATACTGGCATCAGACAGCTGTCTCTAACTGCCGCTCCTGTCTCTCTGCCTCTGGTAGCGGAGCGGTAGCAGCTTTGGAGTACACATCTGTTCATGCATTGATCCTCTCCCCGTTTGTGTCGATCTCCCCATCACACTCCCAACGTTCTCTCTCTCTCTGTGTTTTTATTGCTCTCTCTTGCTCTCTCTTGCTCTCTCTTGCTCTCTCTTGCTCTCTCTTGCTCTCTCTTGCTCTCTCTCGCTCTCTCTCGCTCTCTCTCGCTCTCTCTCGCTCTCTCTCGCTCTCTCTCGCTCTCTATCTTTTTAAGCACTGGCCTGGAATGTGATGATGTTGTGTCATTATTCAGGGTGGGAGAGGCTGTCTCCCCAAGGGCACTGGCCCCTAACTCGCACAGCATGACACTGTGAGTGTGTCTGAATGTGTGTGAGTGTGTGTGTGTTTAACGGTTTATCCCAGCTAGCCCAGATGCCCAGGCTAAATCCATCACCAGCGGTGCTGCGCAGCGAATGCTAAGCTGGAACATTTGGCACTGAGCTGAGGAGCAATAGGGAGGGAGGTGAACAAAAAAATACACAGTTTTTCTCGCAAACACAAGGCAGTGGAGGAAGTGGATTTTCAGAGGGACTCTCAGGGAAAGGGACAGGAGCACCTTCCCCTCTGAGCCTTTAGCGGGCTGGAGTGACCGTCCATCCGTCTGAAGGGATGGAACTGTGCGATGATGAACTAGGGGTCTTCACCGTCATCCAGTAAGTACTCTACTCTGGTCTGTTTGCTTCACAGCTATGCATTGTTGTCCTTCGTTATGCCTTGAATGATGTTCAGCTACTGTCTTGTTTGAACTACTAGGTAGAGTAATGGGGAGGTTAGTAGGCCCTCGGAGGGTGTGTGGTGGTGGAGACCAAACTGTCGTGCTGTATTCAGTAGAAATATAATTGTTTTTTCCTCACCTTACAGACAAAACACATTATTTCATGTGATTTTCCACATGTGAAATTATGTGATTTTCCACATGTGAAATAATGTGTTTCGTCTGTAAGGGGAGGAAAAAACGTATGTGTTTTTGGAAATGTTTCATGTGCAGTTTCATGTTATCACATGTTGCTTTACATGTTGTCACATGTTATCACATTAACTTCACATAAGATCACATGTTTTTGGAACACTTCACATGTGAAATTCATGTGGTTTTTCCCTACGGGTTTTCCCAAAATGTCAGGTTGTTGTGTTGGGTAGTGAAACTTCTGTTACCTGTGCCAAGATGGAGAATGTTCTGTTTTAGCCTTGAGTTTGATCTCATAGTGTTGCTGAGCTTTGAGAAAGATCACAGCAGTATTGAGTTGGATCTCATAGTGTTGCTGAGCTTTGAGAAAGATCACAGCAGTATTGAGTTGGATCTCATAGTGTTGCTGAGCTTTGAGAAAGATCACAGCAGTATTGAGTTGGATCTCATAGTGTTGCTGAGCTTTGAGAAAGATCACAGAAGTATTGAGTTGGATCTCATAGTGTTGCTGAGCTTTGAGAAAGGTCGCAGCACTATTCCACATGCTTTAGGTACACGTCTTTAGAACACAAACCAGAAAACAAAAATATGCACAACCCCAACCTCAACCGTCTCGAACCTCAGTCGAATGCACGTTGAATGCATTGTTAATCAAACGAATTAACAATCCATAAACCAATTAGCAATCCATAGGAAAGCAGCATATTTTCCAATGTTTTGTGGTATATTGACATTTGATATTTGAGCGGTAACAGTCAGCATGATGGTACAATCCAACCCCTCACTAGTCAATATGTCCCATATCAACAGTAGGTCTTTTAAATCTTGTTTAGAGCTATGCAGTGGCCATCTTTACCCAAAGCACTCTGCCTTTCCTGATCTGCATTATAAGTGGCTAATATTGATCAATGACACTGTCTATGCAGGCAGATGTCTGCATAGTCTCATGTAGCTCTGAGGGACTGCATACTGAAAGAAAGGAAGTTATTCTCAAGTAGAAGCTTAATAGTATGTAGTGTGAGGGGGATTGACGGGTGTTTTATCAAATTCTTAGTTTGAATATAATAGTTATGTTAAGGTTTTGGTTACATTGTTTTAAGGTTAAAGATGAGTTGGACACCTACAACAACCTATAGCAATGTTGCAGCATACAGAAAGACGGATGCTCTCTTCACCTAAGTCAGAGAGGAACAATGGCAGCAAGGTGTGTAAGTCCTACCTTGCTGCTTTTTTGGTCAATGAGAAATCTTCACGATTTTATTTCACCTTTTTTTTTTAGACCCAGGCTTGAAAGTCTTGAATTAATTGTATTCCGAGCTGCCACAGTACCACTGACCAGGTGGACTTACACAAGAATAGTCCATGTTTCTATAATGGTTGGAGTCATGGGGAGGAGTCACGGGACAAGAAGAGTTTGTTTCAATAGTGGGAGGGATCAGGGGACTAGAAGAGTCCATGTTTCTATGGTGGGACACCAGTGTTACACTAGTTTTTTCACCCTTATGTTATACTAGGGAAATTGAGTTTCCATAGCTAGGTCTGGCAGTAAAAATAGAAGTAGAATCAACAACCTCTGCGTAATCAAAACAGTTAGCCATTGTTATGTAACTGCCAGCTGAAAAGTACCAGTGGCCTGGCCCAGTGAGACACAGGTTCCGGCCCGCGTAGATGGAAACAGTAAAGTCTTAGTCTTTTGGGTAAAACACTGGGGTAAATACTGTATGGAAACATGTGGCACATTCTCAGCAATTGCGTAAGACGCAGAACTCAAAACCACAAGACTTGACGGCTTTGTAATTACAGTGCACACTTTCGTGATTACATCATGGCATTAGGGTTTAGCCCGCGCTTCGGAAGCATGGACAGGTTACAGGGTCAGGGTTGTGTTGGCTTGGGTTCAGAGAGGCAGCAGTTTTGAGTTAGATTTACAGTGAAGTCATAGGTAGAATCAAGGTTCCTCACATTGTTTAGATGAGAAACCGGTTGGTTTTGTTTACTATAAGAGGGATGTAACAATGTATAAAATGCTCGTTTTGCATCTCAAAGCAGGGCTTCGAGTTTGGAGCCAAAATGTAAGGGCATATGACATGAGATTTTCTCTGAAAATGGAATAACACTTTCCACTACTGTGTGTTTGTGTATATGAATATAGCATTTCTTGACCTTTTAGAGAATCCATTTTATCTTGTCTGCAAAGGTCATTGTATTTATAAAACTTTATAAAAATCTCAGAGCTACATACAGTACCAGTCAAAAGTTTGGACACACCTACTTATTCAGGGTTTTTCTTTATTGTAGAATAATAGTGAAGACCTCAAAACTATGAAATAACATATTGACTAACACATATGGAATCATGTAGTAACCAGCTTTGCACACTCTTGGCATTCTCTCAACCAGCTTCATGAGGTAGTCACCTGGAATGCATTTCAATTAACAAGTGTGCCTTGTTAATTTGTGGAATTTCTTTCCTCCTTAATGCGTTTGAACCAATCAGTTGTGTTGTGACAAGGTAGGGTTGGTATACAGAAGATAGCCCTATTTGGTAAAAGACGAAGTCTATATTATGGCAAGAACAGCTCAAATAAGCAAAGAGAAACAACAGTCCATAATTACTTTAAGACATGAAGGTCAGTCAATCAGGAAAGCATTGAGGAGGAGGTGTGATGGTGCTTTGCTGCTGACACTGTCAGTGATTTATTTAGAATTCAAGGCACACTTAACCATCATGGCTACTACAGCATTCTGCAGCGATACGCCATCCCATCTGGTTTGAGCTTAGTGGGACTATCATTTGTTTTTCAACAGGACAATGACCCAACACACCTCCAGGCTGTGTAAGGGCTATTTGACCAAGAAAGAGAGTGATGGAGTGCTGCATCAGATGACCTGGTCTCCACAATCACCCGACCTCAGCCCAATTGAGATGGTTTGGGATGAGTTGGACCGCAGAGTGAAGGAAAAGCAGCTAACAAGTGCTCAGCATATTTGGGAACTCCTTCAAGACTGTTGAGAGAGTGCCAATAGTGTGCAAAAGCTGTCATTAAGGCAAAGGGTGGCTACTTTGAAGAATCTCAAATATAAAATATATTTTGATTTGTTTAACACTTTTTTTGGTTACTACATGATTCCATATGTGTTATTCCATGTGTTATTTCATTGTTTTGATGTCTTCACTATTATTCTACAATGTAGAAAACTCCTTGAATGTGTATGTGTCCAAACGTTTGACTGGTACTGTATATTTGCATTGTCTAAGTTCATTGAAGGGATGAAATAGGAATATATAAATATGCTATAGATTATTGGAATAATTCCAAACCTTTGTCCCTATATTCAATTCAACCAGTGACATTTTTTGATGTTTCAAGAACATTATTCTTGTGACATATGGATACATCCGGTAGGATTGTGACTATAGGTTATATAATACGACCAAGAGCACAGAGTACAGGACACACCAGTGTTCTTGATCACATGACTTTGAAAAAGAGATTGCGAGATCGCACATCGTTGTGGAGGATTACAACGATTGGGTGAAGGGTCACTCCCCATGAAACATGTGGCCTAGAAACCAGATAAATGAAATGTGCGTGTGGGTATTGGAATTGTTTGTGAGGATATTTTAAAGGTGTGTTATGGCATTCACCAGCCAATTCTCTTTTTTCACTCCCCTCTACCATTGGTAGTTTCAACAGGAAATACAGGTATGTGATGACACATTGATAACTCCTAATAATTGATCATAAAACGTGTCTTCTAAAACGCGTTATACAGGAGGGCATTCAATAGACCCAACTGTTCAGTGCTGTCTCCAGACACGTGGATGTCTCCACAGAGCTGGCAGGCATCTATAGCGCTACATCCTGCATCCCGTAATCCCATGTCTGTCCGGCTCTGGAGCCTGGTGCATTATGGGATGCTGCTTTAGATGTCGCTGGGCCAGGCTGGCGGCCAAAGCGGTCAAGGCCGATTGGTTTACACCGCAGAGGCTTCCACTCTGAACACAGTAAGCATCTCTTTACCTCTATCTCCTCCCCCTGTTTGTGAACCGTCGTAGAGTCTGGACCTGACGCGGTTGAAACTGCTGACTACACATTGACCCTGCTGACCACTGAATCACTAGGGAGTGTTGACTCTCGCGGAACTGTCAATACTGTAGAGCTGGCTTACACAGACAGGCCGGGTTCACATTAGCCTGCTTGTCGCTTGTTAGCATGGAACGCTTTTGGTTGTCTATCCTACGGAGCTTGTTAGACCAGGTTTGCTAATCCAAAAGCTAACAAGGACAAGATACTGTTTTTTTTCCTGGTGTGGCGGCTGTATGTTTGACATAGCGGAAGTCATTTCAACATGGTGATTGCTGCTGGCAATAGGAAGGTGTTGGGAACATCTGACTCACTCATCATGCCCCAAAAAGAGAAGCGTTCCAGAGTTCATATGCCACAACAAATATTAACAAGTAGCCCCTGAAATGGCGGTTTTCCTTAAAAAAAAAAGCATCTCTATATACGTCACCAACAACATGATCATTTTAGAAGTGTGGCGTTAGACAAATACATGATGTACTCGCCTACATTCCCGTGATACTGTGTGTACTCTCATCAGCCAATCATAGTCTTCTCCGTCCCTCATGGACGCAATAAGAGCGCCCATTACAGTTCCCGTGATAAGTAGAATATAGAACAGATTGAGATGAATGAAGTTGGGTGAACACTGAATCCACACAATGGCAAGCAGATGGGTTCCTGTGTCCCGTGATAATAATCTGACAGTAAGAGGGTGTTTAGCATCTATGTCAGCCTCACGGATGGAGTCAACAGCGTAAATGGGTCTACAACTTACGCTAAGTGGGGATTTACAGTGTCAATCTACAAAAGGCTCCTGATGTTTGCAAACCACCAGAGATCTTTTCATAAGGCAGAGCAGACCATGTTTAGTCTGGTTCTCACAGACAGATCATGGATAATATGGCCTCATTTGCCACCAATAAACCAGACCGAAGGTTAAACTCTTGACTTTCTGATCCAGCTTCTCCGCAGCTGTTTTCAGTGGGTTTCAATGTGCAGCCATGAATGGATCAGGATCGAAAAGAGGAGCATGTTCCAATACTAGCATACTGAACTCTTCTCTGGCTCAAAAAGATGGTGTTTTTTTGGGGCTGTATTCCAATTCATCGCTATCAAATGGGTCCAGCATAAATCTGTCCTTGACTAAGATTTGAATAAAGACATCAAAAAACATTGTTTGGAGAACCAGCCCCTAGTGTAGAATGCAAAATGAAGTGCTCTCAAGGGGAGAGCTGACATGCAGAAAGAGCACCGCCAACTGGCTCTGAATACAGAGCATGTTTGTATACAGAATTACAATGTCTGACATTCAGATTCTGTTCTGGGGTCAGCATGTAGAGAGAGTGTCCACATGTTTAGTAAGGCATTGGTCTGACATACAACATGTCTCAGAGTCTGTCTCCATGCATTTAGAATTAGTGTGTGTGTGTGTGTGTATGTGTTCATGCTTCCGTCCGTGTGTGAGCGTGTGTGTGTGTGTGTGTGTGTGTGTGTGTTCCCTCCCTTCCTCTGCAGTGGTTCTGAATGTGGGGTGGCAAACAGACTGTGAGGCGGTGATAAATGGCTGTGACTCTGTAGTATCTAAACGTGCCACATGGAGCTCTGCTATTGACGAGGCCATTTAGTATTCTGACAGCAACCGTATGTCGCTGATCTGCCCTTATTGCTGTTACAGACCACATGAGTCGGGGGGGGGGGGAGAGAGAGAAGGCCCTGAATGCCGGTAATCCATTAAAATATATACTATTCATTTAAAATATATACTTTCCCTTCAAGAAGGAAATGCACAGAGTAATAGCCTTCACTTGACTATACTGCAAGTCAGGATCACAAGCTTTTTGTTCCCTGCAGGTATAATTTATTGATGTGCATTTTCTTGAAAAGAGAGATAAGAGAGCTAGCGAGAGGAAAGTGATTCTTTCTTTCAAGACAGGTAGAGGTTTTTAGTGTTATGATGTGTTTGGACTATCAATCCACAGAGAGTTAGACACGAGGCCATAACTGGTACTGAAACGTAACAGTGTAACAGTATAGCCTATTTCTGTAGGTTTTTGTAACTTGAAATGGTCTTCTCGATAGCCTTCAATTGCAATCAAAACATTCCTTCCGTTAGACAGCCTTGCTAGTGTTAATATATTCACGTGCTCTGGACTCAGACATATGAGCATATTGTTGTGCTCAGACAGAAGTAATGACGTACATGAGCTTTGCGGTCACGGGCCTATTCTTCAGCCCATTCAGCATTATATTACTGTAAAGTTGCTGACTGCTCAGATTCTGTCAAAGACAGGTGAGTTGGTCTTGAATGGAGCATCAGATCTCTCCAGGTAGACAGGTTGCCTCCCACATTTAACCATGTTCCAGTGTGC
Source organism: Thymallus thymallus (assembly GCA_023634145.1). Taxonomy (NCBI): domain Eukaryota; kingdom Metazoa; phylum Chordata; class Actinopteri; order Salmoniformes; family Salmonidae; genus Thymallus; species Thymallus thymallus. The sequence continues at coordinate 10,690,128 of CM042419.1, forward strand.
TGTACACGTGTGCACAGGTACAATCGTTGGTTGGGCTAGGTGGAAATGGAGGCGCAGGAAATCCGTCCAGAGCCTTATCCGTTTGTGCCCTGGCGTAAACTTCCTCACCAGACAAGAAATTGCTAGGTAGCTAGTTGGCGCTTGGGGAGGATATTTTCAAGTCTGGCTGTAGTAAGTCTGGCTGTAGTAAGTCTGGCTGTAGTAAGTCTGGCTGTAGTAAGTCTGGCTGTAGTAAGTCTGGCTGTAGTAAGTCTGGCTGGCTGTAGTAAGTCTGGCTGGCTGTAGTAAGTCTGGCTGGCTGTAGTAAGTCTGGCTGGCTGTAGTAAGTCTGGCTGGCTGTAGTAAGTCTGGCTGGCTGTAGTAAGTCTGGCTGGCTGTAGTAAGTCTGGCTGGCTGTAGTAAGTCTGGCTGGCTGTAGTAAGTCTGGCTGGCTGTAGTAAGTCTGGCTGTAGTAAGTCTGGCTGTAGTAAGTCTGGCTGTAGTAAGTCTGGCTGTAGTAAGTCTGGCTGTAGTAAGTTTGGCTGTAGTAAGTCTGGCTGTAGTAAGTCTGGCTGTAGTAAGTCTGCATTGTCTGTCTCTGTCATGTTTTCAATGGGATTGTTTTTCAAGAGCACAATTCCCACTCTAATTTTAAATCCCGCCTACCCAAAGTCATGATTTGTTGGGAGTTGTTTTTCTGAAGAGCAGAGTTTTTTTTTTTTATGCCGTTTGGAAGTGGCCCAGAAAACCCACCAAGTTACCCAGAACAAGTGCTGTTGCTCTAGGTCTGGTATTTCCCAGACTACATGAGATCCTTCTCCTTATATCTGTCAGGGGACCAGAGAATCCCCCCCCCCCCTCTTTCTTTCTCCCCTCTCTCCATCGCCTTCCCTATCTTCCTTCCTCCATCCATCCATCCCTCCATCTCTCAGGAGGGAATGGCTGCAGTGTTGTCTGGGGGATTAGGCAGCAGGCTTCCTGATAAGGAGAGAGAAATTGCTGCTTGGATTACGGGAGATGTGGAGTGCAAATCTATTATCTTATTGTTTAGACAGGACACAGAAGGCAGGCATGCACTTTATCCCTAATAATTACTGCAGGGTCTTCAGAGAATCCAGAAAAAAGGGTTCCAAAAGGGTTCTTTGGCTGTCCCCATAAGATAACCCTTTTTGGTTCCAGGTAGAACCCTTTTTGGTTCCAGGTAGAACCCTTTTTGGTTCCAGGTAGAACCCTTTTTGGTTCCAGGTAGAACCCTTTTTGGTTCCAGGTAGAACCCTTTTTGGTTCCAGGTAGAACCCTTTTTGGTTCCAGGTAGAACCCTTTTTGGTTCCAGGTAGAACCCTTCTTTTTGGTTCCAGGTAGAACCCTTCTTTTTGGTTCCAGGTAGAACCCTTCTTTTTGGTTCCAGGTAGAACCCTTCTTTTTGGTTCCAGGTAGAACCCTCTGTGGAAAGGGATCTACATTGAACCTGGAACCAATAAGGGTTCTCCTATGGGGACAGTCGAATAACCCTTTTAGGTTCTAGATAGCACCTACCATAGCTGCGGTAAATGCACTGGGCCTTTAGTAGTCCTGTATTAGCGGACCGATATAGCCGTCTGTAGTAACCCCTACCCTCAAACATCTTCCCACGGCTAGGACTACTACTACCACCACTATTATGACTACTAAAAAGGGCTTTATAAATCAATGTGATTGATTTGACTGCAACTGTAGCCTGGTCCCAGATCTATTTGTGCTGTCTTGCCAACTCCTATGGTCATTGTCATGCCAAACATTTAGCTATTTACACAGTCACCCAAACAGATCTGGCCCCAGGCTACTAATACAGCTGCTGCTACTACTTTGGTGGACTTCGCTGTATAGTTGTTCTGGAAGAAATTCTAAATATATTGTTACCGTAAGGTTTAGAGAGCAAAGCAGTTACTCCCACTACACAATCTATTATGTACTGTTGATGATCCAACGCCAAAGAAACCAGTTAGTTAATGGAGAATTGGTACCTCACAGTACCCATCGCAGTTCCTCTGTGTAGAGTTAGGTTGTGCCCCAAATAGCACCCTATTCCCTACAGTACAACTTGTACAGGACACTTCAGTATAAATCACGTCATGTTAATAATTAAGCTCAATAATCACAAGATGGAGAGATACGTCATATGTACACTAGGTGAGAGAGCGCTGCCAGACACTCATGTAAGAGCAGAGACAAGTCGTCACTGATGACGAATTAGCCACATGACATTGTGTTGATTCCTTTGTTAACATTTATTATCAGCACTGCTCTTTAATTAAATGGCACTCTAAAGTCACACTCTGTAGGATGGTCATACTGTAACATCCAAAGAGTCGACCACCAACAATGTTGGAAATGCAAACCCCGACGATATTTTCACATGCAAATAGCACTTGACAACAAAAACATAGGAAAATAGATCCTTTTATCCTGTAGTTGTGATACGTTCATACAGATCCTATTAGGGTATGCAGACATCATATTATATTTCCTTAATTGAAATGACTGGAAAGCTTACAGACTGTGTCTTTTAAATGTGGTTTTCAATACACCCATTTGGAGGGAGAAGAACTGACAGACTATGGATAAGAGGCAGGAGCTTGGGCGTTGTTACATAATACTGGTAAAGCCTCTGTCAATCACATGAGACACATTTATAAAGTCATCCTAATCAAACAATAGATGTCTCGTTAAGAAATGTTCCAAGTCTCTTTGGCATTTCAATACCCCCACATGAAAAAAATATTCACAAAAGGAACAGTATTTTGTTGCAGCTGACGTAGTACAATAGTTCATCTTGTGGTTGTTATTTTATCGCTCATATTATTGAATTATATTACAATCAAAGTGTAGCTATCTGACCTGGGACCGTATCCTCAAAGCGTCTGAGAGTAGGACTGCTGATTTTAGGATCAGGTCCATATAATGTTATTCATTATGACATCAAATGTGAAACTGATCCAAGATCAGCACTCCTACTCTGAGAGGCCGTGTTAATTTGTATTGCTATAACCTTCCTAGGACTACTGCTTCAACTACATACGATCCCTGTGTGTCTGAACTGGTAGAATTCATAGTGCTATATAACCTTGCATGCATATTGCACCAGACATACAAGAATATCCAGGTCTTACAACATCTAACTCTTTTCCCAGGCCCAGAGCTGTTTCAACTTATGTTCAGTTTACACCATTCTGGACCATTCCCTGGGTCACAAGGAGAATACCAAAGCAAAATGCTAAAGTTGTTTTTAATAAAACACACACAGTCTCCCGTTGTGACCTTGTGTATATTGGTTTCCCCCCGTGGACAATGTAGCCAATCACGTCTTCCTTAGGACAGTGTAGTCAATCAGGTCTTCCTTAGGACAGTGTAGCCAATCACGTCTTATCTCCCTTTAACACAAAGCATCATTGACGTTCTATCTAGACGAGCACCGCTGAGCACGTCCCTTGGCCTATACGGTTTAGAATCAGTGCAGGCGGTCTATTAAACCAAACCCAGGGCTTAGTGCTAGAAGGTCTCTTGTGTCTTGTGTAACTTTGATGTAGAGGCTCTTGGCTTCCTGTATGGTTTGATTCTTTGGATCGCAGAAGTTCCTATTGGAATCTACTTGACACTCTCGGTGTTGCCTATGTTTGAAAAGATAGGAACAGGCTACAGATGAAAGAGTTTTACGCTTCAGGCTCGTCTTTGAGATGGGTTGTCACAGCGACCGCTGGAGACAGCGCTCAAACACAGGTAGAGCTCTTTAGGAAACGCCCGGGCTCTTCATTAAAAATGTATGTGACATAAAAGAGCCTCTCTCTCCCACATCAAAGCTGTCTTCTCCACTGCCTGACTGTTTTTCGAAAAGGGGCGCTCTGTTCTCATTGAGCCTTTGATTCATGGGGGGTGACGCAGAGAACGGCATAAAGCGTTGAGCCGTCAACCTCCATGGGATGAAGTAAGGGTTCTTCAGCCTTGTTTCCAGGAGCAGAGATTAAAGTTCAGCAAGTGCTTGGATCTCTTGGCGTAACCAACCACGGACACTTCCTATGAAGTCACTTTGACCATAGACTCACTGTAGACTCCCATACAGGTGTGTGATCAGTTTGACCTTGTTGAAAGTATCCCCAGGTCAAAACAAGGTGTTTTAAACACTATACAGGTCTGGGATCAGTTTGAACATGTTAACATCGCTTGTGTTGACTGTGGCTGGAGAATATACACTGACCCCAGGGCAGTGGTGGGTGTGTGTTCTGGTGCTGAGGAGATGAGCTGTGTAAAGGAGCTGCTTATATAACTGACACATAAAGGCAGAGTAGGAGTGCTAATCTAGGATCAGTTATGTATTTTAGATCATAATGAATAAGACGATATGGACGGGGCACCTGATCGGCGCTTTGAGACGCTTCATGAATACTGACCTTCAATTCTACTTAGGGGTAAAAGTAGATAACATCTTTGGGCGACCCAACTAAATTCACATAGAAATATGAGTTATAGATAGGTCATTCTCATTGAACGCAAGTCTAAGAAGAGGTAGATCTGTTAAATGTACGCTATTTCTATGCATCACGTTTTTAAGTTTTGGTTTTGTGCTCCAGCTTCAAACAGCTGAAAATACAATATTTTTGGTTATTGAAAATATATTTCACAGCGGTCTAGATGGTGCAATAATTCACTACATTATACTTGCTTGTTTTGTCACATAAACTGAAATTAGGTGAACTATTAGAATTATAGCAACCAGGAAATAGCGAAGCGATTTCTGCCTAGTGCATCTTAAAAAATAATGTATGGGCCGAATAATGGAATTACAGAATCCCTATTAATTTCATGAAAAGCTGTGAAACGATCCAACATGTTTCTGATAGTATTTCAGTTAATCTTCGATGCATATTTGATTGAAAATGAAATACTGTGATATTTTATGTTGTTGGAAGAAATAGCGCGTTTAGGCTACACAACAGGTCCCTAAGCGCGTATTCACATTCTCAAGATGCTGAAAGAAAGAGATAATATTTCTCCACTCCGGTTCACAAAACAAAATTAACATTCTGCCACAGTTAATATTATAATAGGCTACGTGTGAGGCATACAATCAGTGTCCAGACATTTACTATTCCAACTATTAGGCTCCTTCAATTCCAGCTTCCATACATTGCCATTTGATAAAGGCAAAGAGACCACTTACAAAACAACAAACTGTTATGAATGGCATTCTGTGATTGTAATTCATTAGACCTACACAAGTCTTCTAACTTGAATTGATGCTATACTGCTGCAGGCTCAGTGGAGCGTATTCCACAAGTTTTCAAGTCTATTCGCTAATTTTTCAAGCGACCCACATGTGGCAATGATAAATAGTGTAATAGCCTACAGTTTTTTTTTGGAGTCTATGTTTTATTGTGATAGAATCATAGTTTTACTTGTATGGGTTACCCCATTATGTATTTAGCCTGTACTCCATACGGGACCGTTCCCCTGATTCTCCCCTGAACAGGATGACCCAGTACATAGCATCAGAAACAGATATACTCTACACTATTAGTTAATACAGTGCATTTGGAAATTATTTAGACCCCTTGACCTTTTACATATTTTGTTACGTTACAGCCTTATTCTAAAATGTATACAAATTTTGAAATAAATCTCATACATTTACACACAATACCCCATAATGACAAAGCAAAAAAACAGGTTTTTAGACATTTTAGCCAATGTGTAATATATAAAAATGGAAATATCATATTTACATAAGTACCCTTTACTCAGCACTTTGTTGAAGCACCTTTGGCAGCGGTTACAGCCTTGAGTCTTCTTGTATGACGCTACAAGCTTGGCACACCTGTTTTTGGAGAGTTTCTCCCATTTATTCTCTGCAGATCCTATCAAGCTCTGTCAGGTATGGATGGGGAGTGTCGCTGCACAGCTGTTTTCAAGTCTCTCCAGGGATGTTCGATCGGGTTCAAGCCAAGGCTCTGGCTGGACCCATCAAGGACATTCAGAGACTTGTCCCGAAGCCACTCCTGCGTTGTCTTGGCTGTGTGCTTAGGGTTGTTGTTGTCCCCATTCTGAGGTCCTGAGAGCTCTTGAGCAGGTTTTCATCAAGGATCTCTCTGTACTTTGCTCCGTTCATCTTTCCCTCGATCCTGACTAGTGTCCCAGTCCCTGCTGCTGAAAAACATCCCCACAGCATGATGCTGCCACCACCATGCTTCACCGTAGGTATGGTGCCATGTTTCCTCCAGGTGTGATGCTTGACATTCAGGCCAAAGAGTTCAATCTTGGTTTCATCAGACCAGAGAATCTTGTTTCTCATGGTCTGAGAGTCCTTTACGTGCCTTTTGGAAAACCCCAAACTGGCTGTCGTGCCATTTACTGAGAAGTGGCTTATGTCTGGCCACTCTACCATAAAGGCCTGATTGGTGGAGTGCTGCAGAGATGGTTGTCCTTCTGGAAGGTTCTCCCATCTCCACCGAAGAACTCTTGGAGCTCTGTCAGAGTGACCATCAGATTTTTGGTCACCTACCTGACCAAGGTCCTTCTCCTCTGATCACTCAGTTTGGCCAGGCAGCCAGCTCTAGTAAGGGTCTTGGTGGTTCCAAACTTCTTCCATGTAAGAATGATGAAGCCACTGTGTTCTTGGGGACCTTCAATGCTGCAGAAATGTTTTGGTACCCGTCCCCAGGCCTCGACACGATCCTGTCTCTGAGCTCTACGGACAATTCCGTCGACCTCATGGCTTGGTTTTTGCTCTGACATGCACTGTCAACTGTGGGACCTTATATAGACACGTGTGTGCCTTTCCAAATCATGACCAATCAATTTAATTTACTGCAGGTGGACTCCAATCAAGTTACAGAAACATCTCAAGAATCATCAATTCCAACATGATGCACCTGAGCTCAATTTCAAGTCACATAGCAAAGGGTCTGAATACTTATGTAAATATGGTATTTCTTTTTTTTTTATATACATCTGCAAAGTTTCAAAAAACCTGTTTTCACTTTGTCATTATGGGGTATTGTGTGTAGATTGATGAGGGAAACAAATATTTAATACATTTTAGAATAAGGCTGTAACGTAACAAAATGTGGAAAAAGTCCAAATCACATTTTATTGGTCACATACACAATTTTAGCAGGTGTTATTGCAGGTGTAGCGAAATGCTTGTGTTCCTAGCTCCAACAGTGCAGTAATATCTAACAAGACACAACAATACACACAAATCTATAAGTAAAAGAATGGAAAGAATAAATATATAAATATTAGAGCGAGCAATGTCGGAGTGGCATTGACTAAAATACAGTAGAATAGAATACAGTATATACATATGAAATGAGTATGTAAACATTATTAAAGTGACTAGTGTTCCATTATTAAAGTAGCCAGTCATTCCATATCTATGTACATTGGGCAGCAGCCTCTAAAATGCAGAGTTTATTAACCGGGTAGCCGGCTACTGATGGCGATTTAACAGTCAAGGGGTCTGAATACTTTCCGAGTGCACTGTTTCATAAGGAAATCAATCAATAGAAATAAATTAATTAGTCCCTAATATATGGATTTCACATGACTGGGCAGGGGCACAGCCATGGGTGGTCCTGGGAAGGGCATAGGCCCACCCACTTGGGAGCCAGGCCCAGCGAATCAGAATTAGTTTTACAGACAGAAATCCTCCTCAGTTTCATCAGCTGTCCGGGTGGCTGGTCTCGGATGTGGAGGTCCTGGGCTGGCGTGGTTACACGTGGTCTGCAGTTGAGAGGCTGGTTGGATGTACTGCCAAATTCTGTAAAATGACTTTGGAGGTGGCTTATGGTAGAGACATTAACATTATATTCTCTGGCAACAGTTCTGGTGGACATTCCTGCAGTCAATGCCAATTGCACGCTCCCTCAAAACTTCTGTGGCACTGTGTTGTGACAAAACTGCACATTTTAGAGTGGCCCTTTATTGTCCCCAGCACAAGGTGCATCTGTGTAATGATTATGCTGTTTAATCAGCTTATTGATATGCCACACCTGTCAGGTGAATGGATTATCTTGGCAAAGGAGAAATGCTCACGAACAGGGATGTAAACAAATTTGTACACAAACATTTGAGAGAAATAAGCTTTTTGTTCGTATGGAACATTTTTCGGGAATCTTTTATTTCAGCTCATGAGACATGGTTCAGTATAGTAATAAGAGGATATAGGCGAAAAGGAATGATAAAAAAACTAAATAATATAGTGTAATAAAGTATACCTATTAGAACAATATAATTTAACAGAAGGCTAGCCTGGCTAGACTGAATATATGTGCTATCATGCCAAAATTCTTTGTCATGCCAAATTGGCATGACAATTCCATAAGGAGTTGGCATGAGTGCAGAAACAGACACCCAGGCTAAAAAGCAGTAAAACCGTGACCAAAATACCACAGCAACAATCAGAGCAGAACTGAACAGACTTGCCTTTTGGTTGTGCTGCGTTGGGTTTGTGTGTTGAATTGTATTACATGGTACGGTAAATAGACTTAGGCTGTTTTGCATTCGATAACAGTGTGTTGCTGCTGAGAGGCACATTCGTATGGCTGCCATGTTCTGTCCTTGGCCCCCGCGGGCTCACTCACAGAAGGTAGAGCATCCTGTTGCTCCCTGAACCATCTGCAAGACCACCGTCACTGCTTCAGGTCAAAGGGCGAATGAGGATGGGTCCTAATGGGAGAGAGAGTGAGAGAGAGTGAGAGAGAGTGAGAGAGAGTGAGAGAGAGTGTGAGAGAGAGAGCAGTAGACGTACATAAAATGCATACAAGGAGTAATTACACAAACCGCAAACAGTCCTAACAGCTTTATCTAGGCTCATATGTAACTACATATATTTCTGAGACTCATCAAAGAGTGGTCAGGCATAGCTCTGTTTCAGGTTTGTAATTAGATGAAAGTTAGCAGGGTACTGGTGTTCTTTCTATATGGCAGTGTGGTATTGTGTGATGGCTGAACCAGAGAGACAGGGTCCTGCTCCCGCCAGCCTCCCTCCCTCATTCTGCAGAGTCAGCGCCTCACTCACTCACTCACTCACTCACTCACTCACTCACTCACTCACTCACTCACTCTCACACTTCTGTAAAGGAGTGAAGACCAGGGGGACGGATGGCTCCTCTCTTCTCCGCGGAGGACGTGTGAGTGCTGGGAGCATCTGTCATGTGATTTACGTCCCTCCTCCTTTTCTTCCCCTGCCTCTCTCACTCCTCCATCCCCCCTCCTCCTCCTCATCCCCTCCCTCTCCTTTTTTGCTGGCTTCTTTATTCTCCATATAGCTCCGGACCGGCACAATCTTCCAGCTCAGCTGAGATGGAGACCACACAGAGAGGGCTCAGCGTTGCCCACCGCGGCCAGGGGGAGAGAGGGGTAGAGCGGACTGGCTAGTCAGAGGGAGGTCCTTCACTGGTCCACCCTATACCCTCTCTCAAGGGCATTACTCTGGATAGGAGACAGGACAGGTCTTAAGGCTTTGCGCTTTCAGCAAGGAACGACACTTCTGCTCGTTGGACTTCTTCAATGTTTTAGCTCCGTTCCTTACAGAATACTGATTATGGAGTTTGTGTGAACTTGGTTTTCCCTACTCTGGGTGTGAATCTGGATCTAATCGCCATCTGGAGTGGCTGAGTTTTTACAGCCGTAACCCGAACGCATGGACGTCTTTGGTTTGGCGAAGATGGCAAAGCTGTCAGGGTGAGTGTGTGTGTGTACCGTACTGGGACAACGGGAAAAGAAGCGAGCTTGCAGGGAGGGGGCGGGGATTGTCTCTGCATGGGAACAAGGAGTGTGCGACGAATGAGCGAGCAGTCTGTTGAGCGAGCAGTCTGAGTGTGGACTGCAACATGAGCAGTGAGTCAGGACTCAGGCCAAGGCTTTGTGGCTGATCCAAAAAGTTCTGAGAGAGCTGGGCCACTGTGTTTGGATAGTTAGATATGTTGCAAGAGAGAGTTCGACACAGAGAGTGAGAGAGTGAGAGAGAGAGAGATTCCGTAAGTAGAATGTTGTTGTAATGATGAATAGCTCAGTGGACAATTCTTCCTGATATCTGTGACTTTACACTCCAGCCCAAACAGTGCCTGTAGCAAACACTGTAACACAATCACACACACAGACGTTGGAATGATCCCTCACTTGAGTGGGGTCGCAACACTAAACCCACTAACCATGGCTCAAAACAAATCTTTTAAACCTCAGCACACAGAGATAGGCCTACAGCTAGAATGAATAGTTCTCTCGTATGAAGTAGTGGGAGTGTCTGGCTTAGCTCGGCACCTCAAGTTTGTAGAGGCCCGGAATCTTCTGGGTTCCTTCGAGGGATTCCTTTTAGAGAGATTAGGCAGCTCGTTGGATCTAGTTGGGGCTGTTATTGGCTGGAAAAGTTGGTTTTGTCTATGCTTACTGATATCTCTGGTTTCATCGATTGGTTTCTCCCGGCTGGCTGCCTCTGATTTCTATATTCAAACATATGTGTGAAGCTGCTTGCACCTTTGCTGGTTTCATCGACTGTTGAAAGAGAGAGAGAGAGAGAGCCAGAGAGCGCTACAGGAGGTCCTTCCTGCCGGCGGCTATTAGACTATAAAATGCCTCGCCGGGGTGCCGTGCCGTCGGCAACATAGATCTGGAACTGTTGGGGTGCTAGGACCTAGTTTAACAATTATGCATCCATCCGTGAGTAACTCTGGTCCGTCAGCACTCATTCACTCAGGACCTACTTATTCATGCAGGTCTGTATATACATACTCATGTACAGTTGTTATATTATATCACATGCAATATTGTAAGTAATTATTGGACTTAACCTACGTAGGCATTCACTCAGGAATGCATATTAGTATCCTGCCAGTTGCACCTTTTCTCCATTGCTTTTAGTATATCGAATGTGCAATACGTGCAGTTGTCTGTAATTAAATCCTGTGCACTAAGGACTGTATTTTAAGGGAATTACTATTATTACCCCAAATGATATCATACACACATTTAGCTATTAAAGTATCTCTTCCTGTCATTTACCTGTACAGTTTGTGTAAACATGCAAGTATTCACTTATCTGTAAATATAACTGTATACCTAACTGTACAGCTAATTTAACCATGCAAAATTTTCCCTTACCTGTTCATTTACCCAGTCTGTCTATTAAGTAAACTATTATTACCCTCTCTCATATCATACGCATTTTTGACTACTGAAGTATTTCTCTGCCATCGACCTGTATAGTATAGTTAACCATCCAACATCCACCAATGTATAGTGTACATATTCAGCCAATCACTCATACTATGCAATGTCTATTTTTATAGCTTTTTTTTGCACTCCAGATATCTTGTATTTCTATACTTTTTCATACTGCCGCTCTATGTATCATGTACCGTGTATCTGTCTTTTGTGTACTTTCGTTGTGGCATTTTGCACCTGCCCTGTGTTTTGTTGTAGCTGCTTGACAATGAAATTTCCCCCCCGGGGGATCAATAAAGTACCTATCTATCTATCTATCTATCTATCTATTATTCTATGAATTCTCAGAGCAAGGTGCAAGCAGCATCACACACATGTTTGAATATAGAATTCAGAGAGGCAGTCAGTCGGGAGAAACCAATCGGTTCGCGCGGGCAGACCAGCCTGAACGGGCTCTCCAAGCAACCCTTAAAGTTGCACGATTTTCTTGATTTGAGTCGCGCTAATCCTCCTATGGGATTTTGGCGGGTGATCACCACTGCACACATGACCCCCGCTTACAAGGTGAAATCACTGCGGCATGTCTCACTCCGTCCACGTGTCTGTCAGTCAGTCCGCGAGAGGAAAGGGAGAGAGAGAAAGGAAGAACAAATGATAGAGAAAAACATAAATACACAACAGTGATCCACAATACGGCCTTGTGTTATGAAAGAAAAGATTGAGGGATTTCAAGAGGAGGTTGTTGCTCCTGGAGCTCTGAGTAGGGACATTGTAAAGACACACACATGTTGTGTGCAGAGCCGGTCCTGACCTCCCTGGGGCCCTAAGCAAAATTCTGCTAAGGGGCCCTTCTACCTGACCCGTGAGCCATGTAAACCATTTGCCATTGCCACACCATCACACCTGACACCCCAGTGCTCCCACTACAATCCTCCCTCCTTTTAAAACAGTTTGCTCCATCTGTCGGCCTAAGAATAAGTAGACCTATACAGAACAGAAAGAGGTATAAACAAACAATATTTATTGAATCCTGTGTAGCTCAGTTGGAAGAGCATGGCGCTTGCAACGCCAGGGTTGTGGGTTTGATTCCCACTGGAAAAAAATTATAATATACGCACTCACTACTGTAAGTCTATTATTTTTTGCCTTTTGCCAAGCAACAAGAAGGAAACTGTTTGATTCTCCCGCCCACCTTCCGGTGATAGAGTAACAAAGAGTTAGCAACCTTCTCTGACAAATCATGATCTCGAGGAGGTGGAGCTCCAAAGCATCGATTGAAACTAGAAAGTAATCTTCAGCCAAGGAAATTAAGTCCACTGCTTGGAACCAATCAGTATGCTTTTCTTGTTTTTAGCGGAAGCAACATTCGTCTCGGCGGAAGCAACCTGCACCAAGTCTTAAACCTTTCATCATGTGGTGTTGAAGAGACAAATTCGGCCGAGAACGAGACTAGTTTTTCAAAATAATAGCCTGTATATACAGAGGATTAATCATACAGCATTTCTAATGTATGGTTACACTGAAGAGACCAAGCACATCTTCTCTCCCCTCCTCTCCTCGCCTCCATTTATCACAAGCGTCCCCCAGATCAATTATGGAAATAAAGCGAGCAAACAACCTTTTTTTTTTTTTTTTCAATTTAAATTCTAGCTTACGCCGCTCTGGCAAGAAAATAAATTGGCTTTCAGGGAGAGTGCGCTGGCTAACCACTTACAAGGTGATTTGCACCAAGCGACTGAAGGGAACAGAACACAAGTCCTCTGGTTAGTTTGAGATGTTTGGCCTTTTATTTTAATTTTTTTACGTTTTGACAGCAGTTTGTGTCAAAGTAATTGTCATATTTCTGGCCGATCCCAACATGCTCTTCGATAGCGCCTTTTAGCAGATGCTATTTCCATCTGCTCTCTGTTTTTACTTTCCATGCATTTGTGCAGTGGAGCGTGGAGGGGAGAGTGCAGCGTTTCTGCTGATCAACTTAGTTATCCTGTTTGGGGAAAATGTAGAATGTTTTTAATGTTGACCTTCACGTTTCAATTTGGGGGCTTTACAGTTAAGTGGGTGTTATCAGTTTCTATGTTAGATTACAACCACAACCTTCAATTCTGAGGATATTCAGGTAGCTTTTTTAATAATATATACCTTCTTGTTTTAGAGTACATAGAAAGTGCCTCTCTGAGTGGTGGGCTAAAGTAGGATTTATAAATAATAATAACAATATATTTGCACTCTGTGCTCAACCAACCTGGCCTCAGGGCAGTTTGTAAGATTTAGTGCGTACATTTATTTCCATCCATTTAGTATGATATATTACGTTAAGTTACACTATGAATGGAATAGTGGTCGTACAATATGATACAAATTAGATAAATTATAGTATCGTATGTCTGACCCGGTCGTACAATACCTACCATATCTCCTTGCCCGTCCAAATAAAATATTGAAATGTTGATCATTTATTTGACCGAGACTCGCGACGAACGAACGACTCCTCAATCTCAGTTAAAATAACAGAGCGAGTGAAACAGCGCCCCTCTGATCTGTCTGGACCAAAAGAGTATGACATATCATACTATTTCTAGCCAGACAGCATCAGATACATGGGCTACAAATAGAGGGGCGCTGTTTCACTCGCTCGGATACTTTCTCCGGTGATATAGTTTCAGCAGAGAGGAAGAGGGTTCACTCACAATCTGTCCACTATAAACCCAATAAGTTTCTATTGGAATAATGCCTTCCCGCATTTGGAACAAATACATTGTTAGGGCGGAGACATGAGCATCTCATCATTATGTACAGATCTCTGGTTTCAGCCTCTTGGCGAATTGGAAAGCAAAGTTGGCGGGTGCACAGTGCACTGTTAGGATGATGGGTTGCCGTAAAGTAAATGGATGTTTCGCCAAAATTATATAATTACTCCGGTCTAAATAAAATCATTCAAAATACTTTACCAGTGAGCATTAGCCACAGAGGATCATTAGCTTATAAAAAAAAAACTGTTGATTGTTTTAAATCACAAGTGTTTGGGAATCCGGCAATTTGGGTTGTGTGCGTGGCAATATACTGGATATACAGTTGGTATACAGTCGGAAGTTTACATACACCTTAGCCAAATACATTACATTTAAACTCAGTTTTTCACAATTCCTGACATTTAATCCTAGTAAAAATTCCCTGTCTTAGGTCAGTTAGGATCACCACTTTTTTTAAGAATGTGAAATGTCAGAATCATAGTAGAGAGAATTATTTATTTCAGCTTTTATTTCTTTCATCACATTCCCAGTGGGTCAGAAGTTTATATACACTCAATTAGTATTTGGTAGCATTGCCTTTAAATTGTTTAACTTGTGTCAAATGTTTCAGGTAGTCTTCCACAAGCTTCCACAATAAGTTGGGTGAATTTTGGCCCATTCCTCCTGACAGAACTGATGTAACCGAGTCAGGTTTGTAGGCCTCCTTGCTCGCACACACTTTTTCAGTTCTGCCCACAAATTTTCTATAGGATTGAGGTCAGGGCTTTGTGATGGCCACTCCAATACCTTGACTTTGTTGTCCTTAAGCCATTTTGCCACAACTTTGGAAGTATGCTTGGGGTCATTGTCCATTTGGAAGACCCATTTGCAACCAAGCTTTAACTTCCTGACTGATTTCTTGAGATGTTACTTCAATATATCCACATAATTTTCCTTCCTCATGATGCCATCTATTTTGTGAAGTGCACCAGTCCCTCCTGCAGCAAAGCACCCCCACAACATGATGCTGTCACCCCCGTGCTTCACGGTTAGGATGGTGTTCATCGGCTTGCAAGCCTCCCCCTTTTTCCTCCAAACATAACGACGGTCATTATGGCCAAACGTTCTATATTTGTTTCATCAGACCAGAGGACATTTCTCCAAAAAGTACAATCTTTGTCCCCATGTGCAGTTGCAAACCATCTGGCTTTTTTATGGCGGTTTTGAAGCAGTGGCTTCTTCCTTGCTGAGGGCCTTTCAGGTTATGTTGATATAGGACTCGTTTTACTGTGGATATACAGTGGGGAGAACAAGTATTTGATACACTGCCGATTTTGCAGGTTTTCCTACTTACAAAGCATGTAGAGGTCTGTAATTTTTATCGTAGGTACACTTCAACTGTGAGAGGGAATCTAAAACAAAAATGCAGAAAATCACATTGTATGATTTTTAATCATCAAATAATTCATTTGCATTT
Organism: Thymallus thymallus; assembly: GCA_023634145.1. NCBI lineage: Eukaryota > Metazoa > Chordata > Actinopteri > Salmoniformes > Salmonidae > Thymallus > Thymallus thymallus. The sequence continues at coordinate 10,705,509 of CM042419.1, forward strand.
TATTGCATGACATAAGAATTTGATCACCTACCAACCAGTAAGAATTCCGGCTCTCACAGACCTGTTAGTTTTTCTTTAAGAAGCCCTCCTGTTCTCCACTCATTACCTGTATTAACTAAACCTATTTGAACTCGTTACCTGTATAAAAGACACCTGTCCACACACTCAATCAAACAGACCCAACCTCTCCACAATGGCCAAGACCAGAGAGCTGTGTAAGGACATCAGGGATAAAATTGTAGACCTGCACAAGGCTGGAATGGGCTACAGGACAATAGGCGAGCAGCTTGGTGAGAAGGCAGCAACTGTTGGCGCAATTATTAGAAAATGGAAGAAGTTCAAGATGACGGTCAATCTCCCTCGGTCTAGGGCACCATGCAAGATCTCACCTCGTGGGGCATCAATGATCATGAGGAAGGTGAGGGATCAGCCCAGAACTACACGGCAGGACCTGGTCAATGACCTGAAGAGAGCTGGGACCACAGTCTCAAAGAAAACCATTAGTAACACACTATGCTGTCATGGATTAAAATCCTGCAGCGCACGCAAGGTCCCCCTGCTCAAGCCAGCGCATGTCCAGGCCCATCTGAAGTTTGCCAATGACCATCTGGATGATCCAGAGGAGGAATGGGAGAAGGTCATGTGGTCTGACAAAAATATAGCTTTTTGGTCTAAACTCCACTCGCTGTGTTTGGAGGAAGAAGAAGGATGAGTACAACCCCAAGAACACCATCCCAACCGTGAAGCACGGAGGTGGAAACATCATTCTTTGGTGATGCGTTTCTGCAAAGGGGACAGGACGACTGCACCGTATTGAGGGGAGGATGGATGGGGCCATGTATTGCGAGATCTTGGCCAACAACCTACTTCCCTCATTAAGAGCATTGAAGATGGGTCATGGCTGGGTCTTCCAGCATGACAACGACCCGAAACACACAGCCAGGGCAACTAAGGAGTGGCTCCGTAAGAAGCATCTCAAGGTCCTGGAGTGGCCTAGCCAGTCTCCAGACCTGAACCCAATAGAAAATCTTTGGAGGGAGCTGAAAATCTGTATTGCCCAGCGCCAGCCCCGAAACCTGAAGGATCTGTATTGAGGAGTGGGCCAAAATCCCTGCTGCAGTGTGTGCAAACCTGGTATAGAACTACAGGAAACGTATGATCTTTGTAATTGCACCAAATATTAATTGTACCAAATATTAAGTTCTGCTTTTCTGATGTATCAAATACTTATGTCATGCAATAAAATGCAAATTAATTACTTAAAAATCATTTTTGTTTTAGATTCCGTCTCTCACAGTTGAAGTGTACCTATGATACAAATTACAGACCTCTACATGCTTTGTAAGTAGGAAAACCTGCAACGGCAGTGTATCAAATACTTCTTCCCACTGTAGATACTTTTGTACCTTTTTTCCTCCAGCATCTTCACAAGGTCATTTGCTGCTGTTCTGGGATTGATTTGCACTTTTCGCACCAAAGTACGTTCATCTCTAGGAGACAGAACGCGTCTCCTTCCTGAGCGGTATGACGGTTGCTTGGTCCCATGGTATTTATACTTGCGTACTATTGTTTGTACAGATGAAAGTGGTACCTTCAGGCATTTGGAAATTGCTCCCAAGGATGAACCAGACTTGTTGATGTCTACAATTCTTTTTGAGGTCTTGGCTGATTTTTCTTTTGATTTTCACATTATGTCGAGCAAAGAGGCACTGAGTTTGAAGGTAGGCCTTGAAATACATCCACAGGTACACCTCCAATTGACTCAATTAGCCTATCAGAAGCTTCTAAAGCCATGACATCATTTTCTGGAATTGTCCAAGCTGTTTAAAGGCACAGTCAACTTAGTGTATGTAAACTTCTGACCCACTGGAATTGTGATATAGTAAATTATAAGTGAAATAATCTGTCTGTAAACAATTGTTGGAAGAATTACTTGTGTCATGCACAAAGTAGATGTCCTAAACGACTTGCCAAAACTATAGTTTGTTAACATGAAATCTGTGGAATGGTTGAAAAATGAGTTTTAATGACTTCAACCTAAGTGTATGTAAACTTCCGACTTCAACTGTATATATATATTTAACCTTAGCCCTAATCTAGCTGATTGAGTTGCGGCTCTCAGTGAAAAGCGTCTAAAATGTGTGTTAATTTAAAATGTATAAAAATTTAAATTAAATGTTGCATCAAAAATAATGGGAGGGGGGTGTGCAGTAGCGATTTTAGCATGTAAATCTTTGTGGGGGGGGGGAAAAACAGTGGGATGCATGCCAGCAAAGCCACTACACAACACAACACTAGCACTGGCAAATTACAACATTTATGCAGCAGCATACAATACATTTTTGGACTCGCATTGTTGTGCTGTGCTCACTTGAACAGGAAGGTGGCATGATGGTCCTTCGTGGGCAAATTTTGTTATCAAAGAAAGAGAAAGAGGCCGGATTTACAATTCAGAGTTGGATGACCGTTCAATACGTATTTTCCCAGTCGGAGCTTGTTTATTCCCGACTTCCCAGTTGCAATGCTTGCAGTTAAACCACTGTCATCGATTCCTTCCAAACCACTCATTGTTGAATTTGCAATTTCCAACTTGTTGTGTAATGTTTATGTCCAATGGCCGATGAACACCGATACGTTTTATCTATAATTTCTCTTCATTGTTTTTCTTCATATGACAAGGATTAAAAAGGATTTGACAGTAGATTGTTGACTTGATTCATGATGATGACTGCTAGCTTGCTAGCTAAGATTTTGAAAGTATGATGTTGACATGATCAGTCCAATCAAAGCTATTGTACATATAACGTGATTTTACGTCGTTTTATCTGTGGCCAATGACCTTGGGCCATACCAAGTGTAACCATATCATTCTTGATGTAACATAACTTATCATACTTAATGGAGGTGCACACATTTACATAAAACAGCCTTTGCCTGTCCAGTGAGTCCAGTCTGGCTCAACAAACAGCTATAAAAAAAATTATTATATTGTTCATATTTTTTATGCAGTTAATTCAAATTGGTAATTTGCGTCACATTATATTAGAGTTATTGTCTCCTGCTCGACAGTGTGTCTGGGACCTGTTTGGTTTAGTAATGATGTTAACTCACTCAGCGATTTGTTCTGCTCTAGATAGTATCCCCCACTCACCGCATGGATTCACAGTCAACGACAAGCTGAGAGAAAGAGACCCAAACATTAGTGGATGTCAACATGCACACACACACACACAGACAGACAGACACACACAGTCAGTGTCAGTCAGTCAGTCAGTCAGTCAGTGAAAGTCACCCGGTAAAATACTACTTGAGTCAAAGTGTGGTTTTAACTGTACTTAAGTACAGTGGTGGGAAAAGTACTCAATTGTCATACTTATATTAAGCAAGCTATATTTTTTGTTGTTTTAATTTACGGACAGCCAGGGGCACACACAGTATTTGTGTTTAGTGAGTCCGCCAGGTCAGAGGCAGTAGGTATGATAACGTGTTATATTGATAGATCTGTGAATTGGATCATATTGTTGTCCATTCGAAATGTAATGAGTACGTTTGGGTGTCAGGGAAAATGTACGGAAATAAAAACTGTAGTAAAGTAAGAAATATAAATGCAGATACAAAAGTACAGTATTTTTACTTAGTTACTTTACACCACTTAAATACAATACATTACTGTACTTTACTACTGCTGACACAGCCCTGAAACAGCACTGCTCTTCAGTACTAATGATTATCATCTTTTGTGGTCTTTGTCATGTATTTAGTGATGCTTGTTCTGTGGGATTTTTAGCTGTGGGATTTGTGCTCCAGTGTTTTGCTAATGCAGATGTTGCATTCGTCTGAGTTTAACACTGACGAACGTGATGCACCCCAAGCCCAACACAACACCCCTGGGCCTGCAGTCAGTACACAATATACACACAAGCTGCCACCATCAGCTGGGGGGCTTTGTCAACCAGAATCTGCACAGATCTCTTAATGAGACTTTGTGTTTCCTAATAGTTTAAGAAAGTCTAAGAACCCAATCTGGCTTCCCGGAGAATTTATAAAAATGACTGAACCCAATCTGGCCTTTAATGGGTGAATATCAAAACATTCTTCTATGAGCCATTTAGGAGATCTAGGTCTACAACATATGACTGCAATATAAGTGATATGTTTAGTCAGTTTTCATACTGAAATTAATCATACTATCCTAAGTGCCAGCCTCGCTAGCATGCCAACTCCCTGTCACTCATTGGCATGCCAAACAGGTCTGGGACCAGGGCTGGGCTAGGCTAGAATCATACTGTCTGGAATGTGTTCTATTGAACCCCGACATCAGTTTGAGCAGAAAAGAGAACATTTACAAATACAACTCGTTCTGCAACTGATAATATATCAAAAATGTAAACAATGTCATCTATACAGATCATGTCCACATTGTACTACTACCAGTAACCTGATCTGTGGATCCTCACAGGAGAGTCACGACACGGGGATACCAGTAACCTGATCTGTGGATCCTCACAGGAGAGTCACGACACGGGGATACCAGTAACCTGATCTGTGCATCCTCACAGGAGAGTCACGACACGGGGATACCAGTAACCTGATCTGTGGATCCTCACAGGAGAGTCACGACACGGGGATACCAGTAACCTGATCTGTGGATCCTCACAGGAGAGTCATGACACAGGGACACCAGTACATTGAAGTGGGAGTAGAACAATAATGTGAGAAATAGCTGGATTAAATTATTTTCCAACAAATAAAATGACAGAGATTATCTCTAATCTGTGGATTTGAAATATCCCTCTTGAATGACCTGCAGAGTTTGTGTTATTCAGAATTGGCATGGCCGTTGCAAACTATCACAGATGTGACCAAGCCCTCTGAATCACTTTTTTAATGAGTAAGGTGTATGTCAGCCAGACAAATAATGGGCAATAATTCAACATCACAATCATATGTTAATTCATTCTTTAAATGAAGGACAATAAAGGTTGAAATATTCAATGGACAGGCGCCTCTAGATTATAGGAAGCCAAATATATTGAATGCCCCAGTAGAATATACAGGTGCCTCTAGATTATAGGAAGTCAAGCCAAATATATTGAATGCCCCAGTAGAGTATTTCCTTTCCAAATGATTCAGTACTCTAGGACACCTTGAAGAGGGCATTTGGCCCATTGATCATTGTTTGAAGGACAAACAATATGGAGAGAGCAATACAAAGCACACATGAACACACACCATACTGTTCACATATACACACAGTCGCACACATGAACACACTTGCCATAAGACTAAGGGCAAAGGATCAGCTCCCTAGCTCCCTAGGGAACCAGAATCTCAAAGGGTTCAGCGCCAGCCTTTGAGTCTTGAGCTGAATACTGATAGTCTCCCTCCCTCTGTGTGTGTGAGTGAGTCTGACTGGCTGGCTGTTGGAGCCAACTGAGGATGTACTGTTCTTACTGTTCTTACTGCAGAGGGTCATACTGTGCTGTACTCTGGGCTGCCTGCCAGACCATGTTCCAGAGTTACCAGCATTACCACCACCAGCCTCCATGGCAGCCTCCTACAGTGTGCAGAACCCCAGGACCCTTTCTCTCTGTTTGCTCTCCCTATGTGTTTGTTTCCTGCTAATGTCACTTGGGGATAGAAAGAGGGGCATGGCTTTGTTTCTCCTTCTGATTGGTGCTCCGTTAAAGCACAGAGTGATAGGTGTGGGTATGTCTGAACAGGTTATGCCATTTATCGTAAGATCAGAGCAATCAGCATCACGAGAGAGAGAGAGAGGGGGAGAGAGAGAGAGAGAGAGCGCTGCATGCCTTGTCATTCCAGCAATGTGCTTTTTAACCTTCCATTGTAGTGAATTGCTGCATCAAGGTGGTTCTAGTGAGGGCAGGGTCAGTATGGTGGCTGGGTTGTGGACTAGTGCTGTCCATGGTTCTGAAACATTCAGGGCTACTGGTGGGGTTGAATGGAAACCTAATCCTCTTGTTTTACATCACGTGCAATATCATGCTTTTGCCATACTCTAAAGCAATGAACTCTAAATGCATAGCAATTACCTCTGAGTAACACAATCCCAATAAGACTGCCAGGTTATCCACGTAAAATGTTCATTTTTGATAACTCAAAGCTTCCATACATTGCATTTTAATGACAGCTGCCTATGCGAAACGCCTGCAGTGTTTACGTGGTCCTAAGCCTTCCCTCATCTAGGCCTATAGTGTATCCTCCCTGGACGAAATGTTCAGAGCAGAGCATGGGTTGTGGTATGGACAGGTTACATAAAACATCGCAGTGAGAGCTGGAGCATGTTTTCTTCTTCAGAACGCCGTGCCATATTAATAGGGAGCACTTTGAGGGCATCTTTTAAAGACATGGAGGGATGTTTCATTTATGACTCTCCGAATGAAGTCAAGATCATAGATTTACAATGTGTAGATTTTGCATTATACGTGGTCGACGACGGCCATGTTGGTGGGTCTATTTGTATCTCTAGCTTGACTGATTTAAAAACCCTGTCCATTCTGCCATGTCTATTTCTACGGTTTGGAGCAGAGTGGTTCCTGGCAGAGTGTTTTAGTCGTCCACAGGGAACGTTGTAGAACCACACAGGGACACACTGATGCTCTCTAGCCACTGCCTTTGTATCTGTTTCTATAATTCATGGCAGGGAACCAGACCTCTACTCACTTTAGATGGAAGATCCCCAGATGTAGGGAGAGTAACTTGGGTTGTTAGTGGAAAATAGCCTAAAATAAATCCAGGATCACTTTAGCATTTGCTCTCGGAAGCTGTGGAACTCCCGCTGAACAAGGGAGCCCTTTTAACCAATGTATAATGAAAAACAACCGTATTGTGTAAATATGCTGTAAAGAATTTGGTTAATGTTTCCTGTCCCCAGAAGTGCTTGTTTTGGTTCTTAAAGAGCGAGATGGAGACTCGTCTCAGTTTGATGACTGAAGGTCTCTCTTGTCATTGAGTATTTCTATGCCCTCCATCCAGTGTTGAGGCGAAGGGGGTTTAGCCTAGTTATTCCTGAGAGTGTAAATAGAGAGGCAGGACCCGGGGAGGGAGATTGTAGTAACTCTTTTTGACACTGTGCTAATGGAGACGAACGCATCATGGAAAAGCTATTAACTTGTGCGTGGCTAGCTGTACATCTGGGTAGAGGTCTGGGGGGGGGGGGGGGTTTAACAAGGGCTCCATCCTTTCTCTCTCCCCGACCCCCCCCCCCCCCCCCTTCTCTCTGTATCACTCTCTCTGTCCAGACTCTTTACCCCTGCTTGCTGGAGCATGGTGAGTGAGTAGCCGTCCAAGCTGAACATACTGCTGTGTGGAGTGTGACGAAGCCTGCTAGCACTAAAGGCATGAGATCTCCTCAGCCATCAGAGCTTGACAAGAATGCGATTCTCTGAACCAAGCATTAATTGTTCTGCTGATCATAGCTGGCGGTGGTGCCACAGAACAGTCCATTACTATCTGGGTAGACAAGGATGGGAGTGCTCAGAAAAAGGAAAACGGCTGGTTCTAGCTTGAAGAATATGACAATGCTAGACTCCATCCGCGCAAAAACCTTTCTGCTCCAACAAAGATGGTTTTAGAAATGCTTGTTTGGACGCTGTGATCTGAAATATCCTTTTCAAGGTTTGTAGGTTAGACACAGTGGAGATATTTCTCTGAGCAATGCTTGCACAATGAGTCAACTGTCTAGAGACCAGAATACTTGTGTTGCTTCCCAGTGCACACACACACACATCCAATACAGGAAGATTACTGATTGTGTAATTTGCCACTGCGGGCCATTGTTTGTTTCAAGCGTTTTATGGACCTGATCAAAAGAAAGGAAAATCAATGGATGTAATGGCAGGCTTTGAAGGTTTAACCAAGCAATAGGATGTAAGACTTCATGCAGGAGGCTTTGGCCATCATACAACAGAGACTGGCTGTCATTCACAGCCAAGTATTAGGCTATAAGCCCAAATCTTAAAACAACTTTTGTTCAGAATGGCCAAGAGATAATCGTCCTGTTTTTGAGTTTGTCGACCTTTTGCAGTTGAATCAGAATGATTGATTCAAGGCCTTGAGTGGTTCTGCTTTCTTTGGGGGGGTTTTTTGCAGCACATTTTCAGAAAATACTAATTCTACCTCCTGAAAGGGAAAGTGCTTTTCAATTTCCTTGAAGTATTGCTACATGCCCACGTTTTCATATTGATTAGAGTCTTCATAGTTCAATGGTTGCTTTTTTTATTAATGCATGGCAAAGTACAGCCATTCTGTTTGATGATGATGAAGCATTAAACTGATCATTCAAATCTTTTATCATCATAGTCTTCTCGTCTTTTTAAAGCCACTCCCACAACTTTCCCTTCCGGCAAAAAACAATGCTCATATTTGTACGGAGACAACAGGGTTCCCACTTCAAAACCCAAATCCCTTTCCCTTCCATTCAGGAACAGTTTTTGAGGAACCGTCTCCCCACTTCTGCTCCCTGCTAGGCTGTGACATCAGATCTCTAGTGGAGTGGCATTTTTCATACACTCCCTCTCCTCCTCCTCTCTCCCTTTAAATCCTCTTACTACACACACACACACACACACACACACACACACACACACACACACACACACACACACAACACACAAACACACACACAGACAGTGGTGGATTTGTTTTTGCTCTGATGAGGGGGATTAGGAGATAAAGAAGAGGAAGGTCTCAGCTCTGAATCCGCCACAGCAGTTTGGTTTAGAGTTGAAACCAAAAGCCCCTTCAACACAATGAGACATGCTGAGACACAAGCATGCCGAAACGACTGCGTGGCTGGCTCTCTGAAACCCGCCCCCCATGATGGGATAACGGGGTTGATATTGTCCCGCTTAATGTAGTCAACCCATTAAGTCTATAAGGATGATATTTCTGAAGGATATTTAAGTATCAGCTGATTAAAATCCATGCTAAATTGTTTTCACTGGGGTTTTGTGTGTGTAAAGAAAGGCTCCTAATGAAAACATGTTTTCTGATCATGTCTTCATCGTTCGACATCTTGCCGTATGTTGCCTTCCCACGTTGTGCTATTACTCGCACATACAGTGTGTAAAGTCTAGCTTCAGCAGACATCAGTGCAGTTAGGCGTGTCGGTGCGAGGCTGGAGGCTCGAGTGTGAATGAATACACTGACACATCAATCTGTGGGTGTCTGTCGCACACTGTATGTTTCTGACATGATGTCCTCCATGTTCCATTGTGACCTAGCTGGGCGTCGTCATTGAACTGTCACGAAAGGTGTTCTTACTACCTCAAGGCTTGAAAGTAATCTGGAGAGTGTTGGTCTGGAGGTCAATCCTTTGTATGTGAAAGAAATCTAAAGATAGTTACTATTGTATGTTCTGTACGATTTGGCCTTGTGAAGGGTTGAGAGTGGTAATGATACATGTTGATTCTAGGCACACTTTATACTAAGTTTATCCAAGTGAGGATGCTAATTTTAGTGCTGTTGATACAAAACCAATTTCACGGATCGCTAAGCATTAGTTTGAAGCCTGTTGTGCCTTGGCGTCTCAGTTACATCATTAATTTAATTTACAGTGAGCCATCCGACGGTCGTCTCGGGGTTCTCTGACTGTCTCATGCCTTCACGCTCTTAACACTATTAAATGGCAGGACTTCGCTACAGCAGCTATGTAATGGCCGTAGTAGCCAATTATGTTAAGCTATGTAGATGTCCAGCTCGAAGGACCATGAAAGGGAATGTCCCACAGTCCAGTAGTGGAGAGGCTCAGAGAAAGGTGCTGCTTACAGCAACATCACACGTTAATAAGTAAGGATATTGTCCCTATGATCATCCTTATACCTTATTTTGCTCTGCTTCAGCCACAAGAACAAATCATCAGGCTGGCCTCCCCCCTCTGGATCCTGGGGCACCGTGCCGGGACCCCCCTATGGCTGGGACATGGGCTCTTCCAGGGACGGCCGAGACTACTTCAGCAAGTAAGTACCATCCTTCCCCAGAGGGGTGTACAACAACAGTGTCTAGGCCCAAACCATACACCCGCACCCCCTAACAGTTCCAAATCATTCCGCTTCTAGGCCTAATTCAAATCCATCTCCCTCAGCTATTAACATTCAAATCACTTGTTTTAGCATTATAACATGTGATACACTGTCGCTCAGTAAGTGTGCCTTTAGAATATAATTAGTGAGTGTGATCACATACATTGTTTGATTAGTAGTCCTGTCATAAACTCTTAATGATCCTCTGATCACATGCTCCATAGGGTGTGACAAAGTGATTACTCAAAACATTAGTTATGACAGGTGCTAGTGAAAGCGTACGCTGTAACGGAGAATCCTAAGGAATATGAGGACTAGTGTAGTGTTTTTAAAGGTCAGTTGTTCCTATTTTGTCTGGAATTAACCCCGCCCCCCGTCCCGTCTCTTCATCCCTGTCTGACGTAGACTACCTCAGTGTCCGGAATTCTTTCGGAATACTGATTCCCTTTACTACTTCTGTGGATACATAAAACACACAAACACCTTTTTCCGCCTGAGTGACGCAGGAGTTCTGAACAATGAAACGGCGCAGTCTCCTATCTCTAGACGTGTCACTAGCACGGAGGCTTCTTTGATCCCAGTGAGAATGGGATGGCGTTTCCAGAGATGACACCGTAGTGCAGATAAGGGAGCGTCACAATTGGATTTCTAGCCGTGAGCAATAACTGGATGAGGACAGGTAAACAGAAGAGATTGTTCTCCTAACCTAGCCTAGGATAACCTACTGTTACAGGTTTAGTGAAAGTTGTTGTTCTCCTTCATGGCAAAGGGGAATGTGTGAGTGTGCCTGCCTACGTGTGCGTCTCCATCTTAAAGCAAGCCGTACCATCTGAGGTGTAGGACAGGTATTAGGAGGATAATGTATAGCTGGTCTCAGATCAATACAGTGGGGAGAACAAGTATTTGATACACTGCCGATTTTGCAGGTTTTCCTACTTACAAAGCATGTAGAGGTCTGTAATCTTTATCATAGGTACACTTCAACTGTGAGAGACGGAATCTAAAACAAAAATCCAGAAAATCACATTGTATGATTAAGTAATTAATATGCATTTTATTGCATGACATAAGTATTTGATACATCAGAAAAGCAGAACTTAATATTTGGTACAATTAATATTACAGAGATCATACGTTTCCTGTAGTTCTATACCAGGTTTGCACACACTGCATCAGGGATTTTGGCCCACTCCTCCATACAGATCCTTCAGGTTTCGGGGCTGTCGCTGGGCAACACGGATTTTCAGCTCCCTCCAAAGATTTTCTATTGGGTTCAGGTCTGGAGACTGGCTAGGCCACTCCAGGACCTTGAGATGCTTCTTACGGAGCCACTCCTTAGTTGCCCTGGCTGTGTGTTTCGGGTCGTTGTCATGCTGGAAGACCCAGCCACGACCCATCTTCAATGCTCTTACTAAGGGAAGGAGGTTGTTGGCCAAGATCTCGCAATACATGGCCCCATCCATCCTCCCCTCAATACGGTGCAGTCGTCCTGTCCCCTTTGCAGAAAAGCATCCCCAAAGAATGATGTTTCCACCTCCATGCTTCACGGTTGGGATGGTGTTCTTGGGGTTGTACTCATCCTTCTTCTTCCTCCAAACACGGCGAGTGGAGTTTAGACCAAAAAGCTCTATTTTTGTCTCATCAGACCACATGACCTTCTCCCATTCCTCCTCTGGATCATCCAGATGGTCATTGGCAAACTTCAGACGGGCCTGGACATGCGCTGGCTTGAGCAGGGGGACCTTACGTGCGCTGCAGGATTTTAATCCATGACGGCATAGTGTGTTACTAATGGTTTTCTTTGAGACTGTGGTCCCAGCTCTCTTCAGGTCATTGACCAAGTCCTGCTGTGTAGTTCTGGGCTTATCCCTCACCTTCCTCATGATCATTGATGCCCCACGAGGTGAGATCTTGCATGGTGCCCCAGACCGAGGGAGATTGACCGTCATCTTGAACTTCTTCCATTTTCTAATAATTGCGCCAACAGTTGATGCCTTCTCACCAAGCTGCTTGCCTATTGTCCTGTAGCCCATCCCAGCCTTGTGCAGGTCTACAATTTTATCCCTGATGTCCTTACACAGCTCTCTGGTCTTGGCCATTGTGGAGAGGTTGGAGTCTGTTTGATTGAGTGTGTGGACAGGTGTCTTTTATACAGGTAACGAGTTCAAATAGGTGCAGTTAATACAGGTAATGAGTGGAGAACAGGAGGGCTTCTTAAAGAAAAACTAACTGGTCTGTGAGAGCCGGAATTCTTACTGGTTGGTAGGTGATCAAATACTTATGTCATGCAATAAAATGCAAATTAATTATTTAAAAATCATACAATGTGATTTTCTGGATTTTTGTTTTAGATTACGTCTCTCACAGTTGAAGTGTACCTATGATAAAAATTACAGACCTCTACATGCTTTGTAAGTAGGAAAACCTGCTAAATCGGCAGTGTATAAAATACTTGTTCTCCCCACTGTACATCTGACTTTGTGGCGATATATTTCTCTGATTGGCCTGAGTATAATAGAGGGGTCTCCCTATTGGGTATAAAGGACTGAGTGGATTTTAAATATATCATCCTCTCTGTGCACTTGGGATAATGATAATACACTGAACCCTCTGAATCCTGAATCCCAGACAGTCCACACTATTGATATTATCCTTCGATATCCAGGGAATATTAGACATTCCAGTGTATACTGTGCCCTTGCTATACCCATGTATGGATTACCTGGTCCCGGTCTGTGTGGATCCACTGCAACATCAGCATTTGACCTTCCAGGGCACAGATTCCAGTGAACTCTGACCCTTTGCCCAGCTCTTGGAGATTAAACCATGATCGATATGCCTGCGTGTAGATCACCTAGGGTACGGAACTGAACAAGATTCATCAGAATACAGATTTAGGAGAGGGAGAGCTAGAACCAAGGCACAACTGACTGCAGTCCCTATACAGGGGATGGATGTGGAAATGGTTGGGTCATACAAGTTCCTGGGAGTCTATATGGACAATAGGCTGGAATGGGCTGGTAACACCGGGGCCCTGTACAAAAAGGGCCAGAGCCGACTCTACTTTCTGAGGAGGCTCAGGTCCTTCAACGTGTGCAGTAAACTACTGCATACCTTCTATGTGGTGGCCAGTGCCATCTTTTTTGCAGTGGTGTGCTGTGGAGCCAACATAAAAGCCGGTGATGCTTCTCGGGTAAATAAGCTGATCAGGAGGGCTAGCTCTGTCCTGGGGATGAGCCTTGACACTCTAGAGGAGGTGGCGGAGAGACAGATCCTGGCCAAACTGCTGGCCATCATGGACAACGTCACCCACCCTCTGCATGCCATGGTTATGACGCAGAGGAGCACCTTCAGTCACAGACTGGTCCCACCACGATGTGCCAGAGAGCGCTACAGGAGGTCCTTCCTGCCGGCGGCTATTAGACTAAATAATGCCTCACCGGGGTGCCGTGCCGTCGGCAACACAGACCTGGAACTGTTGGGGTGCTAGGACCTAGTTTAACAATTATGCATCCATCCGTGAGTAACTCTGGTCCATAATCACTCATTCACTCAGGACTTATTTATTCATTCAGGTCTGTATATACATACTCATGTACAGTTGTTATATCATATCACGTGCAATATTGCAAGTAATTCTTGGACTTAACTTACGTAGTCATTCACTCAGGAATACATATTAGTATCCTGTCAGTTGCATCTTTTTTCATTGCTTTTAGTATATCGAATGTGCAATACGTGCTGTTATCTGTAATTAAACCCTGCACACTAAGGAGGTTCTTCCTGCCGGTGGCTATTAGACTATATAATGTAATTAAACCCTGCGCACTAAGGACGGTATTTTAAGGGAATTACTATTATTTCCCCAAATTATATCATACACACATTTAGCTATCTAAGTATCTCTTCCTGTCATTTACCTGTACAGTTTGTGTAACCATGCAAATATTCACTTACCTGTAAATATAACTGTATATTTACCTGTACAGCTAATTTAACCATGCAAAATATTCACTTACCTGTTCATTTAACCAGTCTGTCTATTAAGTAAACTATTATTACCCTCACTCATATCATATGCATTTTTAGCTATTGAAGTATTTCGCTGCCATCGACCTGTATAGTATAGTTAACCATCCAAAATCCACCAATGTATAGTATACATATTCAGCCAACCACCCATACAATGCAATGTCTTTTTATAGCTTTTTTGCACTCCAGATATCTTGTATTTCTATACTTTTTCATACTGCCGCTCTATGTATCATGTATCGTGTATCTGTCTTTTGTGTATTTTCGTTCTGGCATTTTGCACCTGCCCTATGTTTTGTTGTAGCTGCTTGACAAATACATTTGATGCCATTCCATTCGCTTCATTCCAGTGTGTGTGTGTGTGTGTGCATGTTTGTGTATGTCAGAATGTTTAAGAGTGTTATGTAGCACATTTTAAATGAAGTGTGTGAGCTACCTTAGTGGGAAGGGTCTATCTTTGGAATGTTGACCTCAGCCAGATACAGGGTGCCAGGACTGCTGATTGCTTCTGTAAATCATGTCTTCATTGTAAATAAGAATGTGTTCTTAATTGACTTACCTGTATAAATAAAGGTCAAATAAAAAATAAGAATTACTGGAGTTAATAACAGACTCACTCTAGGGCCCAATTCCAAACTGATCCCACTACCCTCTCGCCGGCTCCTCTCAGTGGTGGTTCTGAAATGACTTTGACTGAACACCCAGGCCCTCCTGGCATCAAAAATGTCCATTGAAAAAGAAATAGAAGACAATTTCTTTAGGCAGGGAACAAAAGTGTTTGGCGTGAGGCCTACCCAATTGTAGGGAAAACACTGTTCTAGTCAGGAGAGTCTTATGTCCTTGGTCTCCTGTTGGATCCGTTTGGACTGAGAGGCTGCTCTACTGTCTGTCTCTGATGATGCGTTGCCTGTTCCTGTTTCCTCTCAGCCACGTGTCCCAGAGCAGCTCCCTGGAGGAGGTGCACCGTCTGGATGCGGCGCAGCTGGCTCCCCCTGCCCCCCGGCTGGTGGAGATGAGACGGGACCCCGTCCTGGGGTTCGGCTTCGTGGCCGGGAGCGAGAAACCGGTGGTGGTCCGCTCCGTCACTCCTGGTATTTATCTATGTCCCACCAACTGACCCCTCCTGGTATATCCCTCCGCCTACTGTAAATCTCCCATGATGATCACTGACCGAATTCTTCTGAAGATCTCTAATGGAAAGCCACATCAATATACATGACACTCATGTCAGAACAGGGCCGTAGCTGTTTCATGGGCTCATACCCAGATATAGATGTTTCTACATGAAGTTTAGAAATCCACTGAACATCATATTGATACAAAGTGTTCCAAGACATTTCAGTTGTAATGTATGCGTCATGTGTACCTTTATATCCACGGGTTAATTCTGGCTTTCCCATCGACCTTTTCAAGTGTCAGTAACATCTCATATGTACAAACTGTACTCTACTATTCTACGGATCTTAGTCACTTTAATTATGTTTATACATTACCCGTCTCATATGTATATACTGTATTCTATACTATGCCACTATATCTTAGTCCAATGCCGCTCTGACATCGCTCGTCCATATGTGTATACAGTATATTCCTAACTCATTTCTTACTTAGATTTGTGTGTATTGGGTATATGTTGTGAAACTGTTAGATATTACTTGTTAGATATTATTGCACTACCGGAGCTACACCCGCAATAACAATAAAATGGTATTTGATTTGATTAACACTTCAGTGTCTATATTTTGGTTAATACGAGCATTTAATGCGTTGCAACATGTTTGTAGTATGACATTGATGCCGTGGGGCTTTTCACGCTCAGCAGTGGTCAACGGCAGCAAGCACACGTCACATCTCTGTCAGCCTAGGGGGGTATATCAATAATCAGTGTTTGATCAAAAATACAATTCAATAAACCACTATTGTCATGATCCAGTATTATTAAGTGATACAGTAGGTATATGATGGTTGTGTTAATTCTAATGAGACTATTGGGCCTGGTGTGATGTCATCTATCTGCCTGACTAAATCAATGCATGGGGCGGCCATCTTGACTATAGCACCCTCTAAGCAATTATGAATTCTTGACGTAACAATTGCCTCTTGAACTTCCTCTCCACTATGCTCTGTATGAGCTCACTGAAACACAGTGCTATAGTGGTAGCTTTTCTCTGTTAATTAGTGTCATAATTACCAGGCTATCTTCAATGGCACAATGCAATTGGACATGCAGTGACACCAATCAAATAATTTTTTGTTCTCACGTGACAGTTTTATTGAGGTATAGTGATTTATTAGTCAGTGATTAGCACTAATCACTGATTGATTACATGATGGACGTTGGACAATCGATCATGCTGTTTTAATTTTAACCAAATAACCTACTGAAAGACTGACATTAAACATTATAAGTCAACGTTATGGGTGCTGCTCGTCCAGTGCTTAATGGGACTACACACTGAGACTACCAGACAGTTGTCCTTCTATGACTAAGTGAGGCAGAGGGTTTCTCTCTCAGCTTCTCTCTATTCTATTCAGATGTTTGGAGAGTTTCTGAGGCCCTCTACACTCTCCCCACGTCTCCTCTACTCGGCCACTGTCATCCATCAATCCATTTATTCAGAACTCCACTATCGCGGGAAACAGGCTTTCCTGTTGGAAAATAATTAGTGCTTTCAGAATCGGTGCAGGCATCGGGAACAAAGGCCCATCTTCATCTGTCTTGTGCCTCCACAACACAAGCCGAGAAATTCAATTGCCAGCGTTGGCTGAGAATCTCGTAATCTCCACAGGAGAGAGTGGGACGCAGAGAGTGTGTCACACCTGGAAATTGAGGGAGCAGGGGTTTTTGGGAAAAAAAACTGATTTTAACCCTAGATAATGTGAACATGGTCTTAGTGTATTAGCATTGTTTAAGGAAGATGTTTGTACAAATTCCTGGCAGTCTGTGTGTGTGTGCATTCATGTGTGTGTGTTTGCAGGGGGTCCCTCTGAAGGAAAGCTGATCCCTGGAGATGAGATCATTATGATCAACGACGAGGCAGTCAGCTCAGCGCCCAGGGAACGAGTCATCGACCTCGTCAGGTAACCCTGTCTGTCTGACTGTCTGTGTCTGTCTGTCTTTATCTAGAGTTTTCAGCATGGGTAACTGTCCAGTTGTGCCAACAGCTGTTATCTCCCATGGCCCTTCAGGAGCCAGACTTTTCAAGCACGTTTTGCGTTGAGAAAATAATTTCTGTCAGCTTAACAAAGTAGAGACGTTACAAAGTATTTGGTGATTTGATGGCTGACATCCAAACCATGTCCTTAGGGGAGCACATCTTGTGTCCTGGTCTTCAGGTTGTAGTTTTATTTAGGGGAGCACATCTAGTGACCTGTCCTTCAGGTTGTAGTTGTATTTAGGGGAGCACATCTTAGTTTTATTTAGGGGAGAACATCTTGTGTCCTGTCCTTCAGGTTGTAGTTTTATTTAGGGGAGAACATCTTGTGTCCTGTCCTTCAGGTTGTAGTTGTATTTAGGGGAGAACATCTTGTGTCCTGTCCTTCAGGTTGTAGTTGTATTTAGGGGAGCACATCTTAGTTTTATTTAGGGGAGAACATCTTAGTTTTATTTAGGGGAGAACATCTTGTGTCCTGTCCTTCAGGTTTTAGTTTTATTTAGGGGAGAACATCTTGTGTCCTGTCCTTCAGGTTGTAGTTGTATTTAGGGGAGCACATCTTAGTTTTATTTAGGGGAGAACATCTTAGTTTTATTTAGGGGAGAACATCTTAGTTTTATTTAGGGGAGAACATCTTAGTTTTATTTAGGGGAGAACATCTTGTGTCCTGTCCTTCAGGTTGTAGTTTTATTTAGTGTTCATGCTCTCAGAAATGTATCTAGTGTGGTGTAAACACGGCTGACAGTTGTTGTAATACTGAGGGATGACAAGACTTTCTCAAAGGGATAGAATGTTGTACAGCTAGCATCTGCCTTCGGTCGTTTATGTATTCGACTCTGAAAAGTGAACGTTTTATTTTCGTGACTGCATTACTTGATTGGGCAGCTTTCAAATATTCCTATCCAATGATTAATGAACAAAACTCAGCCAAAAGCTTGGGTCATTATATTTTCTAACGTAGCAGACATGACATTTCATTAGAAATTGATAAATGTCAGAGTCTGAAGTGAGGCTGTGTTCTTGCCTGTTTGTTTGTGGAGACGTGAACAATTTTAATAACATCTCATCCCCCCCAGATACCAGAATATTGTGTGTGTGCGTGCGTGCGTGTGTGTGTGCTTTCGCCTGTCCCTTAGTTCATTACATTGGATTGGAAATCATTGATTTCCTGTTTACGTTTCCTGTTTACGTCATTCACTATGACTATCAGTCAATTAAATGTGCTTTTCTCCCTCCAGAAACTGTAAGGAGTCCATTATGTTGACTGTTGTCCAGCCATACCCTGTGAGTATCTTTATTTTTACAACTGTTTATGTTCTTTATAATAACAGGATGTAACATTGCTGCAGACCCGACACAGGGATTGGTTTCATCCTGACCGCCATTCTAAATCTCTCTTTTCTCAGTCGCCCAAATCAGCGTTCATCAGTGCAGCCAAAAAAGCCAAGCTCAAGTCCAATCCGGTCAAAGTGCGCTTTGCAGAAGAGGTCATAATTAACGGTCAGGTTCCGGTAAGTTCTCCTCCTGTCACATTGTTGACCGTTGAATTGATCCATTTGACCTTTGACCACCAATTGAACTGACAAAAGGGATTTGTGTCGGTTTGTTTCACATTAATTATGTCTTTGTATAAGTAAGTCTCTGTTCTAATATCCACACCAGCATATCACTTCAAATGAAGGAATGTATTGGGGATGCATTCTAAATGGTGTGCTAGTATGGATATTGGAACACAGCGTATAGTATGTGTTGGTATACACATGTTTATCTGACTACATCTAGACAGGTCCACAACGCTAGCAAGCACTGTAAGGTCATTATTTTGTTTTATTTTTTACTTTGATGTCCTGTTTCCACCCAGAACACAGTGAAGGACAACTCTCTCCTCTTCATGTAGACTACTGTATGTCTTGTTTCCACCCAGAACACAGTGAAGGACAACTCTGTCCTCTTCATGTAGACTACTGTATGTCTTGTTTCCACCCAGAACACAGTGAAGGACAACTCTGTCTTTTTCATGTAGACTACTGTATGTCTTGTTTCCACCCAGAACGCAGTTAAGGACAACTCTGTCCTCTTCATGTAGACTACTGTATGTCTTGTTTCCACCCAGAACACAGTGAAGGACAACTCTCTCCTCTTCATGCAGAACGTTCTGAAGGTATACCTGGAGAACGGCCAGACCAAGTCGTTCCGGTTCGACTACAGCACATCCATCAAGGTGTGTGTGACAGGGGCGGGGTTAGAGTGGCTCTGTTTTCATAATTACTGTGGTTAAATGAGTGGAATATGGCTTGGGGACTCGACCTTGAACGAAATGCAAATTGTATTCTAACCTTCTTAGCTACTCGGGGGCAGAAAATGAGAATGCAAATAAAATATACAATTTTTTTCAATAATTTGGTATTAGGACTTTGCAATTGACCTTTAACCTTTGGTTATGACGTGATAGGATGTTATCATGACCCTACAAGAGAAGCTGTCCATCAAGTGCATCGAGCACTTCTCCCTGATGCTGGAGCAGCGGACAGAGGGGTCGGGCAGCAAGCTGCTACTCTTGCATGAGCAGGAGATGCTAACTCAGGTAGGAATTACTGTAGTCATGCTAACGCTAAGTCATTGATTTGACCTTTACTTATCCAGGAAGTCCCATTGAGGTCAATCGACCTCTTAAGTAAGGTATACCTGGCCAAGGGGGCAATTCATGACAGAGATCCATCAATGAATCAATCAACCAATCAATTTAGTGCTTTACAGTATACACTTATGCATTTCATCTAACAAGAAGCAAATGGAGATTCTGCTTTTTGACATAAGTCCTAATCATTTGAAAAAGAGGGGACGAAAGAGAATCCTAAATGTAACTGAACTAGACAGCCCTAGTCCATGTCGGGATAGTAGGTCTCAGTATGGCGCTCTATAGCTAGAGAGAATGAAAGTCATTCATCTGTTGCTAGCCCAGAGTCACCCTAGTGATCCCATTCTGCTTCCTAAACGCACTCCCACCTCGGCCTCTTCACTCAGTAGCCTAGAGATAAGAGGCAATTCTATTCCAGCACTACACCACAATCGCACTCCAAGCTTCTAGCTGAGACAAAGTATGCATCCCAAATGGCACCCTATTCCCTAGTGCACTACTTTTGACCAGCGCCCTATTGGACACTGGTCAAACGTAGTGACCTATAAAGGGAATATTGTGCCATTTGGGATGTACACAAACACTTCCTGCTCAGTATTCACAGGGCGTCTCAAGAACACAGCATGATTTATCAAGTTCGGCACAGCAGGGCGGCTCTGCTTTCAATGTTTTAATGAAAGTGTACTGCGATCATAGTGAGGATACTTTTAATATGCGTCACCATCATCCTACATGGACAGCCCTGTGATGCTAATAATGGAAATAACCGATGAATAACACATTTTATCTTCAAGGACGTT
The DNA here is from genome assembly GCA_023634145.1 of Thymallus thymallus. Taxonomy (NCBI): domain Eukaryota; kingdom Metazoa; phylum Chordata; class Actinopteri; order Salmoniformes; family Salmonidae; genus Thymallus; species Thymallus thymallus. The sequence continues at coordinate 10,726,177 of CM042419.1, forward strand.
TTGTTATGGTTCTTGTAAGGGGCACCATTTTGGAAACCTTTTTCTAAGAGTGTACCTGGGTAGAAAATAGGGAACGAGGGTAAACTACTGACCAGTGTAGCTCTTACTACTGACCAGTGTAGCTCTTACTACTGACCAGTGTAGCTCTTACTACTGACCAGTGTAGCTCTTACTACTGACCAGTGTAGCTCTTACTACTGACCAGTGTAGCTCTTACTACTGACCAGTGTAGCTTTCACTACTGACCAGTGTAGCTCTTACTACTGACCAGTGTAGCTCTCACTACTGACCAGTGTAGCTCTCACTACTGACCAGCTCTTATATGTCCCTCTGCTTGACTTAATGAATTCCTGTCCTTTGACTGAGGCCAAGAACCTGTACAATGGATCTAAATTTGCCTGACTTATATTTGCAACAATGACTCACCCTGTCCTTAGCACTGACTTCACCATCCCATTAAGTCCTTAGGAATGAATTTACCTGACTATTTTATGAAGTTTGACACACCGTAGCTAGCACCTTTGCATTTGATGTGTCTGTGTCTCTTTCACTTCAGTATACATTTACAGTGCAGTAAAACGTTTAAATATTTTCTCTATCACACTTTCTCAATTCCCCCCCTCCTTTTCTCACATTCTCTCGTCCTCTTTTTTCGTTTCAGGTGACACAGAGGCCGGGGTCTGATAAGATGAAATGTTTCTTCAGAATCAGCTTCGTCCCCAAGGACCCGGTGGATCTGCTCAGACGGGATGCGGTGGCGTTCGAATATCTCTACGTTCAGGTGAGAGCACCACAGGAGACATGGCCCAATCAGAGGGGAGCATAACACAAGACCGAACTCCTGTATTCTCAGATGAGCTTGTCTAACAAGCATTGAGACTTTAGATTGTCAATAATGGCCTTTTGATCACTTACATTCATATTGGATTGACTAATCAAAGCAATATTGCTTTTATGTTACTGACAACAGTGCTGGTTTCTAGCTTGGCTTTCCTCTACTTACAAATATGGCTTTGAGTCCACTGGTTCTAACCGTCCCTCCTGGTCTTCCGTAGAGCTGTAACGATGTGGTTCTGGAGCGCTTCGGCTCGGAGCTGAAGTATGACGCCGCGCTCCGATTGGCCGCTCTGCAGATGTACGTCCTCACTATGACGACCAGGCAGACGCAGAAGGTCTCGCTCAAATACATCCAGTAAGTACAGCTCCTTCACATTCACCTTACTGTTGTTGTTGTTGTTTTGCACTGACAAATGTGCGATGGACCTGCTCAAAAGGACTCTTTGTACAGGTGCATAATAAGCGTGGATAAAAAGGTGAACACTAATTTGCATTATTTCCACACCCTTGAATATCAAATGCCTTCTTAATTTCCAGGAAGGAGTGGGGTCTGACTCTATTCATCCCCCCAGCGGTGATGGCCAGCATGAAGGAGAAGAACATCAAGAAAGCACTGACGCACATCCTCAAAACCAATCAGAACCTAGTGCCTCCAGGAAAAAAGGTACAGTACGGATTCCATCGTCACAGTTAATTCTCACGCCTCACGCTGCTCACATGTATGGTCACCGTGACCTCACTGGATAAACCCCATAACTAACTACCTAACTCTCTCTCTCTTTTCTTCCTGTAGTTGACTGCGTTGCAGGCGAAGGTTCACTACTTGAAGTATCTCAGTGACCTGAGGTTGTATGGAGGGAGAGTGTTCAAATCCATACTTTTGGTAAGGCCACTAGTTGTAGCTTTCCCTATTTCAGTCATTGGTCAAATAGAAAACCAATCCGTATCCCTATCGTTCCAAATCCATATCCTGCCTTCACTCTTTTACACACTTTCTCTCTAACGCACACACACACACACACACACACACACACCTTCAACCCCAACACACACACACACACACACACACCCTCACAGCAGGGGGAGAAGCAGACAGAGGTGACCTTGCTAGTGGGGCCCAGGTACGGCATCAGTCACGTGATCAACGCCAAGACCAACCTGATGGCCCTGCTGGCAGACTTCAGCCATGTGAACCGCATCGAGATCCTCACAGAGGATGATATCAACGTCCGCGTGGAGCTCCACGTTATGGATGTCAGGGTAAGGAGTGGGGCCTGTGGTGTGGAGTTGACACAGTTAAGTGAGTGGCTTGAGGCTTGGGCAGCAGGTAGCTTAGCGATTAAGAGTGTTGGGACAGTAACCGAAAGGTCAAGGTGGAAAAATCTGTTGTTGAGCAAGGCAGTTAACCCCCAACAAAACCTGGGTGCCGATGACGTCGATGAAGGCAGCCGCCTGCACCTCTCTGATCCAGAGGGGTTGGGTTAAATGCAGCCCCCCGCACCTCTCTGATTTAGTTAAATGCTGAAGAAACATTTTGGTTGAATGCATTCAGTTGTACAACTGACTAGGTATCCGCTTTACTTGAATATCTGCAGATACCCATAAGACATCATGCCCTGATCAATATTAGCTGGCTAATAAGTATAAAAAACTGTTTGTACATAAATACTATTCTTGCAAGACCACATCCTTGTGTTCTGTAATGTTTTTATTTCTTTCTGTAGCCCATCACGTTGATAATGGAGTCTAGTGATGCCATGAACCTGGCGTGTCTGACAGCAGGGTACTATCGACTCCTAGTGGACTCTAGGAGATCTATCTTCAACATGGCACACTGCAACAGCATCGCTGAAGAAATGGGTAGGTCAACCTAGTACTGTGTGTGTGTGTGTGTGTGTGTGTGTGTGTGTGTGTGTGTGTGTGTGTGTGTGTGTGTGTGTGCGTGTGCGTGTGCGCGTGCGCGCGTGTGTGTGCGTTCGTGTGTGTGCTTCTCTATTATTTACAGTATTTAGTCAAATTGTTGAAGTGAGTTCCTCTATTAAACAACAGATCAGGACAATCTTCTGGAGTGGCCGTACAGCACTTCATTAGGCAACTGTGAGGACCCCAATGCTGCCGGCCAGGACGAGCGTTACAGCAGGGACATGGACTTCTCCAACAATGTAGGTAGAGAGAACAACATCTCTCCCTACATCCCAGAGCCCCAACACCATACCCTAACCCTGCAGCAGAACGAGAGGCTGTCGGAGGGGCGGAGGAGTCCCCAGCCCCCACCTCTCCCCCCCGCCAGAAACAAACCCCAAGACTCCCCCCGGAGCGCCAAGGTCTCCTTCATCTTCGGAGACCCCCCTTTGAACACTGTGAACCCCCAGAACTTGGGCTACGAGCGCCTGATGGATGAGAGTCCTGAGGTGCCCGAGCACAGGCCCACAGCCTACTTGCACAACAACGTCAACAACACAGGGGACTTTAGGACCCAAGTGCCCGTGCCCTTCCAGTTTGCTGACGGCAGGCCGCAGGTGGTCTACAGCAACATTGGTGAGGAGCTGTTGGATGAACCGCTGCTAAGGGACCTTTGTTATGCTGACGCCACTGACGACGCCGAGGATGAGGACGACGCCAGCTGTGAAGAAGACTCTACCGGGACGGGGGGGGGGGGGGGATGGCGGGGGAGGTGGAGGGGGCGGGGCTACAGCAGCGAGCAAAGCCACGTTCCTTACCCTCTCGGGCTCCAGCGATGACATCATTGACCTGACCTCACTTCCTCCCCCCGAGGGGGGCGATGACGACGATGATGATACCGACGACGTCCTCCATTCATTAAATCTCGCCATTGCCGCCCCGCCCCCGGGGTTCAGAGACAGTTCTGATGAAGAGAGCCCCGAGGGTCGCCCTCTGGCCACTGCCGACAACAATGACATGCCTGTGTCGCTTATTGACGCTGTCTCCACGGGGATGCATGGTGAGGGGAGCAGAGGGGAAAGGAGGCTGGAGGATGCCATGGTGACCACCCTGCAGGCGCTGGAAGCCCTGGCCGTGTCCGAGGAGAGGCCACACCCACACCCACCACGCCCACAGCGACCACAGCTCAACAGTAACCCAGGTCTTTACTACTACCATTATGCATGTTTACAGCTGATGTTCATACAGTGTCATGGCCTTGCTCTAGTTTTGTGTTCACTGTTGTGCTTTGTGATCAGACCTGGCTCAAATTAGGATGTCGTCAAACTTTGTTTAAAGTGAAATAATACAATTGTATTACTTTTATGTAGATAAGGTTGTAAGAAGCTGAACTGATTTTTTTTTCTCTCTGGCTCACATAGGTGTGCATATATCTCGAGCTTTCAGTCCTGAGTCTTCCTCTGACTCAGGCAACGAGACCAACTCCTCAGAGATGACCGAGACCACGGAGCAGGCCGCCGCCCACAAACTCATCCACGAGACCCACAGGCGCCTCCTTATCGCCACCTCCGAGGGCTACCAGCCTCTGACGGAGGAAAAGACAGACTTCCCCGTCTCGCCCAGAGGGGCCACCCAAAAGAAAGCCCACAGCCCCTCCCAGCATCGAGACGGCGGGCCACAGTCGTCCACCACACTCCCTAAACAGACCCTCCACCCAGATGCCATAGAGCTGGATCCAGAAACCACTGATTCTCTGACTAACCTCTCCTCCGGCTTCAGCAAGCGACCCAACTCTGTGATTGTTGGAGGGAAACGGCTAAAAAAGTTGGCCGACACCAACGCAAAGTTCAACACGTTCAGTACCAGAGATGGCCACAGGGGGAGCCAGTTGGATGTGGAGCGTACCTCGTTCTGCGAGAGGCTGCAGAGAAGGCCACCTCTTCCTCTACCAGAGAATTCCATCTCCATCATGGCGGAGAACCTGGCGGTGAACAGCCTGCCGAGGAGTCACCACAGCCTGCCGCGCCCCCCTCCCCCACACCCTGAACGGACAGTGCCTGAGGAGGAACCAGGAGAGGCTGCAGGGGGGGACACTGGGGCGATGGGTGGCCAAGAGGAAGAGTACCTGGGGGGAGCGGCAGGTCCCTTCCCCTCCTCCCCTACCAAGAAGCCCCGGGACCCCCCCGGTGGGCAGGGAGATGCCCCAGGAGAGCAGCTGCAACAAGTGAGGCAAGGGGTTGCCCGACTGTGTGAGTACCATCTAGCCAAACGGATCTCGTCCCTCCAGAGCGAGGCCCACAACTCCCTGCAGGGCTCCCAGTGCTCGTCACTTGACGCGGGCTGTAGCACGGGGAGCAGCGCCTGTGGCACTCCAACGGATTCGCCCCTCTGCGTCCCCAACGGTAACCGCCACCCACTCTCCGAATCTTCCTCGTCCCTCAGGGTTTTCACCTACGAGGACAAGGCTCCCCACGGCACCCCGGGCCAGATTCCTGGGGGCAAGGACCTCCACCCCCAAGCAGACCCCGCACTCCTGCGGAAGATGCTGCCCAACATACACCCTCCTGGGTCAGACACCAGCAGAGAGGGTTCCCTCCGGTCGACCAAGATGAAAGAAACCACAGGTAGTACAGCTAGAAGGAGTAACCTTCAAAATGATCTGCATGCCAAGACAGCCTGTGTAAGGGGTGCTAACCCCAAGGAGGGGAGCGAGGCCTATAGGCAGCTCATTAACTACCTGACAGTGAGCCAGATGCACCAGGGAGGCAAGTTGCACAGTGCAGGCCTGGGAGGGGGAGTCAGGAAGGACACTAGGAGATATATTACCAGTAATCCCCAACTGATAGAGATGGTTAGGAGTAAAGGGAACACCATTGGCCGCTATCCCTGCATGCCCCCCTCATCCTCCTCACCCTTCCTCAGCCCGAGTCTAGGGAACCCCAATGCAGCCAACTCACGGGGCGACAAAGGCCCCCGACCGTATCACTCCGCCACGCTGCCCGCTAAGTTGAAGAGCAATCCTGACTTGCATGCTCAGAGACCCGCTGACAGTCTTGAAGTAAGGCCCAGTGGCACCGAGAGGAGGAGCTCATTTTCAGGCCTCGAGAGTGAGTTAGAGAGGGGCGGCATCGACACTGAGGTTGAGCGGTTCCTGTCCCTGAGGGACAGCGTCCATGGAGGGGGTGGGGGCATGGTCCACAGGCCCCCCTCCAGGGCGCGGAGTGTGATGTCCCAAAGCGGTGCCAGCATCTGTGGCCCAGAGGACTGGCTAAGGTCTGACTGCAGGACAAAGCATGCCGTCCGACAGGCTCTTAACGATTCTCTCTGTTTCTCTACTGCCCCTAGTGTAGCTCGCACAGAGCAGCTGGGGACGTCGCTGGGAGCGGAAGCAGGAGACCACCCATCAGCTTTCACTAAGCAGGCAAAAGCCTGTGCCACGCCTCCACCCCCTCCTCCTCCACCACCTCCTCCACCTCCTCTACCAGCCAACATGAGCACCCACAACTCCACTGTGCCAAAGCAGGAGTCCACCGTCACATACAGACAAAACCACATCCAGTCAGTCACAGCCAGCCTCCACCACCAGTGCGAGCCCAATATAAACAGCCTCCAGCGGAGCAGGGACTCTAATATGAACAGCCTCCAGCGGGGCAGGGACTCTAATATGAACAGCCTCCAGCAGGGCAGGGACTCTAATATGAACAGCCTCCAGCGGGGCAGGAACTCCAGTATGAACAGCCTCCAGCGGGGCAGGGACTCCAGTATGAACAGCCTCCACCTGGGAAGGGACTCCAGTACAAACAGCCTCCACTTGGGCAGGGAGCCCAGCATCAACAGCCTGCAGCGGGACAGGGAGCCCAGCATCAACAGCCTCCACCTGGGCAGAGAGCCCAGCACCAACAGCCTGCAGCGGGGTAGGGAGCTCAGACGGAGCACCAGTAATGTAACTGCGGGCTCTGGGAGTGTGGAGGTGCTCTTCGACAAAGGCAGACCCAAGTGCCAGCAGCAAGGACCAGTTGACCCCAAACTACAGAGGAGACCCACGAGGAAGAGGCTGTCGAAGAGCTACTCGCAGGGCTCGGTAGCGTCCACGTGCTGGTCGGCTGGGAGCAGAGACAACCGGAGGGCCTCAGTGATGTTCCCCCTGCAAAAGGACGCCAAGCACATGAAGGGCTCGCAGAAGCTGGACTCGGGCAGCCCCTGGAGGTGCCACGGTCCCTTCAGCTACTGCTTCTTCAAGAGGAAGAGCCAGGCGGAGGAGGATGAGGTAGAGGGGGGCGAGAGGGACGAGGGGGGCGAGAGGTCCAGGCGCTGCCGTGGTGTGGAAATGGAGGAAGCAGCGTCTATCTACGGCCCGGCCATGGACGCAGCAGGCGACCAGCTCTACAGCGAGGTCCTGACGAACATGAGCTTCAGCGACCGGCTGTCGCGCATCAACACGCTCAAAGACCGCATGTACATCTTCCCCGTTGGCTTCTCGGACGTACGCCGCGACGCCAGCGAGCTTATCGCACTAGTGCGCTCGAGCGTCGGCAGGGGGGACCGCAGCGGCCAGGTGCCACAGATCACAGCAGACCTGTCCCAGTACAAGCAGCTGCTGTCCATCGAGTCTAAAGAGCTGGGACGGGCGTGTCGCAGGATGGCCCAGGCCCACGGCAGCCCAGAGGAGATGCTGCTGGCCATCACCTGCAGTTTCCAGGTGCTGTGCTGCCTGTCTGAGGCCTGCATGTGCCTGGTGAGGGGTCTGGGGGCATCTGCTGCCCAACAGCAGAGGGAGGTGGTGGCCAAGGTGGATGAGCTGGTCATGAACTACATCTGCTTGCTGCGCGCAGCCGAGGCGGCGTCCATTGGAGCGCCCAGCGACCACAGCGTCAATGCCCTGGTGCGCCACTCCAGCACCATGTCAGCCATCGCCAATGCACTTACCCGCTCCCTCAAAACGCTGCTTAGCAAGTAGTATGACGCCCAGCCGGCGGCAACGTCTTTTAGTGTTATGTACATTATGCAAAGCCATACAAGTCCAGACCTTTGTAATAAGAACTGATGTTATTATAGACACCCTTCTTCCTGTGTTCTATGTATAAAATGTACATACATATGATACACTATATGAATATATAAATTGCTATAGACATTTTGAGAGGTCATTGGGAAGACATGTACTCTTTAATGTGGTATTTACAATGCAGTTATAGGTTGCAATGTGGAGAGGATTGACCTACCAGAGCACTGAAATTGCACTGCATTTAGCACTCCTTATTGTAATTTCTAAATTATTTTGACATGTTTTTTAAAAACAAATACAGAGGGCATAAATATATAATGAAAATACATAAAATGTGTAAGCAAGTATCTTATTAAAGAGCTTTTAAGTCGATCAGGCAGTGTGTAATGTTTATTCATTTTTTTACGTTCTTTCATTGTATGTGTTTTAATATGATCCTCTCTGGACTCAATGGTGTCCTTCAACATCTATGTATCAGATGCCATTTTATTTCTCCGACTATAAAGATAAATCCACTCAATATTTTTTCAGCTTCTCTGACCCATTAAAATGTTTTACATATGAGTGTCATGGTGTGTCTTCACTTGCTATTTAATTTGCTCCACTAACATCTTGTAGAAGAACTCCATTCAGTAAAAAAACACCCAAGGCCTAGTAGCTTGCTCTCTCTACAAAAAAAGGCTAATGCCATTTTGAACATGAAAATGTTTAATGCCAAATTACGTCTTTGGGCAATCTATTCATTTCAATTGAACAGGAGGCCCTTCTTTCGTAGCGTGGTGCTTCTCATGTGAGCATAGTAAAAGGGAGTGTATCTCCAAGGGGTTGACAATGGTTTCTGTGTGTGGATCAAAGAGGCACTTGAGGTATCATCTGACTACAATCTCAGAGTTAAATCAAGTCAAAACACACAGATCCAAAGGCCTTAAAGGGGGACGGTGAGGACATTTTGAAAGGCCACAATCTGTAAGGGACCATTCCTTTCTGACTCTTTGGCCAATGTGCTTTTCAAACCAACAGTATATGTAACTATTATGCCTCGATCACACCAACAGCGTCATTGCACAAAATAGTATGCAGCAGCATCTGGATATGTGTGCAACAAAAGTTTCCTGTTTTATATATATATTTCCACAGTATGAGGTTGTAATAAAAATGATGAGAATGCCATTTTAGTGTAACCGCCTGAAATGTGGGATGGAGTTTTGGCTTTCCATTGTGATATAACCATGCTATAAATTAGTTAAAGTTGCAATATGTCACTTTTAGGCGCCCTGACCAAATTAACATAGAAATGTGAGTTATAGATCTGTCATTCACATTGAAAGCAAGTCTAAGAAGCTGTAGATCTGTTATATGTTCCTGTTCTTAAGATTATTCTTTGCGTCTATTACTTTAGGTTTTGTACACCAGATTCAAATAGATGGAAATACAATATTTTTGGTTATGGAAAATATACTTCACAGTGGTTTAGATGGTACAATGATTCTCTACATTATACTTGCTTGTTTTGACACATTAAATAAAACTATAAAAAAATATTTATTTTAATTTTTTTACCTTTATTTAACTAGGCAAGTCAATTAAGAACAAATTCTTATTTACAATGATGGCCTACACCGGCCAAACTCGGACGACTCTGGGGCCCAATTGTGCGCCGCCCTATGGAACTCCCAATCATGGCTGGTTGTGATACAGTCTGGATTCGAACCAGGTTGTCTGCAGTGGCGCCTCTAGCACTGAGATGCAGTGTCTTAGACCAATAAGAAAGAGAGATCGAAACCTATCTGCCAATAACGGCTAATATTCAGTTTTTCCCTTCTCACTCAGACCTCACAGACAGTCCTAGCTAAGTAACGGCTAATATTCTGTTTTTCCCTCCCCACTCAGACCTCTCAGACAGTCCTAGCTAAATCCTTGCTTGAGAAATTGAAATTTCTTAACCAGCTATTTTTTGTTTCTTTTTGACCATTTTAACTGAAAAAATGTTGTTCCCCGGAAATTATTTGATATTACGATAAAAATGGCTGCATTGGACCTTTAAGAAAGGAAGAAAATCATGATAGCCTCACCCTGTAAAATGTAATGTGTAAAGTGAACCGTTACAACTGCAATGTATTGGCCATTGCTTTGCCAAATGCTCTATTGTTGGTTGTACTGAACAGTAATATTCTCATAAGACAGGAAAATATTATCAGTAGAACCTAGGTCTTACATGTTGTGCTATTAGGCCTACTAGCATTATTGTGATCTGCACAATGAACAATAGGCTGAATGTTACATTCCACACTACATTGTTGTCAGATGTGTTACATAGTCCCCAATGATTAACTCTGGTTACAGTTACAGTAAAAACCATTGAGCTATGGTAAGTAAAAGGCCATAGGCTAAATTAATGGCATTGATGCACCAATAACGTTGAGGTCGGTGCAATCTGGGATCATTGGGACGTCCATTGATTTTGTCCAATGTGAAAGAGGATGGCAGCTGCACAGAAATACTTGGATTTGCAAGGATTTATTGCAGAACAGTTGCAGGGAGTGTTGAATGGTATTGTTCTGTCCTCCTAGGATTAGATAGGGTACATAGTGGAATGGGATGGGGGATAATAGTTGCCAGGGTAATTTTTACTTTTCCCTGTATAGTACCGTATCACATATGATTTAATGTTGATAGGACGTGAATAGCCTCAAACCCCAGTACAGTAGGTGGCAGTGTATGCACGTGAAATCGGATGAGATCCGCCAACACAATCCCGAAGAAGAAGAAGAAGAATTAGGAAGTGGCACTTCCGCCCTACCATGCAAACAAGATTCTCACTTCCTCTTCAGTTTTAGGTCTCCACTCGTGCTGATTTGCTATGCGTCGGCTACAGCGATAACAAGTTAATTTGTTAGCTAACTCTCCCCTTGGGGGATAATTGTTGAATCCAAAATATCGTACTCTTATAACGAAATTGCACAGAAATATTTCAAGCATGCCGAACATCGTGCTTTTCAGCGGGAGCTCCCACCAAGACCTGTCACAAAAAGTGGCTGATCGCCTCGGACTGGAATTGGGGAAAGTTATAACGAAGAAATTCTCTAACCAAGAAACATGGCAGGTTTATTTTTACGCATTTCTCGTCTGTCTTTTGATACGTGCATGATTAGCCAACTTACCAGCTGAGCTAGCCTAGCAAGCTAGTGCTGGGCGTTAATTTACTGCAGCCTGTATGCATGCACATGTGCGCAGGAGTAGTAAGTTTGCCAGCTATGCTAACGGCTCTGAATAACGTTACATCGATACCTAAATTAGTTAGTTAGTTGTCGGTAGTTCTTATGTCATCCTATGGTCCTGCGTGCTGGTTTTCATTGTTGAGTCGTAACTTTGCAAGATGCACCATGCTAGCTAACTCGATAGTTTGTGACAAGACTCACGTGACATGATAATAGCCAACATAGTTCGGGTAAACAGAACCAACTACTGCAGCAACAGTACAGCCGCCGGTTCGAATCTCCGAACCGACTAGGTGAAAAATCGGTCGATGTGCCCTAATTGCACATATAAGACTCTTCTAAAATGTCAAATATATATATCTTTAATTTATACATAATTGTTTGTTTATTTTATTTTTTAATATTTTTTTTTAATTTTTTTTACTAGGCAAGTCAGTTAAGAACAAATTCTTATTTTCAATGGCGGCCTGGGAACAGTGGGTTAACTGCCTTGTTCAGGGGTAGAACGACAGATTTTTACCTTGTCAGCTCGGGGATTCGATCCAGCAAACTTTCGGTTACAGGCCCAACACTCCAACCACTGGGCTACCTGCCGACCCAATGATGTCATGCCCTAGGTTAATTTCCAGTGAGTAAGCAAGCTGACCTAATTTTCAGTAGAGATGGTAGCTACATAAACATGGACTGGTGCATGTAGACTTTACCTTACTTGCAATATGATGCAATGGGTGTGAGCGAGTTCACTGCACTGCCCTATGCACCAAGGTGAGCTAAGATCTCCTGTTGATTTAGCCTAGCTACATTACTTGTCCCCTATGTGCCATAGTGGGTCTATGTCAGCTATATTAATACAATAATCTGCTTTAGAATTTGTGGATACTTTTGGAGAAAATGTGGCCTGATAGTGGGAGTGAGTGTACAAGGACACTGATAAATAAGACATTATTGTCCTCCTTGCAAAGACGAAAGGGGGATGCAAGGACGTAGTATTAAACATGAAACACAGAGAATCTCACAGACGATAGGTACTTATCACAGTGGGAGGCAGTTCCTTCTCTTGCAAGAACCAAAGCGGACCCTATAGAGACGAACCTACAATTTGACTTTGAGCCAATCAGAGAGCAGTAACCCCCACGTGGGGAGCTAACAAGAAAAAAGGGAAAAACAAGGACATTTTCTCCATACAACCATGAATGAGCCAGTCACACTTCATATGCAATATGGGATTGTAGCTAGCTAAGTGCACAGACGCAATGCACACAACTGTAAATACTTTTCTAAGCTAGCTAACTACTGTAGCTAATAATGTTATAGACATTATAATTAAATCACAATAGATTAGCTAGTTTCCATGAAACAGCTGCCTGTGTTACCTGCCGAGTTAGTGCAGTGTCCCACAGCTCGATAACTACGTAGCAAGATGACGAAGAAACAATTGAATACACTCCATAATCCCATGCTGCCAGTTGCTGCCAATAGCCCCGTTTGTAGCTAGCTCGCTGACGTTAGCATATTGTCCCTAGCTATCTGAGCTTGAAGAGACCTACTGTCTGTATTTTTGTTGAGCTTTTCGCAGTTTTAGATTTTTATGGCACATGAGACACCTGCCTGATTCACGCCTGTCTCTGTGGACTAATCCAGTGCGGAGTCCGCAGGGATGGCAGGTTGAAACTACACACGCAAATGAGCCTAATTGTAGCCTTAAGACTTACCTACCAGTACATACGGTAAATACTTGATACTCTTCTTAGGCCTACTTAAGACAAAATGTTTAAAAAGTTTGCAGTATGGCAGCATTTAGTTGTAGTAAGTGATTGACACCCAAAAAGTGGAATGTAAACTCCGCAAACAGCGGTTTGGTTACCATCGTTCGACAAAGAATATGACGTACCATTTGAAAACACTAAATTAGTGTACTTTAGTTTTCTAGTTGCATGCTAAAACGTTGACAGGTTTTATATGCTTGACAGCGGCTGCTGCAGTGGCGCTCTCCAAGGAACTGAATGATCAGTGAGCGCTTTGTCCCGTGTTTGATAGTGGTTGCTCTCCGTGGTTCTGAAACGATCTTCAATGCACCGTTGACTTGGTTTGCAGGTTAAACAACACGATACTTAATTTTTACTTGGCCTTCTGAAATACAGTTACAATCAGGCCTATTGTGTAGCCTGTTACCGGACAACTTCAGGAGCATTACGACAGAATCTGCGACGGTCCGCAGCAGCATGAGGAGGAGGGTCC